>VYXD01003631.1:74693-205912 GCA_013397195.1 Hylia prasina
TTTTTAAACCCCATATCTTGTCAAACCAGGTGATTGTGGAAGTGCATTTTGGAGGCTGCAGCAACCTGAGCTGTTCCAAAGTCCTAACTGCTGTCATTAGAGGCAGGAGAGAATTCTTTACTTCTTGCCTTCTTCCATTTATCTCTCCTTTAAATCATAAAGATTTGAGTCCAATAAAGAAAGTGAGTGACTTGTGGCTATCTCTCTTTCCTAAGCCTCTTAAAGAAGAGAGATGTGTGGAAAGAAAAAGCTATGTGATACTCAGGGAATTTTGTACAGCTGAAGTAGTAATTTCCTGAAAAATAACACTTTACTTTCTTGGTAGAACCAACTTAGAGAATAATTTTCTAGATTGTTCCTGAAAGTTGTTGCTTTCAAGACCTTCAGAGCTGTCCACTTTCCTATCTACTGTATTTGATTTGGTTTTTGAGGCACCTGTTGTCTGGTGCTGCTGGTCTGCCTTGTAACTCATTCATTTGTACACAAGCACCTTTCTGCTTTCTGAGTGTTTCACGTGATTAGAAGGTACTTCATATAATTATCCATAAAGCTACCTTATAATCATATTTCAAACCCTGTCTTTAGTTCTCTGTCAGGATGCCTGTAAAAAAAAAGAGGTAACATTTTCTCACAGAACCAAAAGCTGGTTAAACTGGTGTCTTATTGATCTTCTAATTCCCTGATCATCGGCTTCTTGTCTTATAGATTGCAATTCTTAAACATGAAAGTTTTGTGCAATATGTAGCATATTTGGTTCTTTGTTTATTAACAGAGTTTTATAGCAATATGAGGGTATAACTGACTAAAAATAATCCGATTTTCTACAGTGTTTCTTGCTTTGTCACCTTTGCTAAATGCGCAAGTCTTTTGGAAGCTACAGTGTATTACGATTTCAAACTCCTCCCATGCAAAGTGACAAGCCACATAAGAAAGGGGCTTGGTTCATCCTAGGACTTTTAGCCTGATGCCTTTGTCAAGAACAAAGCAATTTATTATATCATTTGGTATAACTAAGGCTTGAATTGAATAAGTGTTGCATTCATGGTTACTTTGTGGGCAACAGTATGGCTGCTGTGTCTTTACATGTCTGACTATTTCTGGTTTTCTTGCCATTTCTTATTTGAATGTGTAAAAACGTGCACGTGCCTCATATTGATGAAATCTTACATGTACAGATGAATCAGCCCTGCCTTTAGAAATTATGATTCAAAATATGACATTGTTGGTTTTCAAACTAAACGTATGTTATATTCGCAGCTAAGGCTTGGTTTCTTCTCTGTAAGATTCTATTTTAGAATTAAGTAACTGCATGTGCAATTATGGAATGTAGACAATTTAAATCTCATGAAACTGCTGTTTTGCTGACGTGGCCTGTTCTAGATTGGCTTGACACACAGGGTGAAGTATGCACCCAGTTTGCATATCTCTGTTGTTGGCCTCAATATTAATACCCACACAGCATGTGTGAAATACTTGTGAAAGATCACAGACCACAGCTGATCCAGGATAAAAGCACATGAAGCAGAAAAATATTATAGAAATTCTCTCTTCTTCCACTGCTAAGGCTAATTCTTTATTTCACTGTGTTATGAAGGAGAATTGATACTAATGTGTCTGAAATATCTCAGAACATGCTTTTTCCCCTTGATATAATGTGTGACTTCCAGCAGAGCACTTAATATATTTGTGTATAAGTTTGTGAGGTCTTGAAGAATAACATATCTGGCAAGTGATAGAAGAAAAGAATCTTTGGTCTCAACTACATTAATTTACTCAAAGTTGCTGAGTAATTAGCCAAGTGTGAGGGTTCTGTTGTTATACCAGGCTTTTAGTAAATTACTGTGATCAGGCTCCTCAGAATTTGGCCAAAATTTGGCCATGGAGGTACTCTAAGTTCTTGTGCCAAAGTTGTAGACTTGGCATAGTTAATTCCAGAGTAATGTATGGCCAACTTGCTAAAGACAGTCTTTTAAACCTCTCTGTATTAGAAACAGCCATGGGAAAATTCCTGAGCACAGGAATACCAGATAACTGAAATACCAGAACCTGTAATTTTGTCTTTGGGCTGTAGTAAACAGGATATATGATATGATTCTGTGTTACAGTATCCTCAGCTATTTAGCCAAAACATCCACCAAAGCAGCATTCCACATTTGGATAGTATTTCATCAGGTTACAAATGGATTTGATGGCTAAATATATGGTAAGGTGAAAGATCAATTGTAACAGATTAATTCAATTTCCATGTTACCAAATATCTTAGTAAATTAATCTTGTATGTGTTTATCTGTCACCATAAAAATGTAACTAATCCCTAGAAAATGCTACTATCTCAGAAGTTACTGTTTTAAAAAAAAAAGTAAATGATCTTATTTTTGAGATTTAAACTAAGAAAAGAAAATCTCTTTACCTCACCTTTTACAGTGTCGCCTGAAATAGGTAGTCTCCATTTTTTGGTAATTAATGTTATCAACAGCTTTAGAAACTGTTAGTTGGTATGGTAAAATTAAATAATTATTTTAATACCAATGAAATAATTATTGCAATACTGGACTTTCGTGGTCTGGCATGTGTTAGGATGCTGATTGACATGATCATGTGTTTGTCTAGATACCATTCCCTATAGCACAGTAAATTCTTCAGGTGCAGAGTTCATTAAATGATAGGGTAACTGAGTCTCAACAGTATTTAGAGAGTGTGTAGAAGTAATGTAAAATTTTCATGGCTGTTCACTGGGGCTTTTATGGGGTGTGTTCAGTGTCCTGTATCCTGATGATCAGCTGAATATTTATGTGGCTCACTAAGGTTACTACTGAATGCAGACAGGTTTCCAGGTGACAGCTTTTCCCTACTTAAATTATTATTACAAATAACATGCTTTTAGCATGACTTTCAAATCTTAAGCTGAGTGTGTAGGTCTGTCAGTAAGCAAAGACATTTAGTATATTTTGAGCTATAAAGCACCTAGAAGCCTCTGAAAGTATATTCAGAATGGGGTATCATTTTCTGTACCGGCAAAGGTAATTTTATGACACAAAGCATTTGCTAGGACTGCCACTGCAAAGGCAGCAGACTCCTTGCCTCCTGTATGATGCTGGAGTTGCTTTGGGGAGTTGAGTAGGGGAGTATAAGACCTACCAGTGATATGTCTGCAGTGGAGTCTGTGCTCAGCAGCTGCAACCCTCTGGCTGCAACTCTTCATTCTCTTCAATGTATCCTGCTCTTTCCTATTATAAGACTTTTTGTCTTATTCACAGCCTTTCAGGAACAGAGGGAAGGAATAGATTATTTTGTTTATGTGTGACAAAAAAGGGACACACCTTTCATTTTTCTACATTTTAACACCTGTAAAAGATAAACATTCCAGGCTGGGAGGATACCATGAAAATCACTTTTTTTTTTTTTTCCCCCCCCCTCAGGAGAGGAGATCACTTATAAGATCTAATATATTTGTTTGCATCCTTCCGATATTCTAGGTCTCAGATGTAAAACAGAATACTGTGCCATAGAATACTGGGTGAACTTCAAAGATTTTTCTAAGCATAAGACTGAGGTCTCTCCTCTGAAAGTCTCTTTTAGAGTTCTTGACAGTGATGAGCAGCCTGAAGGTGATCAGTGTTCAATTAACATATCTTGGTAAGTAGTGTTAAGCATTCAATTATTAGTCATTTCTGGTAATAGATTGGAGGCAGATGGACTTATGTGATGGGAGTCCCTGCCCCAGACTCATGGCTCAATTGGCAATGACAGCAGTAAAACTATCCTGACTGCTGTACCAATACAAAAAAAAAATTAGTCATAATGGTTGTGTTAGTATGCTGTATGAACATGTACATGAGCATGTATGAACATGTTATTATGCTGTAGCTGATGAAAAACTTTCAGTTGAAGATTTTATGTTCTCTGCAATCAGGAATGGGATCCCACTTTACTAGTGGGCATTCATGCTGTGAAACTCTGAGTGCATCTCTAGTAGTCAAAACAGAAGGGAAAAATGAGAAGGAACGAGAAGTGTTTTGAGGGCTTTTTGCTGTAGATGTTGTCTTAGCAGTACTCTGTAGCTGTCAACATTGAGCTATAAAAGGAAGAAATAGCTGTAACAATCAGATATTGGAAAGCAAGTGAGTTGCGAGACCTTAGCAGATCACAGGCACAGAAGACAGTCTGAGCTGATGGCGAGTTGTCCTTGTTCCTTTCTCACGCTGGTGACATGCTCATTCTTCCATCTTCCACAGTTTTTGCTCATTTTATTCCTGTTCACATTCTCTTCATGATGTTTTTCCTCAGTACTTCTACTTCGTTTTTTTATAAATAGAGCTGTTGCTCACCTATAAGTCAATGTAGTATAATCTCATAATTGTTTATTTTACTCTGTGTTTCCTCCCCTTCTGTTGTACTGACAAGGATAAAGCTTTGCAAGGATTCAGGTAAATATTATGGAACAAGCAGACTTTTTTCCATAAAATATACTCTGAGACCTGTGAAAGGAAATAAAGTTAACCTGTGTGTCTATGTATTCTCCGTAGATTGTTTCTTAATTACTTTTATGATACAGTATGGAGGTCCATGCTATTTAACATCTTTTTTAGAATCTGGATGATAGGACAAATTTGCACCCTTTCCAAATTAGGAGGTTATGCAGAATTGGGAGGAGTGGTTGATAGGCCAGATGATGGTGCTCTCATTCAGAGGAGCCTCAGTAGGCTGGTGAAATGGGCTGGGATCAGCAAAGGGAAGTGACAAGTCCTACACCTGAGGAGGAACAGCCTTAGACACCTGTACATGCAGGCAGCTGACTGGCTGAAAAGCAGCTCTGCAGTGGAGTGGACCTTGAGGTCCTGACACATGGTGGGGTGACAGCCTGCAATGCAGCCTTGGGGCAAAGAAGGTGAAGAGAATCCTGGGCTGTGTTAGGAAGACTCCTGCCAGCAAGCCAAGGGCGGTGATGCTTCCCTTCTGCAGAGCTGGAGTGCAGTGTCCAGTTCTGGGCTTGCCCAAACAAGATACAGACTTCCAGGAGAGAGTAGAGCAAGAACTGTGAAGATGCTTATGGGACTGGAGCATATCTACTGGGAGGAGAACCTGAGAAAGTCAGGAGTGTTTAGCCTGTGGAACAGAGGGCTCAAGGGGGTCTCATAAACCTATATAAATGCCTTTATGGGAGGGAATACAGATGAGGGAGTCAAACTTCTCAGTAGCGCTCAGTGATACAGCAAGTGACAATGGGCACAAGAAAACACCTTTCATTGTACATGTGGTCCAACATTGGAATAAGTTGTCTAGAGGAATTGTGGGGTCTCTGACCTTGTTGATACTCAAAACTTGGCTGGGCACCTCCCTGAACAACCTGCTTTAGCTAACCCTGCTTGACTAGATGCAGTGGGTTGGACTAGATGTTCTCAAGAGCTTCTTTCTAACCTAAGTGATTCTGAGAAAACAAATAGAAGCAATAATTAGGCTGAGCTTTGGGAGAGAATCTTTGGATTTAAATGATGCAGAGATTAATGATAGAATTGATCAGAATGTATCTCTGAACAACAGAATGTATCTCTTTCATTCTGTATACTGTTAATTTAGTGTAAGTCTTATTTCTTTTATCTGTCATCCCTTATGTCTTTGCTACATTCTGATTTTAGTGCCAGGAGGGAAAAACCTAGTATGAAAAAACAGTGCAGGAACTGAACTCCTGCAGTTAAAGAAGGGAAAAAATGGTGAATGGGGGAAGGGAAAGAATGTCTGGAACAGCTGTTCCCAAGAGCTTTTGCTTACCTTGAGCAGAGCTAATAAATATGACAGGAGCATTAAAGGCTTATTCATCTTTTTGGTTTTAATGTAAGGTTAAATGTATCTAAATGCAAATGTTTTTATCCAAAGACTTTTATGTTTCAGGATAATTCACTGAACTGTGAATTAAAGAAGGCTGTAAGACTCTGGATCTTAGGCAAAATGCAGAAAACCTTCTCATATCTGTTACAGAGCTTTTCATCTATACATCTTGAATTGTTTTGTAAAGGAATTATCTTTTTTTTTTTTTTTTTAACGTGGGTAAATCAAAGCAGACAGAAATTCTAAGAATTTGCCGATATTCCCAGAGTGCATGAAGGTAGAGCCAAAACCAGAAAACTGATTTCTGAGCTCCAGTGTGGCTCATTCTATTTGGTGAAAAGGTCTTCCTTTCCTCTTTACATGCTTTGTTCTGGAGTAAGCATGAATGGTCTCTCCCCTCACATGCTATGCTCTTATAGCTGTTATTTCTCCTAGTATTCAGCCTCTCAAGTGTGCAGGACAACTTGTTTCTGTGCCTTTGGGGTTGGGGACCAAACACCTTGCTGATACAACTCAGGGATTAATGTTTCTAGATTTTCTGTGGTAGAAAGAAAGAAAAAGAGTTGTGTCAGCCTGTTAGTGCTGGAGCTGGAATGATGTCAAATCTTTAATCTCTTTGTGATTTTGAAATCTATCTAGCTTATATAGGGGGTTAAATGAGCTTTTAGTAAATTGTTTTCTTTATTGTTTGATTGGGTTTTAATATTTGAAGGTCTTCTTTAATATAAATGGAAGAAAAATTCAAAATAAGTCAATCAGAATAATAATTAAAAATATATTTAGAAAATGTTGTTCAAACAGTTGAGCTTTTATGATTTTTTTTTAAAGGTGCTTTTTTCCCCCTTAAGACATTTGATGAAATTAAATTGAAAAATTCTGCAATGTTGCTAAATATCACCTGGAGTATAGTTTATCTGTGAAGGTGAAATCTGTGGCTCATTTTTTATTTTTTAATTGTTTTTATAATTCCCTTTTGGAGCAGGACATGCTTGGCTTCTCCCTTGCTCCTTCAGTGATCTGTTTATTTCTTCAACCTGTCTTTTTCTCTGAAGAACAGGAACATTGATGCCAGTCTGTGGCAGTTATATACTACAAACACAATTAATTTCTGTGGAGAGGGGAACTGTCAGTAGAAGGAGCATTTTTACTTTTTATTTTTTGTTTGTTTCTGCCAAGTGAAGAAACTTGCAGAGAGTGTGCATCTGATGCTTGGGAGTCCTGTTCAGGTCAGCCTGGCAGGTTTCCCCTTTGGCTGTGCAGGTTATTTCAGCCTCCTCTTCCTCTTGCAGAGAGTAGGAACAATGTTGGTTTACTGCTTCAAGTATCTGTGTGTGATTTATGACAAGAAACGGTGTTCAGGATGGGGGTAGAACATTCCATTGCATACGCTAGGTATTCATGCAAAAATCTGATCCTAGCACTCATTCAGAATTGGAGGACTGGAAACAGATATGAAAATCCAGGTTAATATCAGACTGCTGCCTTTATTAAAAGGAAGTTTTATGCCTTTTTCTGCTCCATTCTTTTGCTCATTCTGTCTTTGGTGCAGTTTTGTGCATGTTGCCACAACCGGTTGTGGTCCCTGCTTTTCCTTTCACGTTGGGTGTGTGTTCCCAGCTTTTTTCCTTTAATTAGCACGTCTCTGACTACACTGAACATCCGTGTTTGTCCTTAGAACTAGCCCCTCTCCAAACACTCACCCACATGCTCCACCCTCTGTGGCATGTTTCAGCTCCAGTCCTGAAAGGCTCACCAAATGGAAGGGGCAGAGGGGAGGCTACAAGAAGATGAGCCTGGAGGAGATGGAAGGAAATACTTTTTTCCTTTGCTTTCTGACAAAAATCTCATGTTATGCTGCATAGTTATGTAGAACTACAGTCCAAGATCCCAATCCTTTACCAAGGAAAGCTACACTGTGGAAGAGTGGTAATGTATTACTATTGTGGTATAAGATTGAGATGTACAAAGCCTGATTCTGGGACTCACACGTCATTACCCAACACAGAGTTGGGGAATCCGGAACTTCTTGTGTTTGATACATATGAAGCCTTTATCTCCAGTTGACTCAAAGATGAAATGATGGTCAAGGAATTGTCTTGTGCATTAGAGAGAGCAACTCAAGTTTTAGCACAGAAAGAAGGAGAAAAAGTGTTTCAAGCTGACTTTAGCTGATCTGTCTAGGAAGGTAAACAGTACTAAAACTGCTACCTGAACTTCGGTATTTCTTTTCTTTTTATGTCCCATATTTCCACACGCCTGGTTTTGAATTATTATTCAAAACTTTATTAATCATTAGTCTTCTTGTGCAAAGACAGTAAATCAGAATTTGTGGGATAATGTTTTGTCTCATCATTTTTACTTTTAAGGCTGATGCTGACAGGATATAGGTATGGGATTAGAAAAGTAAAAAGGGAATACAGCATGCATATGTTCAAAATGAAACATATGTTATGCATTATATCACATTGTCTTGGAACAAGCCCAAACTCTCCCATTATTTTAAGTAGAGCATGAATGAAATTACCAACTAGCCCTTCCAAAATTGTGGAGGAAGAAATTTGCATAAACCTCTCAAAAATACTCATATATCTTGTTCTTTTTTTTTTTTTTTCCATTTGAGCTAGCTGAAGTGTTAGAACCTGTGTTTTCTAACAATTTATGAGAGGTAGTTGAAAAGCAAAAATTGGTGCATTTTTTAAAATGGATTTTTCAGCTGGTGTTACTATTTACTCAGTGATTCTCTTCCTACTGACAGCCTACTGGCAACATTTTCTTTTCCTGACTGCCTTTCCAAGTTCAGGGCTCTTGTCCTGATGCAACTTTTGGTCTACCTGATGCCTAAAACTAGCTTCTAAAGGTACTATCTATGGTTTCTCATGTACACACAACTTGACCTAGAACAGTAACATTGAAATTGCTTTTTATGTATGGCAGGAATCATAAAGTGGAATGTATTATGGTCTAATGAGAAAACTCATGAAAGTCTGTGTTGACAACATTAATATCAAATCTGTGGTCTTACATCCTTACAGTAAATGTTAGATCTGTTTTTGTTACCAGTTCAACATGAGTAGACCTAGGACACAGGACAAATGAGGTTCCTAAAGAAACACCATGGCATGGCAGCACAATAAAAATCTAATATTAAAGCGTTTAATGTGTATGAGTATTGGGACAACACAATGTACCCCATCAGCTGGCACATTAAAAAAATCCCAAGATTAAAGCCTTCCAGATGGTATGAGAAGTGTTTTCATAGCATGGCTACATGTTTAAGAAAATATGTAGTTCATTTAACTACTGTATTGAATTACTGACACTCCCAAGCAATACTGGAAATCATACCATGGAGGCAGAAAATAAAAAATTAAAGAATGTCACATGGACCAAAGAGGACAATTTATTACTGATCATCAAAAGGGTGTGGACAAGTTCTTCATGTGGAAGCTAAGCAAAGACAGCCAAACAGAGGGAGTAGTTATGTAAGAGTATTTAACAGCACTTTCATTTTCCAGAGATAAAATTAGAAGTGCCAGACTGTTCGAAATTTGCCTCTGCTTGTCAACTTTCTATGAGGACCACATTTCAGAGGGTCATTTTAATCAAAATGAAAGACACATCCTATTAGGACAGCTTTGCTGACAGATTATTAAGATGAATTACTAGCATACATTTGTCCCAGATGCCTTGTTGATGTCAGTTAGTAGGAGGCATTGGGAGGACTTACAGTATATGCTTTGCTCTTTAAAAGCAATTTATAATCAAAGTTAGCAGTTCTAACTGAGAAGAGCTTAATACTAGAGCTATCACTAGGCTTCATTTTCAGACTCCTGACACATCTACATTAGAACAGTTTATATGTAAAAGTTAATAGGGTCTAGGATATTTCATTATGTAAAACAATCAACTGTTTTTATTAGAACAACCACATATTCTCTGTATGGAAGAGGCAGTGGCATAATAAAATATAACTTCTAAGTTGGATCCATTTACAAGTTTTTGTGTTATCTATCAAAATAGTTCTGAATGGCTATCCCAGACAGCAGCTGGTGGACCTTTGGTCTGACTACATAGTGTGTAGGCTTTGATAGTCAGTGGCTGTGCCTACTGTCTTGCTCCCTCTCAACCCCCAATTCACATTTATGCTGACATTTTTTTCTCTCAAGGCAGTGAATATTATATTGTAATTAACTGTGGAAGCTGGAATATTTGACAGGTATGTAGTGACAAGTTGCCCCTTTCAAATATGATCACTATGCTGCCATGCTTGAGAAAAGATCTCACTGCTGCATCTCCAGTTAGAAACAAGAAAAAATAGGCTGTTGAATCTGCCTTATGAGAGTTTCAGGTGTTTTACCTTTTTCATTTTCCCCAAACACAGACCTTCAGGCTTATCCACTAGACTATGAGTCAATATTAGAAACTCCTACGTTAGGGGAACACTTCTCTAGGTATGAGTGTCTCTCTAAATAATACAAAACAAGAGCAGATATTTAATTCAGAACACATCAATTCTCTTCCATTTTAGAACTGGCCATGTGAAACTTTTTCTCTTAGAGAACTAGGAAAAATGAAAGGTCTGTACAATCAAAACAGAGTTGCTAAAAGTACATATGATGATAAGAGAGTAAGTGCTTTAAAAAAAATGAAATTAATTAGCTTCTTAGGAGTATGTGAAGGAAATAGATTCTGGGTAGGAGGCATGCTAAGATAATACCATCATCTTTACCCTACATTTTGTATAAGATGTCTTTTTGCAGTGGCATCCCTGTAAGCTTGTTGGAAATTCTGCTGCATCCCATAATATTAATACTCACTTTTTCCCTTCAAAGCAGGGCATGAAGGCATACTTTAAGTGCACAACTCCCAGGGAAATTGTGGTGCTGCTTGGTCTGGAATGCAGATCATGGCTTCTTACTAGTTCTGTGGAGGTCTGTCTGTACATCAGGAGCCAAGGGAAGCATTTGACAGGTAGGACTCTCCCTCAGAACATTCTTCTTGCATTTTTATCCTTTTGCAATGAAGTTGCAGTATGTGTCTTTCTGATTTCTCTCCTAAATAAGAAAAGTGGTCTGTCAGGAACTGCTCAGTTGTTTCTGATAACTCCAACCCTGTGCTAATCATAACTCTGGCATGGTGTTTCTCCATCTGTGTGGAAGGAAAGAGGATGGGAGGAGCGGGTGGCAGCAGTGGTGAGCAGACACTAATGCTGCAGCATTCACCCTAAGCAAGATTTCATTGGCATACCGTCACACATTGTTATTGTGATTAATTATTCCCCTCACTGTGCTTAGTGTATCCTGATGCAAGAAATAAAAGGAATGACAGGCAGTCTTTACCCTGCCTTTCCCCACCGTGGAGAATTCTCTGGCCTTGTGGCTGCACTGTCTGTATCTTCACTAGATTTGTAGCATATTTATTTTCTACAAGGGGCAAATCTCTGTCTTCTCCAGAGATGTACTGGGGATCAAGCTTCTTCATACAGAAGCTTTTAGCTTCTGTTTTGTGATGTGTTTCCTTCACAGTGGAGGCTCTAATTTTTGTTGCTGCATTGATGATCATCTTTGGAGAAACCTAAGTCTAATAGCACATAGTAGAAAGAAACAAAAAGGGTAACAAATTCTGTTATATCGTCTTATTTCATGGCAAACAGAACTTGACTCTTTGATGCTTTCTTCACTGAGACTCAACACAGGACCTTTCTAAAGTTAGAGTGAAAAAAAAGTGTACTTTGCAGAAAGGAAATTGTGGAGAAAGCAGTCAGTGTGGTAGGAGTGATGCTTTTACTGCATTTGTGATGGAATGGAACACAGAGACCAAACATTACATGATGTGAAAGGCTATGTATGAAGTGCTATTACTGTCACGATGATGACTGAATGCATGTTGAAATTACTTTTACAGGAATAGCAACAAATAATCTCTGTATCTTCCCCTCCTACTCATCCAAAGCTCTCAAGGCTGCATTCCTAATCAATGAAAGGCAGGCATCCCACACCCATGCCAAGAGGAATAACCTGAGCATGCAAGCTCTGCTTTGGATTAAATGTTAAAGTCGTGTACCCTATAGTGTCAGATTATAAGAATTGAAAAGATAATGATAAATTCAGTTGTAATTCTCTGTGTCTACCCTCATGTCCTGTTACTCAAATTCCAGTGTTGCAAACAAAATTCTCATTAAGTGCTAATGATTATAATCATACAACTCTTTATAGCATATCATTGTCAATAATTACATACACACGTTCTTAAGTTGGAATCTTTATTAAAAATACATTTCCTTTTAGGGGCTTCAGTCACTTGAATGTGGAGTGAAAGTAAATTAGGCTGTAGCAGGCATTGCAGCTATACTTACTACTTCTTCCATTATTGCAAGTTATTATGAGCTTGTATGATTGAAACTGCTATAGATAAGCATGCAATAATATTTTCACTGTCACCATGATCACTGACTGAGATAAGAACTTGATGTTCTATTTTTGTTCTGGATAGAGAAAAACAAGGAGGGGTAAATGGGGGGGAAAGGGCTTCAAGTCTTGCAATGATATGCAAGGAAAAAAAATTTCCAAGCCTAAAGGAGGCCCACACATACGTCAATGATGACACGCAGCTCTCAGAGGATTTTGTGTTAAAGGGACGTCTGCTAATTTTATTTGCAAGAGAGAAAAGAAAGCGTGCACATTCAAGATACTTGTTGTATCATTTTTAAATCAAGGCCATCTTTTTCTCGGTGGTAAACGTGAAATGTTTTTAAAGGCCAGACTTAGCATAAAATCTATTGGTTGCTATGGAGACCACTTACCACACAGGACTGCACTCTGTGTTCGACTCTGTGATTTTCTCTATTCAAAGGTTTGCCATTGTCAAAAAACAAATTAGTTTTCCAGTTGTTTATTACAAAGTTCATTATGAGAAAGGTAATAAATAATATGGTATTTTATTCTTGTGTGGATAGGTGCCATGTGTGAATTAACCAGGGCACTATTCCTTAAATTTCCATTTTAAAATAATTATAGCAAAATTTGCTATTGTTAGGAAATAAAACAGATTTTGATCATTCTGTGTAAATGAAAATGAAGCAAAGCAGGTAATTGGAAGTCTGATCCCAACAAAATTACATGGTAATACAGCTTTTCACACCTACACAGCACTTAGTAACAGAGCACTGAAAGAGAAAGGAAGATTAAGCCCTGTTAGAGTAAAACTTTATACCTGAGATGCATTACTTCTCTCTTTATGAAAGGAAAGGTGGGTTCAGGACCCCCTGCTCACTGAATTATTCATGCTGTCTTTTGCATCTCAGATCTTTAGGGTTGAAACTGGTAGAGGTTGTTATTAGCAAAAGCACAAATCTAACTAGGTACAGCAGTTCAGTGAAAATCTGTTCAGCTGCTTCTGCTGAAGTGTTTGTCTAATTACAGCAAATGCTTTCTGCCAAACTGTCCAGCACACCCACCCCCAAAAGGAGCATATTCAGGGAGGATGTGCAAAGTGCTTCATTTGGAATAGATTTGAAACTGAGGCTAGTTGACACCTGGGATCTGGGTGAGAGAGACAATTCATAGAAGTATCATGGGAAGCCTTTTATACTACTTAAAGATATTTCAAAGGCAAATTGATGTCAGCAAGTTCTTTCTCACTTCTTTTTTAAAATAACATTTTAGTCTAATTTCTGATTACTTGAGGAATGCATGAATATGTTACTTTCAGCACAAGATTTGCTCCTGTCCCCTTCTTGGTGTATTCTGTACCTAAGGGAGCCAAATTCAGAGCTGCTGTAAGAGGTACAGCTTCACTGACTTCAGAGAAATGCTGGTGCTGCTTTTGGTGTGGAGTCTCTCTCCCATTGACAGGCCAATGACAGGACTCTCACACCACACAGCAACAGATCTCAGCTCAGCTTGGAAGTTTCTCTGTTGATTTTTTGTGTTTAACTATTCATTTGGCTTTTATGTAATGGGTAGATTTTTGTGCCGTGTAGGTTGTCTCTACTGATTTTGTAGGACCACCAGACAAATGAAAGGATACATGACATGGTGGTTTATGATGGTCATTTTTAGAAATGCTGAGTTAGTAGGTAATGCAGTAAAGATTACTTTATTGCAAATCTAATTTTTTGTCAAGCATTTGTGTCCATGTAAGTTATTTAGATTTCACTTTCCTAGTCAAATCACTCTTCTACTAAGTACCAACTGTACAGTGTCAAGTCCTGATAATTAAGGTGTTGCAAACATGCTATTAAGACAAATCAGATTGAAACACATAAGAAAAATGAAAGCATAATTTAATTCCAGCTATTGTCAGTCTCTTCAAGAATTATTATGCAGTTGGCCTCCTCCTGTGCAGCTCTGTTTTAGTAGAGCGTGCACTGTTTCGCACTGCATGCAAAGTAACTAAAAAAGAAATGAGTCTTTAAAAAGGAATGCTCCAGTTTAAACAAGCCAGTGGGGGCTACTTAGGCAAAACTAACTGGTGACACTGTGTTTATAGTAATAGACAAAGGAATATAACTCACAAATGGTGCAGAAAAAATATATTTAATAAGCCTCTACTGAAGGTGTCATATTATTATTTATAACAAAAAACTTTTACCCCATAGAATAAGGTGGTTTTTTTTGTGTTTTTTTTTTTTTTCTTTGTGGTCAGGTTTGTGTCTGAGTGCTCCTGCTTAACATCTTGCCTGTGTTTTTCCTCTGATTCCATCTCCTTCAGAGAACTCAGCAGGACCCCAGTTTTCCTTCTGTGTTCTGCCAGATTTCATTAGGGTGCTATAGACTGTTTATAGGGCAGAATTTTTTGCCTACTGCATAAAATGGACTAATATTGTCTTTAATCAAAAGTGAATGTACTAGGAAGCTATCCCTATCTGAATCAGCTCTCCTCCTCTACTTCTAAAGCAACATGACAAGGGGGCAGAGTAGTAGACAAAACATTGTTTCTAGAACTATGTTTTCAAGTGAATGAGGCATTCCTCAAAGGCACCATATGTGCAACATGAAAGAAGCAATCCCAGTGTGAACAAAGAGACCATTCAAGATTCCCATACAAAATTACTAACCTAATAGTATGAGCTGAATCAGATATAAAGCACAAGATTTTTTTCATGTTTTTTGAATGCTATCACAACTTTTACAGGAATATTCACAGACAGGAATATGCATCTTGCCACATTTTGCAGTTCTCAGTCTCTCTGCTTAAACCAGTAGCCCACTGAAAAAAATTGGGAGCTTGGTTTAATATCATTGACTGTGCTCTGGCTTCTGCAGACCATCTATGTTGTTAACAAAATAGTGGCTGACATCTTAGCGAGAGGCAAGGTTGATATTTTCAGTCCTCAGAATGAAAATCAATGCATAGTTCAATTTAGAAGTTCCATTTAGGTTTTTCTGTGTCCACGTTTGTTCATAAATCTTACATTTTTCCTTAAGAGAAATTTAGCAAGAATGTCATGACTTGCCATCATGTTTACAGTGCATTCTATTTATAAGTAGTCTCATCTTCTGATAAAACATGAATGAAAACTGTGATACCATTTTTTGGCTGGAACTTACCTGTTTCTAGAAGTTAGCTCAGCGCAGAACTCAGTCATGGACTCTGTACTGGATTCTGTTTCCAACAGATATCAAGAGCAATACAACTCTGTATGTTATGCAACGTCTTTCTTCAAGAAGAAGTGATGGTTTTTCTGTTAAAGCTAGACTGTCCCAGATCACAGTCCTGATTTTAAAGTTCAGTAATTTGAGTGAGTTGAAATCAGGGGAGATGCTGTGTGTGTGAGTTAAAGGTATTCATAGAAAACAGCCATTGAATGATGACCTAAAATGCAATGATGAAGAATGAGTCTGCCAAGGTTTGTTCTGTTATTATGGGCTTTAATACTTTTATATAGAAAAAATAGTAATGAGAGAGAGAAAAAGGTTGAGAAATGAGAGCTGAAAATTTAAAGATGGGGAAAATTCCTTAAGAATTTATTTGAAGGAGAAGTAATGTCTCAACCCAAATAGTTGAATTGTCTTGCCCAGGCTCAAAATGGCAAATTACAAAAACTACTCTTCAGTCCTTTTCCAACTATTGAGTAATCAGTTTATTTGATCCTATCGTTGTCTTCTATTTCTTCTATTTTTTTTTTTAATAGTTAAAAAGTAAGGTGGTCTATTAGGATAAACTAGGTAATTTTTTGAGTTTGTAAGACCATAATACTTACTAAACTATTTGTTCAATAATTTTGAATTGTGGCTTTGGACAGTTACTTTATTAACAGAGAGTAACACACTCTTATATGACAATCCTTCCTTCATTACTTGTTGTGATTGGTTAGTAAGGCAGAATAAACTGTAGTGTGTGTCCATACTCAGCCTTGTATCTTTGTGCTGCCATGCACACATTTTAGTTACATGAGATTTTCAATAAAAATTCCATGCAGGCACATTTGTTTGACCCAGTATTGGGCAAACAAAGCACTGGCGTTGCTTGTATGGTGCATCATCCTCCTAGAACAGATGAAGCAAAGAAAACGTGCACATAACAAAAATGCCCAAAGCTACTACAGGAAAACTCCGAACATTTTTTCCTGCCTGAGGTGGGTCTTTCTTAGGAATGATTCTGTTTCCCTTTCTCAGCCCTTTGTACTATCCTTTGTCTATCAGATTTGGAAGAGCAGTGTTTGTAGTCAGATTCTTAAGGACTGTGAATGCTCCGGGTTTTAGAATATGAGTGTAGGTTGAAACTTTATAACTAAATAGTGAGCAATCTTGGCCTGTTTTTCTCCTGTGTATAATGTTTATGAACATCCTTACCTTTATGACCTTTCTGTCTCTAAAATCTCAGAGTAATGTTCATTTTACTTACTACACACATGTAGTATGGAAAATGCTGACTGATGCTTTTCTGTGAAGAACCTAGATTGTGTGGGACTTCAGCAAAAGATGATGTTAGTAGTGGAGTAGTGGTAAACATAACTGAATCTACAAAAAAGTGACAAGAATGGTGTTAGAAAGGAAAGGCATTGAAAAAACCAGAGTTATTTCTGTGAGACTTCCTAAAGATTTTCATTATTTTGGCTTGAACTTTGGATCTGAATTTATATCCAGACTGCCCTTGGGAACTGCAATTCAGCTATCAAATATCACTGGCATTTAGCCTTAGTTTGGGGAGTTGATAGGAAAAGAACCAAAGCTGCAGTGAGAGAGGATAAAAAAGGAACTGACCAAAGCAGATAGAGTGGCCAGCCATAATCTATTAAAAACACAAACCCAGTTGTATGTATTTGTAATGCTTCTTGCAAGGTTCAGTGTTTTCTATTTGGTTACAAATTTGCTGCCTTTTTCAATCCTTTTGGCTTTTCTGGAGGAATTCTTTCCCCAAACTACAACCCAGTAGTGAGTTCTGGGATGCAGAAGTCCCCTGAGAGCACAATGTAAGTAAAAATTGGATAACTTCACTTTTTGGAGACCAAGTGGGATTTTGTCTTGTCCAGATTAGAAGTGGGGAACTGTTTTTCCTGCTTTTACTGTTGCATACACTTCTCATCCACAATACTTTAAGGTTAAATGTCCATATTTATAAGAAGTAACTTTTTATCCTAGACCTCCTGGGCAAGGAAATCTTTTGAAATGCTTTAGGTATCCAACAAGTTGTGTAAGCAAAAAAAGCTTCCCCCTGTCCAGTGGCCTCTATTCCTGTGGAACAAAGTGCTAATTTAATATGGTGAACATCCAAATCAAAACTGAAGTAATTTTTAATGGTTCTGAAGAGCAATGGAATACTGAAGTTGGGATCCATTGGTTTGTGTTTTTCCAGGTTCAAGATGCAGCGATTTCTAGATAGCTGTAATTCACTTAATAAAGGGAAAACCCCCAAATGTATATGATCAAACCAATTTATTTTAAAATGAAAACAGAAGCAAAATTTTATCAGCTGCACTGAAAAGAGACAGGGAAAATTGACTGAATTCTGTGAGCTATAATTATTGAAATTGATTTGTTTCACTTCAAGGACAATTGTTAATCATTGATTTGAGTTCATACAGTATCTGACCTCACAATGCCAAAAAAATGAAGATGGGTTTAGTCGGATTTACTTGTACCATAAGGGTCATGGAAAGTACAGAAGAAGGAAGTATTGAATGTGTATTAAAATATTTACATTAAAAAATTACATACATCTGTGTTTAAACCATAACTATTTGAGAAAGACTGTTGAACTGGCTGGTGTTCTGATGCACCATACTAAACTTTGTGCACTGGACCCTCTAAAAGGGTGGGGTGTGTGCATAGTGTGCGGATCCCAGAACACTGTACAGTTCAAGCATATCTTCTGTCTATTTAAGGTAGAATTCTTTTTTTCATTTGTGTGTCTTGGATTTCTTTTTCTGTCAAGTGACAGTACTTTTTTTAGTTGTTGTCAGATTTCTAAGTAGCTCACAGATAAGAATAACTTTTCCCTAAAGTGAGAAACATGTAGGTTTTATAGCCTCTGTTTTGTGTCATGACACATTTAAACATCATTTGAATTTTCTAATGAATATGAAAATTAAAAGATGGATTATTTCAGGAAGATATGTCAGTATTGGTGACAATATCTATTACCTTTGTGACAGTGTGTTTGCAAGTTTAATTCTGCCTGACCTTGAAATTTGCAGGCTAAAGAGTACTGCTGTTTGCAGTAGAGGAGACCTGACTCTCGCAAGCACTGTTTGGCACCAAAGTAAATGGGACATAATTGCTTGAAACACTTCTAAAGGAATAAAAATAACATTAATTTTCCTCCTTGACCAACAGGACAGACATTAGTCCACAGAGGTTCTGCCTTCCCTGCCTCTCCTGTCCTTTTGTTGTGGGGCAGTTCTCTGTCCACTGAAGTGAGTGCTACTTTCCAGTAATCACGACACACTGATTAATTCCTCAGTTGAGGCACAGCCTGCTGATTTGTAATGCTGTCTATTCATACTCATTTCAAATGACTGTTAAATCAGAGCACTGAACACCCACATCTCTGCCGTGTTCCTTCAGCAATGTTTAACAAATTGGTTCCCCAGAATTCGCTGTTTCCTTCCCTGAAGAACTGCTGCTTCACTGAGCACGAAGTCAGTCCTGTGCCACTGCAATAGTGACATTCACCTCAGCAAAGTCTGTTTAAAACTAAGTGTTTAGTATCCCCGGGTCAAATCACAATTAGCCACCTCTGCTTGCAAAAGTTGTCATCACTTTTTTTTACATTTGAGCAAGGCTCTGCATATGAATGTGCATGTGTATTGCACTTGTCTTCATTTAAAAACAAATTTGATGGTGGAGGAATATTTCCTGCTAATGGTATTATGGCTCTCTTAGAAACTGTATCTAAAGTACTGTGCCAAAAATGCTCAATAATTATACAAATGATTCCTAGCTGTACTTACTGTATCTTCCTGTAATGTACATGCCTGAAAGAACTGGGTGATGATGGTTTTATTGTGTCAAAAGGTGTAATCATTAAAATAGCAACAAATCTAGCTCTAGAAGGAGATAGTAAGAGTAACTATGATCAGTGTACTGCTACATAAAATTGCTTATTTGAGTGCTGAGAAGTTTGAACTAATTCCTGTGTGTTTAAGTATAGACACAACTTGTGGCCTGTAGTAATTTTGTTTACTGCCCAGAGCATGCTTCTGGATGTAGATTCTATAGTCTTTCATAGAATAGCCACTTTCTCTTTAAGCTGATGGGGCTGGGGAAGGGGAAATCAGGCTCAATGTGTGACAAGAAAAATTTAGCCTCTGCAAAAAATGCTGGATTCTACTAGACAGTGTAATTAATGCAAAGATTTAGAAGAAAGAGCCTATGGAACTCTTTAAAGCACAAAAAAGGGACATTTATCTGCATTATGGCTCTTGCTGCAGTTCACATTTTCAGCTGGCTCTGTGTCAGTAGTAGCTTATGATTCTGTTAGCTTTATACAGAGAGAAATCATACTTAGATGATAGATGTCACTTGTGGGTTTTTCTTTGTTCTTTTTCCATGCACTCACTCTGCAGTGTATTAAGAAGGTTATTCTCCTGTAACATTGCGAGGTGCCTGGCAAATGTAACAAAGGTAGTTGGTAAATAGGCGTGTATTCAATTTACAAACAGTTCTGAATAGTTCAGTATTCTTATGGCTTCTGCTTATGGCAAAAAATTGAGGTGAACAAGTGGATGGTATGAACTCTGAAAAAAACGCAAACACCTGCCTGATTTTAGTAAGAGAGGCACAGTAAGATATGTGAGGCTGGTAACTGCAAGAGTAGCAATCATGCTCTTGTGTTGTGGAATGGTGTTAATTCAAGAAATGAGTTTTAAAGGGGAAGTATTTGGTATTTTATGCTTCGATGAGTTGGTGTTTCATAGAGATACCTGAACTAAGGAGATAAACTTCATAAACAGTTGATACAAATGGGCTTTTCTTTGTTCACCTTTCCTGTTCACCTTCCTCTGCCATAGTTTTGTTAAACAGAGAACGCTGAAATTAAATTGTACCAAAGCACACACGTGCGGCGTCAGTCATGTTTCAGTAACATAAATGCAGAGAGAGCTTGTGAAAGATCACATGGACAAGAGTTTGTGTACTGTAGGTGTTGCACCAAACAACATGGTGGTGTTCACCTCATCTGGGCCTGCTTGGCCTCTTAGGTTGTTAGAGTTATGGAGGCTTCAGTTAATTATCACAGCAAAGAGACTGTAGATTAGCAATGTGAAGGGACTGTGTGCTGGTTTGTACTGTGCTTGGAAAATACCTCCAAACTGAGTCTCTAGTTCTGGTTGCATGTTCTTGTTCAGTGTGTTATTTTAAGAGTCTCTGTTTTTATATGTTTCAGTACAATTGTGAGAATAATATAGTTGCAGGGACTTCTGCAAAGGATTAAACAAAAATAAAAATTCTTCACTGTGTCATAGGGGCTTGTTTCAAAGTACAAATCTCTTTTTGTTCTTTTGTGGGCATGGCTTGTGTTGCTTGTCTGAATTCTGGGTACCTGAATTCCTGTAAGTATTAGTTTGTGCTGTTTTCTACTGATTTTTCTTCTCATGGAGTGAGCTGATCAACTTAAGGAAGGCCTTTGTATATCATTTTTGCATTGTCTTTATGTACACAACCTGTACAGAACACAGCTGGACAACTATTGTGTACTTTGACAGCATGCACTGAGAATACTGGAGTCTCTCTCTCCAGTTTTGTTGCTGTTTCCTAGATTTTAGCTTCTTGCAGCAATGACTGGCTTCATTGCTGATTCATATGGAGATGTGGTAGTCTGTTTTGATGCTGACTTGAAAATGTTACTGTAATACAGACTACACAGAGTTTCCTGTAAGAAAAATTAATAAAATATCTGTCTTCATTTCCAGGCACTATTTTAAAAGATAATAAATCAGTGTAGTTCTCTGTAAAGTTATAAGATTTATTAAAGACAGCAGCTTTGTTCAAAATAGCAGAAGTGCTATTTTGCCATTAATTCTGCTATATGTTGTTCTTAGATTCTTTGTTTTCCACCTGAGAGGAGCACCAAACTTAAACATGTTTATTATAGTTTGCTAATATTTAAGGTGTTTATGTTCATATAGCAGAACTCAAAACTGAATGTGAATTAATTGTGAATTTTGACATTGTCTTAAGTATAGAGCAACATATAGACTCTGAGGATAAAGGTGTTTTAATCCCCTTAAAAGTGGTTGAAGCTCAGATGACTTCCTAATTAACTTGCTTAGGCCTTGAGAAAGATAAAATCTTTACAATTTCTCGAGTCCTGGAATCACTTAAACCAGTCTGTCAATACACATGATAGAAACTGATTTACTTATGTATTGAACTTTCCCTCAGCCCTTTTCAACGTGTGTCATAGGAAAGGAATTGAACTGTCACCTGGTATGCATATATGCAGAATCTCAAAATCACTGAATATCCTGAGTTGGAAGGGACCCTTCAGGATCATTGAATCCAACTCTTGGCTCTGCACAAGACCACTCCTAGTCACACCATGTGTTTGAGAGTTGTCCAAAAGCTTCTTGAACTCTCTCAGGCTTGGTGCTGTGACCACTCCCTTGGGAGCCTGTTCCAGTGCACAGCCACCCTCTAGATGAAGAACTTTTTCGTGATATCAAACCTAAACCTCCCTGACAAAGCTTCAGGCCATTCTTTCAGGTCCTGTCATTGGTCACCACAGAGAAGAGATCGGTGTCTGTGCCTCCTCTTCCCCTCACCAGGAAGGTGCAGATTGCAATGAGGTCTGCCCTCAGTCTCCTCTCCTCCAGGCTGAACAGACCAAGTGACCTCAGCCACTCTTCACACCCCTCAGTGCCCTTCACCATCCTTGTTGTCCTCCTCTGGACACTCTCTAAGAGCTCAGTGTCTTTTTTCTGTTGTGGCACCCAGAGCAGCCCCCAGCACTGGAGGTGAGGCCGCCCCAGTGCAGAGCAGAGCGGGACAATCCCCTCCCTTCCCTGGCTGTGCCTGATGCCCCCCAGGACAGGGTTGGCCCTCCTGGCTGCCAGGGCTCAGTGACTCACATTCAGCTTGCCATGGACCAGCACCCCCAGCTCCCTTTCTGCAGTGCTGCTCTCCAGCCTCTCATTCCCCAGTGTGTATGTACATTCAGGGTTGCCCCATTTCAGTTCAGTATGAGGGAGCTTTAACATTTTCCATTTGTATCTTCTTACTAATATTGTTTTTCCCCTCTTTTTCAGCGATAATCTTTAGTTTCTAATGTACCCACTGCATAGAGTTGCGGGTAAGTTTGTGGATTTATTTTAGTTTCCGTGCTGAATCAGATTGAATCTTCTGGATTGTAGCCAAAAGACACCTGCAAACATTTTTACTATCTGATCTTCTTAGTCCCTCTGTTGTTGTGACAGTTTGTCTCCTATGGTATCCAGATTTTTTCACTTGTGATGATAAAGAGCTTCAGCTCCAGCTCAGTTTCCAGCTGGTTCCTCTTGTCAGGTTCATAACATAGGCAATGCACTTAACCCAGTTATTCAACTATTACATTTGAAAACAGTTTTGGTGAATGAAATAACAGCAGTGCTTCAAGCCTCAGCTAGGCCTCTGTGTTGTATTGTTTCTGCTGATCAGGCTGGTTCCTAGCAGACTGTCTTGGGCCAGCCTCACCATGTCTTTTATCTTTTATGTTAAATCTAGGACATGGTGTGGTATCATGGACAGCTTGTCATAACTGGACTTTACTGAGTTTAAGATGTCTGTGTCTTGGTGATTATAGAGAAATGTGACCAGGGAGAAGCATGTGGATTTTGGTAGCAATCCCTATTGTTAAATAAAGCAGACAGCAGCTGCTGGTCTGGGGTTTTGTGATATGGCTGATGGGTTTTTTCAGCATCTGCTATCAAGTCTGGCATAATCATTGGACCAGGTCAGTTGTTTGAAATGGTAAACTATAGCTCTCAGCAATTTGATCCACGTAAACGGTGAAGTTCATGCCTGGGTTCTGTTGTGAAACTTGCCCCTTCATTGTCTGGCTTTGTTCTTGAATACTGCAAACTGGAAAAATTGTTTCTGTCAGCTATTACCTTGGCATTTATGAGATGTAAGGATAGGCCCTTGGTGGAATGGGAAAAGCTATTTATTATTGTAGCGAGTCTGATATTCTGCTAAATTCTTCTTGAACAGTCTAATTGTATCCATGTTCATTTTCTCAAAGGGATGAGAATTATATGTGGGATTAGAAGGATTCAGGGAAATTTTCCAAAGTCAGCTCTTGTCAGTTGAGGGTGTACAGGGAGAAACTCAGTGTGTTCTTGTAAAATGTTATACTGTTGAAGTAACTGGGGCTTGTTTAATCTTTGGGCCTTGCCAGTGTAAATGTTTTAGTATTTCATGTGTTCTTGTGATTTCTGGGGTTCGAAAAGAACTGTCTATTGGATCCTGTTTTGGATATCAGCAAGAAGCAAAAGCTAAGGACATGCCCATTCATCATTACTGCTCTAAAATTTCTACAAGAAGGTCCTAGAAGATTCATACTGTGATAAGGCTTCCTTTTCTTCATTCTGTCTGAGACCTTATCTCTGCTATCAACAGGTTTAGAATCTTGTCCCTGGCAATTATGTCACTGGCTTCAGCCCTGTTATGACTGAAGAGGTTTTTTTTCCTCTTGTGTTTATAAGCATCCACAGGACTAACATCAGATGGAATTGGGGAAAATATTGGATTGCAAGGGACTCTGAAAGTGTCTAGTCCTGGGACCACTCTGCAAATAATTATACTAAATACAGAAGCCCGAAAAGGATGTGTGGAAACATCTTATGATAACAGTAAATGTTAAAAAGCAAAGTAAAATAACCCCTGTGTGTATGCATACATATTTGCATGTGCAATCATCTAAATTCCTCCTCTCCAAAGTGAGCAATTTTGATGATCAAACAGGTTTTCCCTTACCCACATCTTTGCTGCTTGAACAGCCCTGATTATAATTAGTCCCTTATGCAAATGGCCTTGGGAGGAGAAGCATCTTGGAAATAGGAAGGAATTTCCTTGAGAAAATATCAAGAGAGCTGTCCAGATTCTTGGACATAACAGGTATTTGCACTGCTGGCAGAGCTTGCAGACCTCCTCTGTCATGTGGATCCATTTGTTTGTGCCTGTGCCTGCCTCTGTCACAGACAGGCACCTCTCATTCACAGAAAAAAGGTTCACAGGTTCTCCTGTCAACCCCAACCCCCACATTTGCTCACCCTCCTAAAAGCAAACCAACCAATCCAATGCAGACATAAGGAGGAATGCAGATTGGCAGGGCCCCCTGAAAGTCTCTGCTCAGCCCCTTGCCCAAAGCAGGGCTACCTCAGAATGGCACAGGACCTTTCCCATCAAGTCTTGGGGGTCTCCAGAGATGGATTTTCTGCAGCCTGGGTTGCAACAGCCTGACTCGGGGCTTATCCACCCTC
Organism: Hylia prasina; assembly: GCA_013397195.1. Lineage (NCBI taxonomy): Eukaryota > Metazoa > Chordata > Aves > Passeriformes > Sylviidae > Hylia > Hylia prasina. The sequence goes on from VYXD01003631.1 coordinate 99,421, forward strand.
TTTGGGAAACTTTTTTCCCCCAGTTCCCAGACAGCTCTGCCCTTGCTCCAACTTGTTGCCTCCCGTCCTTTTCCTCTCTGCGCCTCTGAGAAGAGTCTGTCTTCTCTGTGGCTCCTGGCAGGTATTTGAAGGGAAAAATTCCATTCCCCCTGCCTGCTCTTTCCTGTGCTGCACCACCCTTGGGCCCCGCTCTGGATTTTCTCCAGGCTGCCAAGACTGGTCTTGTTCCAGGAGGTCCCAGATGCAGGCACGCAGAGTTCCAGATGAAGCCTCACGAGCTCCTGAGCCGAGGGCCACCATCCTTTGCCTGTGCTTGGCAGCCACACTGGTGCTCAGGACGTGCTTGGCCTCCAGCACGGCCAGGATCCGCTCCTGGCTCTGCTCTCCCACTCCCTGCAGGGCTGCCCCTGGCCTGCAGCCCCAGCTGTGCCTTGAGCGTCCCAGGCTCCCCGGCAGGTGAGCCCTGCAGGGCCTTCTGAGTGACAGTGCCAGGAGTGTCTCTGCAGGGCTGGGGCCTTCCAGCAGCCACCAGCTGTCACCTGAGAAGTCGCTGTCACCTGAGAAGCTCCTCAGGGCAGGTCCTTTTGTGCTGTTGATCAGGTTGTTGCTGCAGATGTGAAGCAATGGCAGCCCCAGAAGTGACTCATGCCAGGAACGGCACGTCTATTGGCCAGTCAGTAGGACTTTGAACTGTTGGCCAACAGCCTTGGACCCAGTGGTCCAGACAGCTTTTCAGACACCTTGGGCACTTCCTTGGCTCTCACCAGCAAAGATGACAGCTGTCATCTTCAGAATTCCTGGCAGTGTGAAGCGTAGAATAAGGACCTTACAATTAGAAATTGTAAAGCAGCTATGTTTTATTTCCAGCTGGGACACACGAGGGAATATCTCCTCCAAACCGTGCGTACCTGGTCAAGACGAGGTCCGGGTTTAAATACACATTGATCCCTCAAACCCACACCTCCCCACCTGCCCATTCCCCGCCTTCTCTCTCTTCGTATTCTAATTAGCTGCCACTCCTCCTGCTGGTTGGGGTCTTGGGAGAAGGGCAAACATCTTCCTCACTTCTGGGCAGGTGCGATGGAGGTTTGGCTATTTTTCCGGTCACTTTGCTCTTGCCAAAAATTGGAGCTTGATTTTGCTGGATTCAAGCCACAAAGTTCTGCTTTATCGATTTTTAACAAATACCTAAGTCCCTCTTTGCTAAGTTTCAACATTATACATCTTACCTATATGACTTTTACCTAGTAACTAGCTAACAACCAACCTTAATAGCTAATCTTCTATATGTTGTCAGTACAAGCTGTTTCTTTACTTTTACATGATCAAAAGCTGCTTCTAAAATCCTGTATTTTTATATATATAAACATCCTCCATTTCAAGTGTTTCCTCAAAGATCTTTAGTGGGTACCACCTTTTTCTCTGTAGTGTTTAGATGTAGTACTGTGTTCACAGGGATTTCTGGGAAGAGCTTTGCAATATACTGGATTCTACTTAGACCAGAATCCTGATTATGGGTTCACCTTGCCAGTAAGATGATTACGATCAGTTGTTGTCCTTTACTTTGCATTTCCGATGGTAGATGAAACAAAATAATAATGTTTATTTAGGGAACTCAACACAATTGTAAAGCTTGGAGAGATGACTAAACAAACAAGAAATGGAAATTATGCCTCTATTTGACTCACATTAGCACCCCAATTTCTTTTTATAGCACCCAGGGGTTTATGAGAGGCACTTGGACTTACTGTTTCTTAGTCATAATCAAGGAGCAGTTTTACCATGCTGCTAGGTTATGTTCCCTAGTTTTGGAGAACCATATGTCCTTTTGGCACGGCTAGATACAGCTATTACCTGTCTAAAAGTAAGCAGGATCAGTTTACTGTCATACTAGCTTGAGGCTAACCCCTGAAGCAGGAGTGAGGTATAATGGATGAAGTATAATACCTTGCACTGATATAATACCTTGCATTGTTGTCCCTGACCTCAAGTCCAATCATGCATTGGTGCAGGTCTCTGAGTTTCTTTTTTGATAACCTGCTTGAGCAGGATCCAGTTGTTTCTGAGGAGCAGCTGCCACTCTTTACTTTGGATAATGTCTCGCTCTGTTCTGACCCTGTCTCCTGTGTGGGAGAAGGTGGCTGGGCCAGTGTCTGTGAATCTTTCGTGGGACCTTTAGTTTTCGTGTATGGACTCTGGGATGTCCCCTGCCTCAGTAGTCCTCTTCGTGTTTTGCAGTTTCAGAGGCTTTGAATGATATGTTTACTCAGTGACAGCTCCCAGTACCCTCCATTGAGTGTGTACATCATTTTGTATAAAACATTTCAGCTGAGGAAAATAGTTTCATCTCTGGAACTGGTGCAGACTTCTACTTGTTGTTTTTGTTTGTTTGTTTATGATTTGGTTTTTTGGGTTTTTTTTTGGAGGGCTGGGTTTTTTTGTTACTGTTGTTGGTTGTTTGACCTGTTTTAACAAGACAATCTGCAGGGAGAATCTTGCTTGATGGCTAAGTATTTGTTTGCTAATATTATTTTAATTTTGTTTCATCTGTTAATTCCCTCCTGGTTAAAATTTCACAGCCTCATCTACTAGGATCTTCTAGAAACCCTACTACCTCCTAATTACAGTTTATCTTCAAATCCCCACAAAACAGATGTAATCAAACTTCTGATGAATGTCCTGGTGTTTTGGGACTTTTTTTGAGTTAAGGTAGATGTATTGATAGTTATTCCTAGATCTACTTATGATTTGAAAAGATGGCTTCAAAACTTAGATGAAATTTACCCTCACAGTTAACTGCAGAGACAAAATAACTTACTGTACCTTCACTAGGATATAGTTTAAGGTCTTTTGAGGTCAACGTAGCAATTTCACTTGCACTCTTTTTAGAGTCACCAATAAAGTAATTTATTTCTGATAGATTTGATGTTTTATTGGGAGTGGAACCTTTCATACTAGTGTGACTTTGCTAACATTATGGTGTTTTCTCTCTGTTTTTTCCTCATTTATATCTTTATTAAGTAGCATATGAATTTACTTAACTGCATTCCATGGATTTTAGTAGTTGCATATCATGCATGGTCATCACTTGTAGGCAGAGCCTTTCTCTAGGGAAGTCTAAAGATGCTTTTAAAGAAACCCAGCCAAAACTGGGGCTTTTTCACATGCTGGGTTAATTTAGGTTGATGTTGCTGTCTCAGGCTGTCATACCCATACACAAATTCATGTTGTGGAAAGTTTTCTTGGTTCCACACAGTTTCTTGCTGTGTACAGACTTCATTTTCTGCAAACAATCATTGTCATTCCTATACAGCTCTGCAAAGAGTCGAGAGTGAAATATCTCTTCAGGACCTTAGGGATTAATACAGGCAATTCTGTCAGAAATTGCTCTTTATTAAAGAGTGATGTGACTAGGTCCAGGAGAATCAGAAAAAAAAAAAAACAAACCAACATTTTCCTTCATAGAGAATGCTATTTTCATTTAAATCTGATTTGGTTTTATCATTTTTTCTTTCTATTCTGGAATAAACTTTTCTGGAAATAAACTACAAGAAAGCTCCCTTGAAGCAAGGTTTTGCTACTACTTTCTTCATAATTTTTAGAAAAAGTTTATATAGGCTTTTATACCTTACTCATCACCATAGTTTCTCTGAATGTTTTCCAGAGGATGCCAAGTGATGTGCATAATATCTGACATATGTGGTTTGTTATCTTTCTGCTTGTCTTCCCAGAAGGAAAATTGTAAGTGCACTAGTGTGTTTACTTTTGAAGGATATTTTATAGTTTGAAGGAGATAGTTTGTCTAGCCTTTGACTGAAATTCCTGTTACCTTTCTGACTACTGGGCAGTCAGGGGCTGCTACCTTTTGCTGTTAATTCTAGGAACAGGCAGAAGACAATAACATTTCAATATTCATTCATGTTCCTTTAAGGAGCCTTAAATGACAACTGACTTCTCTGTTAACGGAGGAAGAGTAAAGGAAACAGTAAGATGACAAAAAAACAACTTTCTGGTAATAAATTGTTCACCTTAAGGTGCTTACTGTTTATATGAACTCCAGGTTTCAACTAACAGTCATATTGTATGACTGATGGATGACCTGACTTGTTTCCATTGTATGTGGAGGGCATATAGTCACAGGGGAGGAGAGCCATGGCTCAGCAGAGCCACTGGCAGCACAAATTCCACGTGCAGACATGTTTCACTTGCATTGCTCACACTTTTGGTAGCAAGACAGTTTAACTTACCAGTATGAAGCCCATGCATTCTAAATGTTTCCTTGCCATTTTAAGATTAAGTCACTGTTCTCAGTAATGGTCTGTCTAGATGCAGGGACCTGTATCTTTTAGCACGATTAATATTCAGCTATACCTGTTCTGGCATGGCAATTCTTGATGATGATAGTCTCTCTCTTCCCACAAAACAACTGTCACCAATAGCATGGACTCCACCTTTCAGAAAAGTAGGAGCAAAAGACCCAGACAGAGCAAAGGTTAGCAAGTAATTTCTTATTCTCGTTTAACATTTTCTGTGGCGTTCATGTACATGCTAACTTTGAAACCCGTTAATATTTTTACACAGAGCTTGAATCCTTTTGCCTTTAAGTTTTATTTTTTTACTTTAAGCCTCTGGTATTCATTACACTATGGTTTGGTGCAGAGCCAGGCTTTGGAGTCCAAGAAGGCCATTTTGCAAACTGTTAAACTAAGAATTAATCTAGTTTTTGTAAAATCGCATGAATTCCCCTGCTTTTCATTTTGTTTCCTAAATTAGCCTTGCAAATGGAGCATTGGGACTGTAGCTGCTGAGATTTCTTCCTCCACACCTCCAAAGGTTGAAGATGAGTCATTGTCTTTCCTGGAGGAGCTTGGGTCCTGGCAAGCCTGGTGATTCAAAGTGAAGCCTTCATAGACATTACCAGTATTTTTTAAGCCCTGCTGTCTGACACAGCTCTGGCTTGTTTTGTAGAAGGTTAAGCTGTTTAGCTGGTCTCTGAATTGTGACAGCTGACCAGGAGTTATGGCCTAACTAGTACCAATCATGGGGTGTGAGTCTGGTAGTGAAAAGGGGAGCAAGAGAGAGGATGAACCCAAGGAACAAGAAGAGGCTGCACTTCCTGTAGGTGGAGATGTGCTGCTTGGGAATCAGGGATCAGAGAGCACAAAGGAGACATGGAGTTCTATAGTCGGGTGAAAGAAGGCATTTATGGAGAGCAAGGGGGTGGTCATAGGATGGCAGTATTGGTCAGAAAAGCGAAGAAGAAATAGTTTGCACAATAAGGAGGAGGAAAATAGAGGTGACAGTCTCAGCTATAGGTAGCATGTCATGCTGAAATGTGGAAAGAAGTTAAATGCCAAATCTGCCTTCCAATTATTAATTTATTAGAGAAAGATAATTGTGATGAAATCCTGCTATAAGCATGAAAGTGTTTTGTAATGGTAGCAGTGTATATATGGATCTGGATTTATTTTATTGGTGTTTTTTTGTTTAATCTCATTAATATTCTAGGAAGGTCATTCTGGTGATGTACTGCTTCTGTATGAAATTCCCTTCAGTCTTTACAGTGTCTTATATCATGAGATTCTCTGGAAGGACCTGAGGGACTGAGGAAATAATCTATTAATTCAGGAAAACATTTATTATATTTTTCTTTTCAAGAACGAGAGAGTAGTTTTGGCCCCAACACATCATCACTGGATTTATTTCACACACACACTATTGTGAAGGGTCCTAATTTATTCATCTCATGATTGAATTTTATGTCCTTTCTATTGAAGTTATTCTGCAAGTGATGCAGTCCACTGGATTAAGGGATTGAGAGTTCTGATTAGGATTTGTTACAACATACTGTAAGAAGGGAAGAATTTCTTGATTTAAAGCTGATAATCAGATAAGCTTCAAAAAATACTCCTAGGTGTCTCTTTTTAGTGATGTATGCTTTTCACTTACCTGGCTGTGTGCACGTAGAGCTCTTCTCAAAACAGGCATTTTTTCTTTAAGGGTTTCATCTGGCACTGATCTGTACCAAGTAGTACCCTACTGACAATTGATATCATACAGAAGGTTGACAGACTGGGTTTTAAATTAAGATGAGAACAAGAAGGGATTGCAGAAGAGAAAGAAGAAATATTTAAAAAAAGGCAAGAACTAGAAGTTAAGATTATGCAGTCATTTGGGATTTCAGTCACCTTGAGTTACAAAATGTTCCTTTATTCATACTGTTTTAATTGGAGTGTTAAACAGTTTAACAAGAACAGTTCATGCATAAGTCTTTTTAAAGAAATTAATTTTGAAAGGACATATATGGAATGGGGTTGTAGTGAGATTGCAAAAGAAACTTTATGAATATGGGACTATGGGGGAAGCATTGTGAGACGTAATTTACCATCACACTGTCTAGGCAGTGGATTTTCATCTTTTTTTTTTTCCCCCCCTTTTTAAATCTTCTTGTATTATGTGTTGTTCTTAGACATCACCTTTCAGGTTTCTATGTGTAATATCAGGCTTTGGTTCCAGAATCCAACTGTGTTTGCTACCACCAAAAAATATTTTCAGATCAGTTAATTAATTTCTGGTATTTGTATCCTAATGGATATGACTATGCAACTTATGTATATTACTGTCACTAGGCATTGAAAGGACTTAACACATCAGCCCTGAGGCTTGAAATTCTTCTATGTGCTAGCACTTGTGGGAACACTGCTCATTTCTTTGCTGTGCTATATGCCAGCAATACTAACATAATTCACCTGGGTGAGTTTTTTAATATGAATGCTGTTTTTTGCATGTCAATACAATTTACAAGTTAAAATCTGTGTTTCAAACAAACAGAACTAAATCTTGTGCATTTTATATTACTTTATATTAATGTGCATATTATATTACTTTATATTACTTTATCCTTCCTTTTTGGATTCTGGTTCCATGTTTATGAATTCCAAGTCTTCCTAATGTTTCTGTAGACAGATCTCCACCTGAAAAACTCTCATCTCCATCTGTCTCTTGTATTTTCACAGTTGGCATACTTGGATCATTGCTTGCTTCCTGTTTGCTTAATGATTTGAGGTTCTGAAATATTTCTGACTGTTTACCTCAGGGGAGTTGATGCCAACCCATGATATAATGTCACTGCAGTAGAGCTTTTGCAAAGGGGAGGTCTTGTGCTTCCCTTGGTGAGTGAGCTCTGATTTTTGTAGCCAAGGGAGTTCTACATTTGAAGACTACAAGTGTCCTACCCCTAAACCAATTAGTTCTACCTTACATTTAGATGGTTCCAGCTGCCTGTGGACCTTGACATCTAAATGCATGTGCTGTTTCACCCTAAAAAACCCAAACACAAAGCAACTCTGCAAAAGTTTATCTGGGCAGACTGGAGATCTGTTCAGAGCATGGTTAGACACGGGCAAATTAATCCCTGGTGTAATTTGACTGACTCAGCTGCAGTTGCAACAGAGGTTAATTTAAGTATCTTTTGCTTCCTTTAAAAAGCAATATGAGGACAGAAAAGAGCCCACAAAGAGCTTCACAAATTGTTGCGTTCAAAAATTGCCCGCAACCTACACAACTGAAGTAGCAGGGAGAGGAGGGAATGGGGCATTAGGTAAGAATATTAACTGCATTTTCTTTGTACTGGGATCATTTTACAAGTATGACCTTAAAAAAATCTCTTATTAACATTTGTATGACTTTCCTTCCTTCTGGCCAAAACAGAAGATCTTTGACCATTTGTAATTTTACGCTACCATGTACAGTTAACATTTAAAAGTACCTAGTTGTTTAATGCTGACTAGTGTGTATTCTCAGCTACCATGCTTTTAGCAAGAATGAGATATGTGAGTGCAAAACATGTAGAGTATTTTACAAGAGAATGGATTAATGGGCATGATTTCATAGAGGATCTTTTCTGTTTTCTTAAATACTTTACTATAATAATCTGAAAATAATACTAAGTGCAGCCTCTGCTACCCTGAGCGATGAATATAGCATTTTTTCTTAAGATGCTGACCTTGATGCTATTGAAGAAAGAAACTTAAATAATGCTGTTAACATAGCATTTTCTTCTTCCTTGTGTAAGTTTCATCAGACATGTTACATATTCTTGGCTGGATAAATTGGTGGGGGACTTGGGTTCTGTAACAGTGTTATATATTCTCCAGCTTATGCCAATAAACTTTTTCATTCCACACACCAGAATAAGCATGACTTCTATGTATGTTTAAGGTATTCCAAGTTCACACAGGTGCTGAGAGATGGTCTTTTGCTCCCCTACCTGTCTTGCTAATAGCACCTAGGGTCAAGGAGCTCATTTCATCAAAACCTAATGGATTTGTTACTGATTGGGTTGGATTTATTTTATTTTTCCCCGCTTCAGAACTGCTCTTTTTTTTGCCAGTTCAGTTTTTGAATCTAGATGATGGCATGCCCAAATAAACAAATTGTTGCCAGTGATAAGGAGGCAGTGGGATCAAGCAGGCAGGGAAAGTAAAGGCTCATCTTTTCAGCAGCAACATTACTGTGGTTAATTTTTCACATATTGATGCTGTAGATTAAATTATAGCAAAACAGATATTCTACATATCTGCCTAATGCACCATATAAAAGCAGGAATACCATTATTTTAATATTTGTCACAAACTTTACTGCACACTGATCAGATCTTAGCTGATATTTCATTGATTTGTACAGCTATTATATATCTTGCATGTCTGTGATGTATAGTTAGAAAAAAATCCATTTACTTTGCATATTTCAAGACACTATAATCAATACACCATATTCTGTGCTAAAATTACTATATGAAGTGACATTTTTACTTTTTGTTCTGTCTGCAAGTACGTAACCAATTTTTAGAAACTTGGGGGTTTTTTACAGAGAATATTTTATGTGTGTAGGGAGATGTTAATGACAGTTTCATCAGCAGACTTGGTAATCTCAGGGTTATTTTACCACCAAAGCCCTAGAAAGGAATTAATTTTGTCTAACTTTCAGTAGTCCATTTTGTTGTGTCCCTGCACCATTGTAAATGGATTTGAGACATGTTTCAAGTTCCAAGACATTTGATTAAATATTTGCTAGTACACGATAAAAATTATTTTAATGATTCTGGACAAAATCCTGCAAACTATTGAAAAATCAAAACTTGGAGACACTTGAGACCTTGCCTTCTGAATAATAGAATCCTTAAGTTTGGAAAAGACCTCTAAGATCAAGTCCAACCATTAACCTTGCACCACTGTGTTCACCAATGAACTGTGTCCCCAGGTGCCACATCCACACACCTTTTATAACCCTTGCAAGCATGGTGATTCCACCACTTCCCTGGGCAGCCTGTTTCAAAGCCTGGCCACCCTTTCAGTGAAGGAATTCTTCCTCATGTCCGACGTTCTTCCAGGCGCAGCTTGGGGCTGTTTCCTCTCATCCTGTCGCTGGTCGCCTGGGAGAAGAGGCTGACCCTGACCTGGCTACAGCCTCCTTTCAGGTGGTTGTAGAGACTCTTCTTCAGGCTAAACACCCCCAGATCCCTCAGCTGCTCCTCACAAGATTTGTGCTCCAGACCCTTCACCAGCTCCGTTGCTCTTCTCCGCACATGTTCCAGCACCTCAATGTCTGTCTTGCAGTGAGTGGTCCAGAACTGGACACAGGATTTGAGGTGCAGCCTCACCAGTGCCAAGTACAGAGAGACAATCATTGCCCTGATCATGTTGGCCACACTATTCCTGATAAAAGCCAGGGTGCTTGGGCTTGTTGTGATCCAAGGGCAGGACCTGGCACTTCACCTTGTTGAACCTCATACAATTGGCCTTGGGGCATGGATTCAGTCTTTCCAGATCCATTTCCAGAGCCTTCCTACCCTCCAGCAAATCAACACTTCTGCCCAGTACTGTGAAGGCAAATATTTTAAATGAGTCTTGATCACCTTATGGAAATATAATCGTATAACCAGAAGAGAAATTTCTGACACAAGAAACTTGTTGTGGGTCCCAGATTATCTGACTTGGTTTGTTTCCCTTGGAAAAGAGAAGTTATCTTCCTTGAAAGGAATCTGAATAACTGGAGTAATTTTGAGGATTTATGTTTTATTATCCCTGTGCACCAGGGGACCAGGGGTTCTTGATGTTCTTCTGTGGGTCAGGAGGGATTTCTCCTGCCCCTTTCCCAGCGAGGCAGAGGGCTGTTGCAGTGGGTGCCTGTCTTGAGACTTGTTTGTCTTCTGTTATCCCCTGAGTCAACAGGTTTCAGCTAGAGAGGAGCTGAAATCAGGGTATATGGCTGCTCCTTGTTACACCAAATTTTTACCTGATTAGGGTGTTTTTGTTTAGACTGTCATTGTCTTACTTAGGCTCAGCAGGAAATTTGCTCTGAAAATGGTACAGCTATTTGTTGTTTGTTTTTTGTGAAATTTTTTTTGTTTGGATTTTTAGCTGTATGGCATGGTTTTTGCGGTGCTGTGTAATATAAGTCATGAGCCTTTTCAGATTTACTCAAAGTGTTATCTAAATAATCCAGTGCCATTTCATGGACCTTAGTCTCTTATACTCTGTTCCTTTTGCACATTAAATTTCTGTGGGGGTGTTTCTGTGCGTGTGAAATACATGATTTATGGTGTCATCTGGAACAGATGTTGTGAATAAGATATCTAAAGTACTCTTGCCCATGACTGTGGGAATCTAGTCTCAGTAGGCTAAGGGATCATTTCCACCTTTATGGGAGATTTGTTTGACTAAAATTTACCTGACATGGAACTCTACTGCCTCTCCTTATACAAGGAAAAAAGGTGAGCCTCTTCTGCATGGAGTAGGGAGATAAAAAGGTATTTCCTTCCATCACCTGCCCTCCTCCCCATCCTTTGTTAGTCCCTCCAACAGGAGTACTGTGTTTCTGGAATCTATGGGGGAGTAAAGGGTAGTAATTTAGAGGCGAATATAGAGTCACACTTAACCTGCTTCACATCTTTGATTTGTACTTGCAGAGAATTCTTGCAGAAACAAGTACAAAGTTATGGTGTATGAATTGTTAAGGGGGTCTGAGAATCAGAGGCTGTGGGGCAGCCTTGGCCTGGGCTTTCTTCCGGGGTGGGAGTTACCTTGGCATCCTTCATGGCATTTTGAAGAAGGCACAGGGAATAAAAGCTGCATGAGGATTTTTCCAAACAGCTTCCAGCAGTTTTATCTGTGATAGGCGATAATCAGTGGCTGTTAAAGTCTGACTGCAAAAAAATGGCTGAGATTTGACATCATCTCTCTGAATGGGGGATAAACAGAGAAATATTAGCTTTGATCTTATAAAAATATGGAGGCTGGAGGCTGGCTTTTAACCGAAGGCATTCAAATTGTATAATTCCCCAAATATTGTGTAGCAGACACTTGTCACTTTATAAAAGCAGTAAATAATCCTATTATGTGCTATAGTTAAATTTATAAAGGCTGAGTTGCAGACCTAATTCAAACCTGTTTATTCAGAAAAGCACGAACTGTATTTTGAAATGAAGTCTGCACACACTGGAATCTGAATCCATAGAAACAGATACTGTGTCTTGCAGTGAGAAAAGCTTCTGTTGAATCATACTGCATTGCATACTGAACATAATGCATTGGATAAGGACATGTATATTCAGTAGTCAGTACTCAGTTTATGGCCCCACCAGGGGCTTCCTGGAGTAAGAACTTTGAGATGCTTGTCTTTTTTTAGATACAAAGTACACCAAGAATCTTAGAATAAATTGTGGCATAAAATACATTAAAGTTTGGAAAATATTCTAGTCAGTTTTAAAATGTCGAAGCCATCCTTGCTCTGTAAACTGTTTTCCAGTGATTGATGCCAGGTGGTGTGGGGCTGTTAGCTGATGGAGTTCTTAAATAGAACACCAGACAACTTCAGATATACCTGACATTGGAAGGCAGGGCTTATCAGCAGCTCTGTCTTGTTTTCTGAGGAAAGGGCATAAGTAGCATAGTATAGGAAGTATAGATATTAGGAAGTTTCATTTTTTCCCCTGTGTAACAGTTGGATCTGAACAAACTTTGAACACGAATGGGCATCCAGTCCTAGTTGCTTAAACAGAGGCAAATGGTAATCTAAAATTTTTTGTAGTTAAAAATGTCTTGCTAATCAAAGGCATGGAGTGCATACAGTATTAATGTACTCACTTCATCAGTACTCAAAATTACTTCTGATTTAGGAATTCAAATATGAAATTAACCCGCTTTTGTTTTGCTAGGATTTATTTTGGGCCATTCTTTTGTCATCACACCTTTGGGGGTTTTTTCTCTTTCATTAAGTTTTCATGCTTTGGGGGGATTTTTTGTTTCTTTTTTTTTTAATTTGGGTGGACCTACATGTCTTGTGGCATTTAATATGTTGGTAGGGTAACAGCACTGTTCTTCTCTCTCAGCTGTCACCTGCTGTCAGCCTTCACAGCCACCATCATCTGTCTCTTCTCCTCTCCTGGCTCTTTGCCACACCACAAGCAACAGTTTTGATGCAATGTGGACTAAAATGGCAATGATGGACAAAATGTGACTTGTTTTTATATCAAGAACAAGCAGCAGGCACTGCAAGTTAATCCATGGTACTTCAGATCAGCACTTGGCTGAAGATATATGAAGTGCAAAATGCTGTGCACTTTTTCTTTCATGCAAACTTTTAAAAAACCCATGGATTAGTTTATTTCTTAATTCTGCTGCTGAGTGGAGATTGGAAACCCATCTATTTAGTTATAGCCTGAATTCAAGTTTTTGACCCTGCACTTAATTTAGAATTAAATGGATTCATAAGAAATGTCTGGAACAGTATCCATGATGTCAATGATATTTCACCTGAACAATGGAACAGGTAAGCATTGAAGTGGAAATTGTGTTTGTGGGAGATGGATGAAGTTCTCTGGGCTGTGATCAGAGTACTTACAAACCTTTGTGTATAAACCTGCATCTCTGCTGGCCTTTCCTGTCATACAGACATTAGCAACAGTGACAATGCTCCACATACTCCTTAGCTTTGTCCATGCCAGTCCAGTGTTTGACCATGATAGTTCTTTTTACACGTTATCGCTATCCATGGAGGGTCATTCTATTAATAAGCACATTTCCAGTTGGGTTAGATTTTGAGTAAAAACTACTGTGAAGTCTTCTGCTGTGCTTTATAAAGGTGAGCAGGTTTCAGTGGTGGAACAACCCCTAAGGTAGAGCCAATTTCTGCATTGTTGTAGCAGAACAGAGCAGTTATTCCAGGGGAGGATACTTTTTGTCTGCTTTCTGCAGTCAGTTGAACAGAGGTCAGATTTGTTGGAAGCTGCTTAATTGTACAAGCAGCACTGCTCAGGCCATGGAGCACAGCTTCATGCTGTTCTCTCAGCTGTCTGCTCCTTCTGCAATGATTGGCTCTGCTTCTTTTCAACTGTGAACATCTCGCTACAGGCCTTCCTTGATCGTGCTGCCTTATGGCTCGAGACCAACGTGTGGGCAGTAATCACCATCTGGAGGGAGAGTGAGATTCAGGGCCAGCTGAACTTGGCTCTAAGTAGCATTTGAAACGGGGCATGGAAGGCTTTACACCAGGCCACCGTTCTTCTGTCCTGAAAAGCTTCATTCTGCCCCTGTCCCCTGGCAGGCAGTGGCTCTGCAAGTAGCTCACAGGAGCTGTGGGAGCTGCTGCTACTGGGGCAGGAGCAGCTTGTACTGATCAGCCACTCCAAGCAGGGTCCCCCTTCCTGCTTCAGCCGGTTCCTGAGAGTGCTGGAAGCAAACTGGTACGGAGTAGGAATGGGCCCTGCACAGAGCAGCCAGATAACTTTAAGTAAGGGGGAAGCTTTTGCCTTAGTAGGGGACCTGTGGGCTGTGTTTTGTCCCTGCAAGAGAGAGTGCCCCTGCAGAGTTTGGGATTGTGTCCCCATCTAAAATACGCATATCTGCAGAGATTACAGGTTTCAGGGAACATAGAAATGCATGGCAGAGTATCTCAGGGCCTTTGAGTGGAATGGGTAATTTCCCCATTGCTGTTAGTTGGGATGAGCGCTAGTATCACATTCTTGTGATTTTTTTTGTAATCCTACTTAGGATGCTTCCATAACTTAGGAAGGAAAATAAAGTTGTATCGAAGTATCATACTACTAGTTTCCATTTGTTAAAGACGTACTTCTACATCAGAAATAACTTACTGCCCCATGGCTTGTCTTACAATCTGCCTGTTTTCCTTTGCTTATCTGGGTCCAAGAGTATTTGCAGGGGAGAGGCAGGAAAGGAATGCAACTTCTAAGCTCCTTATGGCCCACATCACTGCCTGGCAGCATTCTCCAGCTGTTAAGATGGATGTTTTATGTACATGGAAGTAGAGGTAGATTGTTTTCTGTGTGAGATGTATGGTTTTTTCAGAAAACGCATGCTTCTCATTATGTGAAGTTCTATGCTTTTCTGAACAGAAGCATTTGAATTATGTTCTAACAACCCATCATATATCCTGTTTGTTCTGATTTCAGTTAAGTTGTGATAATCTAATATATTCTTCTGAGTACCAGAGTTAAAAGATGGCGCCATCCATATTCTTCATTCAGCATAGATATGTACCTGAAAGTCATTTTTTTTCAAGAGTTAAGAATGCCTATACTCTTGATAAATCTATCCTGAACAGCAATGAATAAACTGCAGAAATTTTGAATTAATTCTGATATGTTTTATCAGAAATATGGACAAGCCTTGCTCCCTTTTCCTTTCTTTCTCCTATTCTCTCTCTCTCTCAATGGAATTCTTCTGCAAGGTACTTTGTTATTTCTATCTAGGTTTTCTTCCAAGATCTAAGGTGTACTGCTACTTCAGAAACGGAATTAAATCACTTGAATGAAAAGCAAAGGTACCTCAAGTCATCTCTGATGAAATCCCAAAGTACACCAAAGTCTGGGTACACCAAAACATGCCTCTCTGTTTTCTTACATTGGATTCCTTAATTTTTGTAGATTAAGTAGAATGTTTGATTTTTTTTTTGTTTTACAGGTAGTACTGCTAGCAAAGTCTGTGATTCTGTTTTCTGTAGGAAGATGTAATATTTTTAATTTTGTGAAAGATGCGCTACTCAAGCTGCAATTAACATGAATTCAGTCTGCCCCAATGTCCCTGAATATTTGCAGTTCCAGGATTACACTGACTGATCAGAACCTCTCCTGCAATTTCCCCTTGCACATATCATGCATCATGCCAAGTGTGAAAGAAAGATTAAGTACAGAAGGAAGCAATAAATTTGAGCATATTCCTCCTGAAACCTGAGACATTTGAAAAATGTTGGAGAGTTCTTAATTTTAGCATCCTCTAATACTAGTAAATGGCTATGAAATCTGCTTTAAAGGTCTGTCTTCTAAACACACTTGGTCTCCTGTGAAATAATGGCCTGCTGCCTCTGTGGCATCATTAATTCAAGTAGCAGAAGCTTGTACTAAACTGTATCTAGAGCTCTCACTATTAAGTATTGTTCTGCATTAAAAAAAAATATTAATAGCCTAGGCACTTTTACTGTGATTTCATACATTAAACCAATGGTAATGTTGTAAAACTTAGGAAGCCAAAAGTTTAGAAATACTGCAGTCTGTATTCTCTGCAATCTTAAATTGGTATTCATGTGCATAAACACCATAATGCACTACTTTATTACATGCTTCTTTCCTCCAAAAAGCTCTAGCCTCATTAAATACATAGAATAAAAATGGTATCATTCACTGTTGCAAAGTATGTGGTAAAAGAATGAAGGGTTTATTAGGAGAATGATGTCATGGAAAAAGCAAATAAATGCCATTCTTATCCCTTGTAGTCTTTTTCTGCATCTGCCACAAAATAATTTGGGGAAGTTTCTTAAATTTTTATAAGTTGTCACTTATTATAGATCTTACTTTCTACAAACCTGACTTAGTGCTATAAAAGTGCTGAGCTCTCACAACCACAGCTGATGTCTAGTGGAGGTTTTCTTCAAAATACAAAGTTCTTTAAAAGGCTATATAAGCAGATAAATAAAATTGTGTTATCAATTTAGGGTATAAATTCTTGCGGTTTTCACCTCTGCTATACCTTAGTTGCTTTGTCTGAAAAATGGGGACAGTAACAAAATTGACTGGAATAGCTGAGGTGTTTAGGGGAGAATACTGTAGGAAAGAAACAGGAAAAATTAGCAACTCTGTAGTCAGCATAGGAAACACTCTTGTGTAATAAGGCCAAGGGGCAAAATTAGGGTAAAAGTAACCAAAGGGTTATAACAACTCACTCCTTGAGCTGTATCTGTCCCGAGTGCAAATAAGACAGGAGTCCAATTGAAAAATTCTATGCATATAATTGGTAACAATATCATAACCTCTATGTACAGTAGAATTGAATTCAGGCTTCTGTTACTGCCTGTTCTGAACCCTTGACTCTTCAACTTGATGGCTTTTTTCACCTTGCATGCTTCTTTTTCCTATAATGAAAACTTCATACGTACAAAATTTGTGAATATATGAGTAGGTATGCATCTGGATATAAATTCTCCTAAATTTTTATGGATACGTCTTATATGCAAAGAATATGCAGTGTGGACATATAGACAGTCTTTATTCCAAAGGAAGTCCCCATTTGTTAGTGTTCATAACCAGCTTGCATCCATGCTGAATGAGCAGCTGCAGAGAATCAGGATATTGGAGATGATGCTTCCCTCTGGGTTGCTACAATAAACTCTTGTTTTGGTGCTTTGATTTAAAGCACTGAAAATCTCCAAAGGAATGTGTCAGGACACCTAAGGATTCTTTTCCATTTGCAGTACAATGAAGAAAATATTCTTAGGCTCTCCAGAGAGATAAATATGAGATTGCAATACATTAATTGTGTTTAAAATGAAAGTGTGTTGAAAGCTCTCTATTGAATATTAAGTAGATCCTATTCTAATATACCTCAGATCAGAGTATAGGATTTTCCCTTAATACTTTGCAAGCTACTGCGTATCTTAACTACAGAAGACATTCTATACTAAGGCTTATTTTGGCTATAGATTCAAGGGTCCTGAGTCTAAAATGGCCTGTAGGATGACTGAGCTGCTGTAGTACTTGCTGAATGATTCATTGAACAGTGTTCACATCATCCTCAAAGAAAAATACTTTTCCTTTCTGCTCAGTGAACAGAAGCAGCTGCTGTGAATATGGGTGTATTGACAAGAGGCTTATGGAATCAAATGAGTAATATGCAAAGGGAAGAGAAAGCACATCTATCATGTCCATGCAGGAGGTAATAAGTAATATTGTTGTAATACCTACTTTTCCAAATGAAAATGGGTTACATTAATATATACCTCATATCTAGATTGAGCCCAAGGTATTTTTTTTTAGTTCATAGACAGCACAGGATCTATATGTGTAAGCAGGAAAAACATACACAGCCAAGTCAGGAAACCCAAATGCCAGAAATGGACTCTGCAAATTTGTGTATCATGTAGCAATCAAATGAAGCACATTTCAAATAATTAAGTACATACTATTTCAATAAACCACTTTGGCACATAGGATGCTATGTAGGGTTTGAATCCAAAGCTTCAGGGCTAGATTTACAACCTTTGTTATTTTGTGTTGATGCAGTTACTATCAGATTGCAGCTAGTATTGCTTTTGCTGACAGTAGCAGCAGTAAATCATTACTCAGTGTGAAGAGTCATAATGGAGAGCTGCACAGCACCACAGCAGGGACATCTATTCTGCAGGTAGTGTAGAGAAGCTTCTGGATCTGGGAACTGGAAAATCAAGCAACTGAGATTTGAACCTCCCATGTCATCATCGGTGGATAGGGAGATGTACAATGTAAACGGAGTGTAGAAACCCCTAAATTCCTTGGTAAGAGCTTCAGCATCTCTGCAACAGGATGTTTCATGTGTTTGAATTGGGCCAAATTTGAACATCTTTTAATAGGACCAGAAAATACACATATTCTTTTCGGGATTGCTACATGCTAAGGTCCTCTTCTGCCTGCTTTCCCAGAAAGACCAAGTCACTGACCAATGACTGAAGCTGCAAGCTTGAACATCTCCAGTCCAGGGTAGATTCATTAGGCCAGGTGCTCCTGCCTGCTATACAGAAGTGAGCTGGTATCATTACATCAATTACAAATTATCTTGACCAGTATTAATTTTCCAGTAACGTTTGTGTTGAATTTTGAGTCATCTCCATAGTAGTTCTTTTTTTTCTGCTGAGTGGAGATGGGAAGGCTACAACTTGTGTGACCCCCAGCACTACCACCAGCATTCAGCTGTAAAAGTGCCAGGCCTTTATTCAGGAGTTGGGACAGTTCAGTGTTTCAATGCTCTGTAACATTTTTTTTTTTTTTCCAGATTAGACTTTCACACTATTGCTGGCTGTTATTCATTAGTCTTCTCTCAGACACACTAATATTCACCCTTTATATCAAGCCTTAGTGACCCACCCTGTAGAAGCTCATCCCCTTTATACAGTCTTCCAGTTATTATGCCTGAAGCTAGCAAAGTCAAATGATGTATGTTTCAGACAGGCATCTAATCAGAGTGATTTGTAGGTACTCTGAGAGGAACCAAAGTCCAACCAGTGCCCCAGTGATAAAAGCCCACTGATTAATCCCACGGCTACACTTTGCTGTGATTTGCCATTTGTGCAGAATAAATAAAACATGATCCATTTCATGGTCAACTGCTGGAAAGCAGTTGCTTGTTAAATTCTCTCACTCACAGAAATGAGAGAAAGAGAACTTGTCTGGGATTCTACCCCAGCCTTTTTCCCCCCAACTAAGATTGTTAATGGGTGGGTTTGGTGTTCCAGAAATGTTTCCTAACGAGTACATAATTTAATATAGTAGATGCTGGTGGATTGATTTCATTTTTTCTAATCGGTTTAGACAGGATTATATATCCATCCATAAATAGCTTTAAATGCATGATAAGCATATCAAAGGCCTGGCTGGCAAAGAGAAAGCAATCTTTCAGAGAGGCCTGAAAACTAGGAAACTCAGAATGTGACCCGCTGCACAAGCTACTGCTTTGTATCTATGAATGTTCTTTTTTTGAGAGAGAGACCTTTTGCCAAAGGAGAAGCAAAATATTTATTCAAATTGAATTTAAATTCCTGGTGGGTTTTTTTCTTGCTAGTTTATTTATAACCTCATTGTTTTTATAAATAGGACTAAAAAATTGTCTCTTGGGAATAGAGGCTCTTTCTTACCTAGTCTCCCTTGCACTGTTGCAATTGGTTGTATTCTTTGGTTTCAGAATCAGAAGTGATTTTCTCTACCATAACTAGTAAAGAAAGAAGATAACAGGTAATTAAAAAGAGAGACTAGTTTGCCTTACTTTTTCTATTTATTGTGTCTGAATTGTATGTAAAACTTTTTTTACTCATAGAAAGGAACAGGACAGTACTTACAGCATCCTAAGAGAGAAACGTATTGTTGAAGAAAAGCAGTCCATTGATTTTTGGGGAGTTTTTGTATGCAAACAGTATTTTGAAGAATCTGGTTTGCTGTTAAGCTGCCTTCATGGTTCAGTGAGAGCTGACATCCTGAATCCAGGATACTGGTGAGAGATTATAGAGCTCTCTCAGGATACAGCCAAATGTGAGATCTTTCATTGCAAAGATATTTGGCTTTTTGTGAACAGTAGGAGAAGACAAAAGGACTTCTGTGCTTGACAACCACATGACTGGATGATATAAAAGACAATGTTATGTTTGGAGGAAAGAGTGCAGAAACAGCATGTTATTTTATGGCTTGAAGCTAGAATGAGACTCTTTTGCAGAAGACAGGTACTTATTTCCCCTATCAAGTAAAGCTGCTGTTGGGTACAACTGCCCAGTGGTACTTTTTACTAATGACAGCAAGCCATGACTGGATGTGTCACAAAGAAAGAAATGAGAAATAGAAAATTGTGTTTTTCCACTAAGTGATTTAGTAGAAAGGTAGGTGGAAAAAGAAAGCAAAACACCATGATTCTAAGAACTGTAAGAAAATGGGCTGGCTTTACTTTTACGTGTACTTTGAATTTTCCATTTCTTTTATCCTAAGTAGTGCTGTGTTTGGGAATTAAGGGTCTGTAACAATCAGTTTAGTTTGACACTCCAACTTAGTGTTGTAGCATGAGAGAGTAATTTATGTAAGTGCCCAGAGCAGATGAGTTTTTTCCTCTAGGATTTCTGGTATGTATTTAAGTTAGTTTTATTTTGTAACTTTATTAAGGGGCTCTAGGTTTTGAATCAGTCCTTTGCTCCTGCCAGCAGCACTCTCTGGCAAGACACACAGCTTGATCTGGAAGGAGTCATTCTTAATTCTGAAGAGACACTTACTAATGCAGCCATCTCCAGCAGACATGAGTACCTCAGCCTCTAAATCAGCCCAAGGGACTTCCAGATGCTGTGGTTGAAACTGAGGACTGAAAGGCCTGAATCAATTTTCTGTCTGAAAAAAGTTTGCCTTCTATGTGCCAGGGCAGACTATAGGATCAATTCAGAACTGTAGGGAACCTTTTCTCTCTCCCATTTTTCTCTCTGCTCAGTTGCTAGAACAGTAGGTAACACATCATTCAGAGCTAGCAGCATGGTTGCTAATCATGGCATGTCATTTTAGAGGAAAATAATGCTTTGTTGACAATATAACTTTTTGCTTTATGATTTGGTTATGTTATGTGCAGCAAGATGTATTTAGAGATGAAGGCAATATGAGGGCTTTACCTAGGTTTATGACAGCTGCCAGAATTTGTTGTCAGAATCATACCCACCTTTTATGTTTCTTCAGAGTGGTTGAGTCCAGTCTTTTAGAGGTCTTTACATGCTGTTGTAACACCATGTTAATACTTCTCCGCTAGGAACTTGGGAAAATTAAAACCCTTTTCCCTCTTCACACATCTATACATTCAGCAGTTCTTTGTTCCAAACAAATGAAAAATATTAAGAGAAAATTAAAGTTTTCAGAATTTTTAATTTTGGTCATTAAAAAGATGACTCTGATTTTTCAGTTGATTCTTGGGATTGCTTGGACACCTATACACCAAATTGTTGTTGTTAAAACAAATTTTATTGAAGATAAATAAAATATCTTTACTGTGTCCTGCAGCATCTGCTAGTACTACATAACCTCACTGGAAAAAAGCCTGCCAGTGTGAGTTTGGTAAGCATTTGTATCTTCTTTCTGCTTTCCCAGTTGACTACTAGTATGTATTTCTTGTGATGGAAGCTGTTCCTCTCCTAATGAGCACAGTTGTTGCAGTCATTTCAGGATTTCCTTCTAGTGAGCTTAATGCCACTGCCCAAGAGTAACAGGGCACTGCAGCACCCATCTCCCATTGCAGAAGTAGCAAGCATCATTCATTAGGAAAGAAGAAAGCATTTTACTTTTTCCTAAGGTCCTTTCTATTGACATGCACAAATGAAACTCTTTGGAGAGGACAGAGGGAATGTGTGTCTTAGCAATGGTACTGAATGTGATACTATTGTTGTTAGTGGGAACAATATTCGAATCTGTAAAAATATTTTCCCTTTTTAGTTTGGCCTCATGGGTTTTTAATTTTCCTCTGTAAATGTTTGTTGACTCACATATTAGGATATGTTAGGGTTTTTTAAGGTTTAGTGAACTGTTAGCAGCAGTTAAATGACTAGAGAAATTAAGCAATGGGGCTAAGCAATTTATCTTTACAGAATGGTACTTTTAATCCATGGTAATTCTGAATTACTAATTTAATTTGCAAAAATTAGGTGTCTGTAGAAGTTTAGTAACTACTTGGCAACTATTTCTGTCCAGCATCCCCACATACATTAAAAAAAAAATATTTGTACCTCCTAGTGACAGAATTTTGAATGCTTAACTTTCCATTCCCCTCATCTCATATAGTGAACATGGCATTAATGTTAGTGGGAAGAACCTTTGGATCTGTAGAAACATTTTCCTTTTCTGTTGGCCTGTGAAAACCTCTTTCTGGATAGGTGCTAGCAGGGAAAGTGAATCTAATTGAGGTAGTAATTACATGTTCTGTTAAATCTCTTGTAAGGACAAAATCAGACCCAGAAATAATTCTGATTTCTTGCTAAATGTAATTTCTTCTAAGCAAAACTACTGATTTGGCTGTGTTTTCATTTATTTTCTGAGTTGCACATCTCCATCCATGACTGCTTTGCGTGCTCGAAATATGAGATTTACACTCTCTGGTTCATACTAGCAGTGCCAGATGCTTTAGGAAGCCTTGTATTTTTGAGTTAGTTACCAACTGATTAAGGAACAATCTGCTCCAATATGGAGGGCTTCTCCCTGCATGACCAAGTGTGTGAAAAGACATTGTGAGGTAGCTGGGAAGGAGCATCCTGCTTGCTCAGCTGGAATTGAAACATCACTGATGGCATCCTTGAAGAGTGCACCCATAGCTGCCATGGGAGCTCTACTCACACTTCTGTGACATGCAGGGCTCTTGCTGAAACGTGAAGTGATGCTGCTTCTGGGAGGTCAGATTATCAGAGCTTCAGTCTTTCTTCTTCCCAGGAACTCTGCCATCTGGTAGGTAAGTGCTGGGGTGCTGCTTGAGATTAGACACAGTATAAATCTACATGTTAGAAAAGCACTTAGGTGTTAGTTAACGTGTTAGAAAGAAAAAAAGGAAAAGTATGTGTACTGAAGGGTTTTGTCATGGTGATGTGTCTAATTATATGCTCACTTTTTAACTGCTGCTCCCTTTCATAGGATCACAAACTCCATGCTTAATGAATAATGACTTCAGATAAGCTATCAACACTGGAAGCCAATCCCTGGCTTCCAGGATTTGCATCATAATGCAAAGTTGCAGCCATAATGTGGATGCATATGTAGACAGTACACATCCAAGAAGAAGGGCAGGCAAACACCACATATTTTAATGACTAGATTTATTCTGAAAGTGCAGAAACTGGATTTTGAATTTTGTAAGAAGTTTTGTGTCTTTAAAGTCTGTCTTGTCCCAAGGCAAAAATAAGAATGGTGACTTTGGGGGAAAAATCTGTGAAATGTCTTCCTAAAACAGTGTTATTATAGAGAAACCAGGCTTATTTTAACTCAAATGTAAATTAAATTTTAAATTTTATTTTATTTTGAGCAACTGTTTTGAAAACAGGATGGTTTGCAGCAGAATCTGAATATTTTTTCCAATTTGACTACTACTGTAAAAAGATAAAATATCTGTAAGCAGGCATTATCTAGTGGGGAAAAAGCAACAAACCCATACAAATCCTCATTTGGGAATATTTGAAAAGCTCTAGTTTTATCCAAGATATAGTCTCTCTTGTAACTTACTCTTGGGCTCCAAAAAAGGCTGATTGCAAAATGTCAGCATGGTACATGAGGAGGTCTGGAATCCCCAGAGAAGCCAGTGGTAAGAACACACAAAATCACATGGCTCCCAGGCTGGAGGGGAGGAGAACTGTTGTTCTGGGAATTAAAATGAGAAATATTAGCTAGGTTAAGTAAATGGCATCCTAGTTTCTTCCTGCCAATGTAACAGAGCAGTTGAGGACAAAAAGAAAGGTTACTTACAGGAACTGAACAGCAAGGTAGAATTTTCTGAAGATTTGTATTAATTCATTGCTACATTTAAGACTTCTAGCTTGGACTTTTTTTAAGAGACACCTTTTATCTTTTCAAGATCCTTGATTCTATGTGATAATTCATTTTTAACACGAGTTGTTGGCCTTTAACCCTTGTGAGAAATCAGATGGATTTGGTGAGCTGATTTAGAATTTCTGCTCTTGGATGCTTCATTTGCTACCCAGAACTGTAGGCAGAAGCTTTTTTTCATTTTCCCAAACTCTACCTGTGCGTGTTCTAATGTCTCCTCTTACCCGCTTGAATGATTCTCTCTAGTGCTACTTTATGCAAGCCACAGCACAGCCAAACTCTTCTCAGAGATTGAATGAGTGACAGCATGTATTTTCAAGGTACACTAAATGAGAAATGTGCAATTTAAGCAAAGCATTCACACATTTGAATGAAAGACTGAAACTGTTGAAACTGCAGCTGCTGGCAGGAAATTGATGTACCAGTTGCTATTTACCTAGCAGAAATTAGTTCTCTGTGATCAGTTTTATTAAATGGGATGGAAAAAGTAAGCATTCCCTCAAGAGGGTTAAAAAGATGTTCTCTTCAAAGTTGAGAGAGTTCAACGTGCTTCTTCCCTGTGTCATTGCTGCTTTCTCTTCATGTCCCTTGTTTTGTTTTGGGTTTTTTTGGGTTTTTTTCCTGAAAAAATAGCATCATAAAATAGACTTCTGAGCTTTCCTAATTGGCATTTGACCCCAACCAGAGCTTCCCCTTGCACTTTGGAATCAGTGAGTGACAGAACCTAACAAGAGCAGATTCTTCAGTCAGAACGTTCTCCTGTGGAGCACCTTTCCTGAGCACACAAGTCAGACACCCTGCAGTACAGAGTAAAGTTATATCTGAATAAAAAGGTGGGTTTCTATTCCTAACAGGTAACTTTTTTATAAATCACACAAGTCCCAAGGGAATCTTGCTGTCATGGAGAGGTTCAGTTGGTTTCACACTCAAATGCTTCAGAGTTGCTTGATCTGTCAGAGTTTTCCCTATTGAAGGTCTGTAAATTGTTATTGGTTATTAATATAGCACAGCAGTATGTAAGATGCACCGCACTTTTTAACTTTGACAAGTTAATCTGCATCTCAAAGCACTTGAAGGCTGTTTCTAGAAGGGAGAAGGTCTGCATGTGTCAGATACAACTAGACAACATGAAAGAGCCTCTCAAATCTAATGCTGAAATAAAGTTTTTAGGAGAGTTTTCTAGTAGCATACATCTGGTGTATAGTCCAAATCAAGGGCAACCATTCCCCATCCTGTTAAGCAATCAGAGACAGGGGACTGGAGCTACAGTTTTGTTTAATGGGAATCCAGTGGTCACAGCTCTTTCTAATTCTGCCCAGAATACACATGTGAGAGTAGGTGTGTGATATTAAAATGGTAAAAAGTGCCTCGTATTACTTTGAAGGACCAGAGTAGTACTATGTTATTTAAGCCAAGATATCTGTTACCTGGGAGATGTTCCAGAGTCTGGTGGATTTACAGGGTGAAGGCTCTCCAGTAGTTCACTAAACCAGCTTTATCTTACCTGTCTACTTTTCTACTAAAATGTAAAGCAGATGGATTGTGGATTTTTGTCTAGCTATAGTAAATCTATCTTGGAACTAACCCTGGAACTAATCACTTGTATTTTTCAAGCCTTTGTGCCTAAAATTAAACACCTGCATCTGCATCAGTCACTTCAGGCGCTGGAAAGAAGAAATAGGTCTTGTTTTTCAGAGTAGTTAATTCAATGACAGGACTTGCAAGTACCAAGGTAAAGGTTACTGGCAGATGAAAGTATTCAGCACTTAGAAAATTCAGAATTCCAGGAAAACTTTCAACAGGTATGTTTAAATGTTTGTGCCACTGTGTTTCTTTATAATTAAGATTTTCTCCTCCACACAATTATTTTAGGGCTTTTTCCATCCATTTGGTCTCTTTTTTAGTTTTATGAATCTAGCTTATTGTTAGTAAATCACAGGAGAAGAGAATAATGGAAATAAGAATATTAATGGAATGGAATAGGATATTAAGAGATTGCTTAGCCCATCCATTTTTCCTGCTGAGGAACACCAGCTAAAGCCACGAGTGGCAACAGAGCAAAGTAAAAGGTTATTCCTCTCATTTTAGGTTGGGCTGAGCATCCGTGACTACTGTCAGAGGAAGGCAATGCCACCAGGAGATCACAAAGAGACACAGTCTGGAAGAAAACCAAGTTGAAGCAGCAATATATCTCCTCCATACCTCAAAGGTAGGAGACCCCAGCATCAACTCTAACTTTTTCTTTGTCCCCCCTCATAGTCCTATCCCAGTTTTAAGGCACTGCTGGGAGCAGGTACCTTCAGGGCTTCAGAAGGACACAGAAACATGGCCTGCAGGTTGGGCATGAGGCTGAGCATGCATGAGCACCAAAAGGACACATACTGGAGACTGGTGGAGCCGTGGATTAAGAATGATGAGACTGGCAAGGAGCCATGTAATGTTGGTTACACAGGAACTTTTCCCAGGAAAGGCTGGAGATGGTCAGATTTTTTTTCCTCTTCTCCATAACAGGTTCAGCTTTATCTGAGTGTGCTTGAAAAGCATTTGCCTGTGGAAGTAGCATGATAGTGTAGGCATTTGAGAACAGTTTAAGCAACTTATTCCTTACTTTACTATCCTTATTATTCATAAAGTTTTCTCAGATATGCTTCTCCACAGCCTCTTTACTGTTAGTGCCATTGCCTTCTGAAAGAAGTGCTTTATTTCTGTTATGGTAGTCAGAGCACAGCATACTCTCACTTTGTTTGCATTGTGTCAGCATCTCCCTCAAGTCATTCTAGTCTTTGACAGTGTCTTTGATGTGTATAGGAATGATTTTAATGGGCCAAGTTGTTTCTGGGATTGTGACAAATGAACCTATGAACCTAATTTTTCAAACTATTATATTTTCTAAGGCTAGATTACAGGTTTCCAAGAATATCTAGAATCTTGGGGAAAACAAACAACCAACCACCACCACCACCAACAAATATATATATATATATACACACTTGGCATAAAGCATCACTAAATTGACAGGTACACAACTCATGGTTATGAGATCTTCAGCATTGCTTGAAACCCTATGAAGTTAACAGAAATTTAAGGCACCACTTCCACCACAGTTAAGGTAGAAATTGGGAGTGCCAGTGTTACCTGTTGGCCAACAAAAGTGGCAGGCACTGTCATGAATGTTTTCATGGTGAATAACATACTGGTCCAGGTAGCTGAATTACTTATGCTCAACTGCACTGCTAAGCAATGGGTCAAGGTTGGTGGTGTGAATGAGCAAGTGCGAGCTTGTTTCTGAACAGATGTGTAAACAAGTAGTGTCTTGTCTGTTTCCTAAATGGCATTTTTTATTTCCCACCCAGACCAATTACTTCAAAACCACTTCATTCCATCACTTCAGATAATGGTGAGCATGTTCTTTTCAAACAGCAAAACATGATCAAAGCAAATGTTGCAAACCCTGTTCTGGAGAACATCTGAGAGATCCACTGTGTACTCATATTACTGTTTGGGAAGTGCCTCTCTCTTAGTTCTGTTATTAAAGAGAGAAAAAGGGGCTTTTTTTGTTGTTGTTGTGTTTGGGGTTTTTTTTGGTTGGGTTTTTTTTTTTTTTTTTTTTAAAGCAGTGAAATATGCCAGAAAAAATGTTGAGATGTGCATTTTAGGAACATCTTAGTGTGTGATAGTCAGCTAGCTGCAAGTGGAAGTGAGGATAAGGCAAATTAGATTAGGGGTGATAAAAAGCATTGCAGGCTTGCTTTCATTCATTCCAGAACACAAAGAACATGAAACCAAGAACATCTTTTAGTGCACAGCAGCAGAACAAAGGCATCTAGAGAGTACATGAAGCAGACACCCTCCCTAACATTTTCCTCTGCTTTTTCAAGGATCAGAGATTCAGCCTGAAGGATTTCTGCTTGAAGGTAGCATTCTCACCTGTTTCATTTCTCCTGGCTACTATTGTGGACAACTGTCTTGGTCAGGTCCATTGGCAAGGTGGGACTCTATGAGAACAGAAAAAAATACAGCAACTACAACCTAACAGACTCCAGGCAAAATATGGCCTAGGTGAAAAGCAGCAAACATTGGAGAACAGAGTTGTTCCATCAGCATGCTTTTAGTTCTTTATATTTGGGAGGAGTTGTCAATTCATATCTTTGATTGCCTGTGGAAAAGAACACTGAATGTAGTCTGGTTCCTCAGGATGCTGTGGTTGATAAACAGACCTGAAGCTTACTGCAGGATTAAAGGAGGAAAGGGATGATACAGATATGTATGCCTATCATACAAGGTTTGAAAGCAAATCAGATGAATGTTGTACTTGTAATTCAAAGGGTGATATGGAAGGTCCCAGGGCAGACAGCTGTTGAGAAGCTCCCAAGAACCTGGCAACAGTATTGAGCAGGAAATAGTCACCCACAGGATTCTCTAAAAAGTGAAAAGGGAGTTGTTTCTCTATTTCATTTGCTTGCTAACACCATGAATCAGGAGCATGGAGACCCTTTAGCAAAGGGTGTTTGTAGGCTCCAGATACACTGTTGTTACTTTTGAGGTATTAGTTCTGTTCTTTGTTTTGCTGTGAGAACATTAGGAAGCTCAATTATTTTTGTGTTGGTTTCCCTATCCATAATCCGAAGACTAATAGTATTCTATGCTTTAGAGAAATTTGCAAATATTAGTGAATTAAATTGCTTAGCTGTCTGTAGGTTTCATGTGATTTTGAAGTAGAACATTTTGTTCTACAAAGCTTGAGAAATTTCTTTCTTGGGAACAAGCTTCTCATCCTGCTGTAATATATAAAGAGTATGAAAAAGGATGTTGTTTTGCTCAGTGGTACTTCTCTAAAAGTTGTCAGTTGGGTGAGAATGTGAGACTGTGGAGGAAGCGGATTTGAGGAATTTTTAAAAGTGTGTTTGAGTGATATGAATTAGATTTGGAAAATTATTAATTCTCATCTAAATTAAATAAACTTCCTAATTTTTCCAGGAGCGAAGTTATATGTGATACTCCTCTATCCAATCAAAAGCAGGAAAAAATGTTAAGTACTATTTTCATAAATAACAATGGAAGATTAAATTTTCTCCAGTTTTATTCTTTTGGGTTGTGGAGGATACATGTATATCCGTGCTGACTGTGTGTCTGAATTGGCAGACAACACATTAGAACCTGATTTCCTTGCTAGGTTGTGCTTAAATATGATGTTTCCAACAACAAAACAACAGTAAGATTGCATGTTAAAAAAACCCAAAACAACAAAACCAAAAACAATGCAAAACCCTCAAAAACCCTATTTGTACTGAATGATTGGAACCTCACATTGTATTCTTAATTCTTTGAAAATGAAGCTGAAATTAAGGGCACCGTGCTTCCCTGCAGCAAGGGCTCTTAGACCATTTCCTCAGTATTTTGCTTTGATAATTTTGCAAGACTGAAGTGGCAATAGGTAGACTTGTAGATCACACATGAACTCAAGTTCAGGCTGTTGAGATTTTCAAATGAAGAGCAAAGGGGTGCATAAGAATAAAAAACATCCATATAGTAAAACACTTCTCAGAAGCATTCAGATGACAGATGCTGTAGCAACACATTGCAATAAGGATCTTTTTTTCTGTTGTTTACAGTTTTAATAAGTACTTGGTTTTCTGTCTGTATCAGTCCGGTCACAGAAGAAAGCCAAACAAAATGTGTGCTCTAACTCAGAGTAGCTGGTTCATGGCTGCTGTTTGAGGTCAGGGTTCTTTCCTCATTCCCATATTTCTGCTCTCTGGTCGAGCTCCCTGTTCCCACACTGACATAACAGATACAGATACCTTGGTTCACTCAGCTTCCTTGTCATTTAGCATTTTCACTAAGCTGAAGCACAAAGAACATTTTTACTCCTGTGAGTAAATAAATGCTAAGGCAGTGTCTGGTGATTCCTCTGAAACCTCAGGATGTCTCAGAGCGTAACTGATAGATTTGATTAAATGGCACCCATAAGACTGTTGTTGCAGAAGAGTGATTAAGCCTAAATTATCTGAAAGACTCTGACTCAGGATATAAACAATGCAAGAGCAATTGAGAGACCCTGAATCATGAACTGTGACATGATATATCCTGGAGTTCAATAAGCTAATGGTGCTATTAATGACTAAGCTGAAGGAAGCAGAGGTTTTGTTTGCTTCTGGTTTCATGTCTTCCACCCTCAATCTCTGCAGGTGGCTAAACATACAAAACTACTTATGAAGTGGGGGGAAGGGAAGTAGAGAAAAGAATAAAGTAGAAGACGACAAGCAGAGGGATTTATGCTTTTGTTTACATCTGAAAAACTTCCTGATGTCCCTAGGGTATTGGTAGTCACAGTGAGGGAGGGAGGCCCCCAAGCTCCTTTGTGGGAGGGGGCGAAGAATAAGGGGCATATAAGAAAACAAAAAGCAGAATGTAAAATACAGCCAAGGGAAAGAGGATACTTTTTTTAGAGAGGGAAAGGCAAAAAGAGATGGGGGGTGGGGGGAGGAAAGAAAACATGTCCAAAAGGTTGTCAGGTTTCTTTATTATCTCTTCTCGAAATTCTCTGAGCTCCAATGGCAGTAGTGCACAGAGGTTCTTAGAGGGGAAAAATAAGCCAGGCAGTAGGTTGTTTACAAATTGTTGTCCTGAAATTTTCACATTTATTGGCAGAAAAGAATTTATTGATCAAAATGTGGTAATCCTCCCTCCCTCTTATTATATAATGATGACAGGAAAAGCTGAATAGCATGCTCCCTTGGAAAAACAATGTTATTCCATAATAAATAAACTGAAATTTCAGTGACAGACCTGACAGGTTTTTTATCTTATTTTCATCATATCTGAAAGAGAGGGAAAGAAGTGGAGTTAAGGCTCTCTTACTGTTTTCCTTAAATTAAATAAAGGGAGTAGGAAGGGGATGGGACAGAAGAGCTGACTACAGAACAACGTTAGCTTTCCAGTCATTTCTATGGCAAATGAAAGTGCTTCTCAAGGATAAGTATCATAATGAAACCTTATGCAGTGGTCATAGGGAATTGCTGCCAGAACCAGAGAGAAGTGAGTACAAAGGACTCAATATTAATGAAAAGTGCCATTAGGTATTTCAATGTAACAAGCAGGTTTTTCTCCTGTAGTGACACAGTAGTGACAAATGGTTCGTCTTAACTCAGTGTCCTTTAAATCATGCCAAAACTTAATACTAAGGGGAGAAGGATGCTCACTCATCTCTTAATGAAAAATGTTAGTAGCCAGGTCCTTATGTTTGCCTTCAAGTTGGCTATGAATATGTAAAAATGTTGGCTGTGCGTGAAGAATGAGGAGATATTCATAATGTGGAACTGTCTCCTTTTATTAGCATTTAAGTAAAGATAAGACTACCCTGCGTGACCACATGCAGACAAAATGAACAGTGAGAGAGAACAACTTTTTAAATTTTTCCTTACATTAGATTTACCTGATTAGAAGCTGACCATGTCTCAAAATCATGAAGCATTCTCTAGAATGAAAACCCCTAACAGCTTCATTAATACTGTGAACTGACATGAAGCTTCAGGCAGAGGACTTTAGTGTACTTGGCATCTACAGAGGGGCTCTCTGGAGAGCAGGCTTCAGAAGTGCTGTTACCACTGCTATACTTGGTGTTGAGATAGAGCAGGATATTATTGTCTTTACCATTGGAAGTATGGGAGTCTCTCCCCCTTGGTGGTGGAAAGCAGGCCTTTACTTTGCACACCCACGTCAGCGCTGCTGCATGTAAGGGACAGCAGCAGCCTAAGCTCATCAACTGCTTTTAGCAGGAGATATTTGACTACCACAGTTTGTTTGCAGAACTGGTGCTGGAAACCACATCTTTAATAGAGCTGCCACTCCTGCAGTGAGTGGTGATTGTTTGCTTTTTTGGCTAAGATGTACAAAAGACTGGGAATCTTTTAATCTTTCTGTATATGCAGTGGCTGTGCCTTAATCCAAACTAGCTTGTGAGGAACTGGAACAAAGGCCAGATTAAGTCTGAGTGCAGACTGTGTTTTCAGTTGCTGGTCAGAATCACCAACATGCAGTAGTGCTACTCTGGCCATCTCTGCAGGGGAGGATCAAAAGGAAGTTGAGTGTTGGAGGTAGATTGGACTAAACTGTAGGAATAAAAAAAGAAATGCTGCTTTCAAAGTTCAGCGTGCTTCTTAGGAAATTATGTTTTTAATTATGATGTTGATGTTGTGATAGCCACTGGAAAATCAAATTAGTATGCAGGATATTAGCAAACGTCCATGGTTTTTAAAGAGATACAAAATAAAGGAACTCTGCTGGGATGAAGCTATGCTGGGTCAGCCAAAATCCAGCAGACTTGAGAGCCAACCATATCGCCTGTGGTTTTCCTTTCAAGTGCTTTCAAGTTGGGCATCCAGGAATTGATCTGGGGTGCCAGCTGCATCAAGACAGAGAGTGTCAACATGCTTCAAACACAGCACACATGCAGGGTAACAGAGTCTGGAAAACAAGAAAAAGGGCACAGAATCCAAACTGAAATTTGTACTGGTGGATGTACTGTTCCAGTACATATACTGTACATGTACTGGTACAGATTTGGATGCCCAAATCTGTTTTCATTTCCTCAGTGTGAGACGCACAGACTGGACAGTAAGTTCATTGCAAGTATTCACTATTAACAGTGCCCCCTGTGAAATACCATGTTGCATTTATTAGTAGCTAAGTATAAAATCATTTGGTGTCAAGTGGGTTGTAGGCATATCTTTATGTTTTCAGGTGAACAGTGCTCCTTAGGCCAGTATCCTTGTACTGGCAAAGTCCCCTCATGTACTATAAGCAATCTTAATTAAGTCTTTTGCTGTATTTAATTGTCTAGTGTACTACCACTGACAGGAAGGCAGGTTTATATATACACAGTTGTAATTTGATTGAGTACTCTGCATGTAGTGTCTGTGTGTGAGAGTGTGTACTTACAGCAGCTCAGTATGGATAGGCCTCCCAGATCTCTAGATTGCACCTAGCAATGGAGATTTTGGGGAAGAGAGTTTCTATCCACGGTAGGAAAAACCAAATTAAGGACTATGTTAAGTACATTGGATGTATAAAATCCATCAGATAACACAGATTACATCTAAGGATGCTGATGAAGCTGGCACATGACATTGTAAAGCTAAATTCTTACCTTGAGAGAATATGGCAATCTGAGGACGTTTCTGTTGATGGGAAAGAATGAAACGATGTGCTCTTTTTGTAAAAAAAAGACATCAGGAAAACTACAGGTTGGACAGTTGTACATCCCCTAAGCCCTGAAAATTTTGACATAGACATTATTTCCAGGCATGGGAAGGATAAGAAGGGGGCTGGAAACAATGCAGATTTTGAAGGACAAATAGAAGGTGAACATGAACGCCTTCTGTGTTGAAAAGACTGGCTCTGTTAATGAGGGAAGAACAGTGGATTTATTTTAGCAAGGCTTTCAGCACTGTTTCTTGTAGTATCCCTGTAGTCAAATTTAGGAAATATGAACTACAGAATTACAAAATGGGCAAAAAATATGGCTGAAGTATCAGGCTTAATATTCCAGCCGTGACATCATTCTTCAGCTGCAGACTCACTAAGCCTGGCATTCCTGGCATGAGTCACTTCTGGGGCTGCCATTGCTTCACATCTGCAGCAACAACCTGATCAACAGCACAAAAGGACCTGCCCTGAGGAGCTTCTCAGGTGACAGCGACTTGGAGGGAGCTGGTGGCTGCTGGAAGGCCCCAGCCCTGCAGAGACACTCCTGGCACTGTCACTCAGAAGGCCCTGCCGGCTGCAGGGCTCACCTGCCGGGGAGCCCGGGACGCTCAAGGCACAGCTGGGGCTGCAGGCCAGGGGCAGCCCTGCAGGGAGTGGGAGAGCAGAGCCAGGAGCGGATCCTGGCCGTGCTGGAGGCCAAGCACGTCCTGAGCACCAGTGTGGCTGCCAAGCACAGGCAAAGGATGGTGGCCCTCGGCTCAGGAGCTCGTGAGGCTTCATCTGGAACTCTGCGTGCCTGCATCTGGGACCTCCTGGAACAAGACCAGTCTTGGCAGCCTGGAGAAAATCCAGAGCGGGGCCCAAGGGTGGTGCAGCACAGGAAAGAGCAGGCAGGGGGAATGGAATTTTTCCCTTCAAATACCTGCCAGGAGCCACAGAGAAGACAGACTCTTCTCAGAGGCGCAGAGAGGAAAAGGACGGGAGGCAACAAGTTGGAGCAAGGGCAGAGCTGTCTGGGAACTGGGGGAAAAAAGTTTCCCAAAGAGGGTGGATAAGCCCCGAGTCAGGCTGTTGCAACCCAGGCTGCAGAAAATCCATCTCTGGAGACCCCCAAGACTTGATGGGAAAGGTCCTGTGCCATTCTGAGGTAGCCCTGCTTTGGGCAAGGGGCTGAGCAGAGACTTTCAGGGGGCCCTGCCAATCTGCATTCCTCCTTATGTCTGCATTGGATTGGTTGGTTTGCCTTTAGGAGGGTGAGCAAATGTGGGGTTGGGGTTGACAGGAGAACCTGTGAACCTTTTTTCTGTGAATGAGAGGTGCCTGTCTGTGACAGATGCAGGCACAGGCACAAACAAATGGATCCATATGACAGAGGAGGTCTGCAAGCTCTGCCAGCAGTGCAAATACCTGTTATGTCCAAGAACCTGGACAGCTCTCTTGATATTTTCTCAAGGAAATTCCTTCCCATTTCCAAGATGCTTCTCCTCCCAAGGCCATTTGCATAAGGGCCTAATTATAATCAGGGCTGTTCATGCAGCAAAGATGTGGGTAAGGGAAAACCTGTTTGATCATCAAAATTGCTCACTTTGGAGAGGAGGAATTTAGATGATTGCACATGCAAATGTGTATGCATACACACAGGGGTTATTTTACTTTGCTTTTTAACATTTACTGTTATCATAAGGTGTATCCACACTTCCTTCTCAAGCTTGTATAGTTTATAAAGTCATTTTAGAGTGGACTTGTTTTCAAGCATTTGTTAATTTTAAAGCCTAGTTAGCATACTTAGATGCATTGATGTTGCAGTATTTTCTATCCTTTTAATTCCTTGGGCATGAGTCTTTCTAACCCTATGATGATGCTCGCTCCCGTTCTCCTGATTTGTTGTTGAAAAGTTTGCTAAGAGCACAGTTTATTTGTATAACTCATGAGGGAATTTGCCATTTTGCTTGTGGTTTAGTGAGAATAAAAAAAAAATAAAGGAGTTGTATAAATGTAACTCCATTTAAAAAAAGAAAAGCTAATGCACTAACATGTTGTAATGAGAGCTATTAAAATAATTAGTCCCTATCTTAGGATGATTGCAGAAGGAAATAAGTAAAGAGAATGAAACATATAACAACTGGATTATAAAATGAACAACCAGCATAAAACTTGAGTCAAAAGTTTAAACCAGAATGTGACTGAGTTGCAGGGGTAATGTAGGAAGAGAAAATGTAATTGTGCTTATTTCATGGCAGTTTACTTGAACTAAATGTCCCTGAAAAATGTCTGAGATGTGTGTGGAGGTTGTACTTTTCAGAAATGTACCACCGTATTTGATTTCAGGACAGTCAGTGGGTCAAACTTTGCCTAAGGCAATCACAGCAGCTTTAACAGTCAAGTGCTTAGGGGAATGGGATAAAATGTCTGCATTCTTTCTTTAATTTGATCTCACTCCTTATTTCATTATTGCCTGCTGGATGGGTCTGTATTTGTTCATTCGTGTCCATTGCTGCCTCACCAAGAGAAGAGAGATGGGTACTGCAGGTCCACCCCCAGTGCCAGCAGTTCCTTCAGCCTCACGGGTCTTGTCAACCGCTGTCTCTGCTGCTTGCACTGAGCCTTCTTTTTGTTGTGTGCTTCTCCTTGTATAATTGTCATAGTCTTGCCTTAAAACAGTATCAAACAAGAAGAATATTGTTCTGTTGATGCTGATGGCTCAATTTTACCAGTATCAGAGATGTCAGGTCCTGGTAGTGTGCTGTCTGCAAACTTTGATAGGCTTCAATATGAATATTGCAATGTGAAACTCTAATCATGGTTTACGTGTGCTCAGAAAACATCCCTTGTATTGCTGTGTGGAGTTACAAAGTATATACACTGATCAGATGGATATCTTGTAGTTTGGAACCTTAGCTATGTAAATATAAATATTATTGATATTTATACTATCTTATATAAAACAATTACTGTAGGAAAAAATCACAAGTCTTACCTCATCTGATGCTGCAGAAGCCTCTGTTCAAAGGCCATCTTTACACTGTCAGCCTGTCAAGGGGACTGAGGTGTGCCTGCCCTGTCATCAGTGGGTCAAAGCAAACTAGACCAATCCATGGCCCAGAATGTCCATCTGTAACCACATCACCCCCCAAAAAACCTGTATTTTGGACAGTATTGTGTTCAGTATATAGCAATAGAATTAAAACTGTCTAATTGCAAAAATCTCTATATGTATATTTCCCAGAAAAGATTCTAGGAAAAAGGATAAGGCTGAAACATATTTCAAGAATCACAAACAAAAATTCCTAAAGGGCTGAGACCAAAACCTAAAAGGAGATTTTTACAGGCTCTTACTTACCCCAGATTTTTAAAGGAAAAGAGTGCTTATGCTAATTTCAGGGAAAACATGTTATTAAGAACAAGGTTTTCCGTGATTTAAAATAATCTAGCACCACCACATATTATAAATAATGGTTCTTATATATTTTATTCCTGAAGATAGAAAGATTATATTAATGCAATAATACTTACAGTTGTGTAAACTCGTCCTGCTCGTTCAAGGTTGTCTTTGAAGTTTTAGAAAACACCAATGAGGTGCTTCAATAAATTTTTTGTCTTGTTTAGGGAAGCAAACCAGCTGTGACAGGTTTAATCAGAACTAAATCTTGTTTGAGTCAAATTGAGGCTACAAAACCGAACATGCTGGACAAGTTACAGCAGAGTTAAAGCCTGTTCTTTCAGCTGTTCCAGGGTGTGGTGCTGGGGAGGGGGAGAGTGTCTATGTACACGCTTACAGAGACTGGATTAAGTATCCCTAGAGCGTGGGAGGCTGGCAGTCATCCTGTATCTACTTGTCTGTGCTCCCAGGGAGATCTGCTTCTGGGGATGCTCTGTTTAGCAAGGTAAACCAGACACCAAAGGGACAGGCGACCAGAGCTCAGCAGTGGGCTGTTGTTGAGTTGGGTTGCAAATAGTGGGCTGCTAATTTGTCCAAAGATTTTCAAGTGTCACAAAAGGCAAATACTCATTGCTCTTCAGGGCTTGTTTCCCAGAAAGCCAGATAATCTTATTTGGATCGTGATTTGTGAGACAAAATAGGTAGCCTTATTTCATTTAAATTGATATGTTTCTTTCAAAGTGCTGTACTTTCGCTCTTATTTACATTCAGCCTAATCCTGTGGCAAAATCATCTCTAGGGCTACAACCACACTGACATTTACATTTCATTTGTTTATACTGAATCTGAGTTTATGTCTATGCATTTTACCAGTGGCTGCAGAAGATGAGAATAGCTTTAGGAAAGAGTCTGCATGTTGATGAAAGAGTGAGTTATGTGCTTTTCATAACTGTATTCCTGACTCATTATTCACAGCACAAAGAACACTCTTGTGGCATTCCACTTCTTATGTGGTTAGTGTACCACTCCCACCATCCAAAAGTCTCAGCCACTCAAAGGCATAATTTTCTAAAGTATAGGCTGTGAAATTAAAGGTTACATTTCACTTTCACAAGTGAACCAAGTTACCTGGCAGTTTTAGAAGAATATACATGTGCGTAATAGTTCAGAAATTAGACACAGAAAAACCCACCTTAAAACCACCTAACAATAAAGTTCACTTTTAAACCCACTTAACAATAGAGAATTCAGAAGCTGATACTCTAATCTGTAATTCCACTTACTGTCCTGTAGCGTGTGTTTTACTGTATCTAAGATCAACCAGCATCCTAAATGGGCTCCCCAGCTAGGGGAGTAAAAGCCTGAAGTAAATACAATTAGGCCTGTTAAAACTTTGGGGTTCTTGGCCTTCCATTTTACACTTTTTTCAGTGAACATTTGTGAGTAGCCAGAGGGTGCTAAACCAAAACCTTTTATTTATCAAAATGATTTTTTCATGCAGCCCTCTATAGAATGTTTATTATCCCTTTTACCTTGTAAATTGGATGCCTTGCAGTTTTGATTTTCACATTCCCATGAATTAGGGAAATAGCTTTATTCTCATTTTATGGCTGGAGGTTCTGAAGGTTCGAGATGCTAAGCACAGTCACCTTCTAGGGTAGCCAGCGTTCAGCCTTCAGTAAATTACACTGGGAAAAAAACCCTGTAGGCTCAAGGATTCTCAATTCCCCTGAGAACTCTTTATTGATAGTGCAAGAAGAGCTCTGAATTCCTCATTTTCCAGTAACATATATACAGGCAATATGTGAAAGGTCCTACATCAGGATGGGGCACTTAATTTGGGTCAGGTCAAATGTTCTGGTGACACAGCTGTGGTGGCTGCAGCACCTCTGCAGCGTGCTTCCCCAAGAACCCTGCCATGGTGAAGCTCTTGTTGCAAGCAGCAGGGTGGAGAGGGCAGCCTTGTCCACAGGGAAAGCTGCATATATTGGAAGCTACAAAATAGAGAGAGCTGATCTGATGATCTGTAGGAACGAGCTAATTTGGTCTGATCCCATGTGTAATTTGAGGGATTCGTGGAATGTTTGGGTACTGTTAAGATTTTTTGAATGGCAGCCCAAGTGCAAAACTGAGGGTTTGCTACTGATGAGATGTTGGAGGTTATTCATTGACATTAAGATTGAATCTGATGTGTTATTTTAATGGAACTGCTCTATGTTTTCTCTGGTATTTTAATAGTTTATCTAAACACATAAATGAAATAATTCAGTAAATGCAACAGAAGTACTTTGAAGAAAAGCTTACTAAATGGAGGAACTTTGAGATCTGAATCCAACCAGTAAATCAACAAGGCTACTTTAAAGGTCTCTTCAAAGTGATGTTTCAAAGATTTTGAAATTGATCCTGCTTTGCTGCAGAGGTGAGGGGACCTTATCAGTGAGGAGTTTGTTTGGAAAAGGGCAAGTACTTGTTTAAGTACTTGAAGGCCATTTGCACATCAAGATTCTTCAAGTGGCTTGTTAACTGGACCATATTAAATATATAGTAGAAGTACACAGGATCAAAACAAATAATCTGTAACGTGTCACCTGCCATGACCGCTGTTCTGTTTCCACTTTTGTTACAAACTGAAAATGCCCAAGATGATGTTCTCTCACAGCTGTGTTGTGGGCCTTCCCCTTGTAAGCATGCATTGTGGTGACTGGGAAAACATGGAGCACTCTCCCAGGGAGAGGGTACCTGAGCAAGGTGTCTGTGAATAGACCACAAGTCAGGTCCAGATTTTAATGGCAGCTTGAAAAGACAGTGGTGTCAGAACTGCTGTGCTGGCATCCCTTTGGAGTGAAGAGAGGAGAGCAGGCCCTGCCAAGGACAGGCACCAGTTCCGTGGCAGACTGAAATGCTGTTAATGGGGCTCCAGGCACCTGTGCATGGCAGAGCACGTGTGGTGCACAGGCTGTGAGCTGAAGCTTCAGAGTCCCCCTGGCTGTTTGTGTGCTAATGTTTGCTGGAGGTCTAAAGATACCTGCACAACATAGGCTGCAGGGAAACTGTGCTAACAAGCACGTTATTTAAATCAAACGGAGACACAGCCAGCAGATGCTACTGGCTGTTCCTATGATTTCAGGAATTCTGCTTCAAACTTATTAGAGCTCAGTTTCATGAAGACCATGTGGCTACAATGTAGCCCATGGTTTTTCCTTCTTTACCACTGATTCTCTGACTGCAAGAGAATCAGTGGTACAGCTGACAAGACTAAATGTCAGTGGTTTCCTTTACTTTTGCTCATTTTTTAGTGAGGAAAAGTTGTTAAGTATGTTTTTGAAGGATAAAAATGCTCTATCAATGAAGAAATAGTAAATGTATATACAATGGAAGCTATGTATACAAAAATCTTGATATATCTGTATATAGACATTTGCCTATAAGGCTTTCTAAAATCTATTTTTTTCAGTATTAGGGTAAAGTAGGAAAATAAGTGATGGTAGAAGCAAAATGTGAATCCACACATTTTTTAAAGAGATTGATTTCTGGGTAGTGAATAAACATTTCTAATTTAAGGTGGATTAAATTATGAATTATAATTGTCTTCAAAATTGTATTTAATATAGAAGCATCCATTGATCTTTTATGCACAGACCATGATATCATGCATCTTATATATACACAATGTAATAAGTGTGTTTAATTTGTCAAGTCGTGGGATGTTTAATCTCTGAAAACAGTTATATTTAACATTAATGGGTACTAGGACAGTTGCCCAGACTTATTTATAATATAGAAGGTAGATAAACTGTTATATATACACGTAGTCCCGCATTTTAAATTAACTTTATATTCTTGAAAGTAGGTATTGATTCTTACAATTTCATTGCCAATAACAAAAAACAGATTTAGAATGCTTATTTAACACAGGCAGACAAAAAAAAAAAAGACACAAAAAACCCCTGAGCTCTTATGGTTCTGCGTCCTTGCATTTGGAAGAGCTTTATATAGACAAAGAAGGGAGTTACTGTAATGTGTATTTATGGTCTTCTCTAAGATGCCACATATGTTGCATTGTTTTCTGATGATGATAATGTACTGGTGCATTTCTGTGGGTAGCCTTCAGTATTAAGGCTATATTCTTCAGTATATCTGAAAAAATATGTACATTATGTTCAAGTTGCACAAAAAGAGATGGTTCTGTGAAGGCCTCTAAATGAAGCTCACTGATTCAATGATTCATTCATTCACTTGCTTCCTCCTTTTGATTTCCCCTGATTATTTAGGGAAAAAACCCTGTAGTTTTAGATACTCTAGCCTGGTGTTACTCAGCTGTTTTGGCTTCTGCTTTGGAAGTCAGTTAACAGAAGTTTTAGCTAGATTTCTAATTTGGCCATTATAATTTGGTTTGGATGAAGCTGTAAGTATGGAACTACACGGGATGTGTATAGCATCTGTTGACTAATGTGAATAATCATAGCTGAAGTCAACAAAACT
Organism: Hylia prasina; assembly: GCA_013397195.1. Lineage (NCBI taxonomy): Eukaryota > Metazoa > Chordata > Aves > Passeriformes > Sylviidae > Hylia > Hylia prasina. Next base: position 140,067 of record VYXD01003631.1, read on the forward strand.
ACACCACCTTGCACGAGCTAAAGAGCTGGCCCCTGAGGTCTGAAATAGTAAAAAACACTTTACCTGGTCTGGTACTAATATTGTATAAAAACCTATTAAAATGTGGAAAATGTTGCAGGTTTCTACCCCCATTCCTTTCTGTTTGTCTCTCATAGCCTTTGAGTATTAAATTGCAGAATGAATGTCACAGTAGCCCAATTTAACTTCAGAACAAGGAAATATTTTGAATTCTGGAACTGCTCTTGGTCATGTGAGACAGATGCAAGAAGCAGTATCTCTTTAACATTTCAGTCAGTATCCTCTTCACAGCTGTTGCAAGGTACAAAATACATTGCATCTAGACTCTGCCACCTGTTGTAGACAATTTGGAATAGAGTAAGTCAGTGGAGGTTCAAGAACACATTTTGCCTTCTTTCAGTGATACTGTCTGTCATTTAGCAGCCACTTAAACTTAAGCCTCTGAAGTCTTTCCTTTATGCCCCTGTTTTGTGAGGTAGACCTGTGTTTGTGTAGCAGCGGGACTAGGTTGGTAAATTGAAAAGCAGTAGGTGTTTTTTCTACAGCCCTTTGCCTCTTTTTCTTTCTCAGTTGCATTAGGCCCAGCCCCTGATGAGACTCTTTGTTTCTAAAGTAAAACTGAGCATTGGCAACGTTCAAGCACCATCCCTAGTTTCACCTCTGCAAGCACTCTCCTCTGGGAAATGGAGGGAAAAGGGCACTGATTATGACTGCTTTCTATTCAGCTCTACTCAGATAGGTGTAAGACAAATAAATCTGTGTCACACAGAGAGAGCATGAGAGAATTGCTGACATATGAGTAGTAATACTCACTTGAAAAAAAATTTCTTTCCTTGATATTCTTTCCTTTCTTTTGAAGGTCTTCTAAGTTCTGGACAGTGTTTTCAGAGAGTCCAGAATGTCACAGAATATTCTGAGTTGGAAGGGACCCACAAAGATTATCAAGTCCAATTCTTAAGTGAATGGCCCATACAGGGTTTGAACCCACAGTTCAATCTTGTCAAATGCCAGTTCTTGGCATTTTTAGCACCAGGCTCTAACCCGCCTTCACTTCTCTTTGCAGAGTCTGTTGCACCTGTAAGTGTCAAACCCTTTGTAGTACACTCTTTTGTTTAAACCAGTTTACATATTTTTCTTACTTTTTCTGAAGTGCTGTGAGTTCTGACTCTTCAGAATGCTGAGGTCACTCACTAGAGGTCAGTGACTAAAGCTGTGGCCTGTCAGAGTAAGGCCATTTCAGCTGATGGCCCAGCTTTGCCTTCTCCACCATGGTCAAGTTTTCCCCCATGAAGTAGTTCTAATCCATACTGATTTGCTGAGTATCAAAGTACAAAAGATATTCAGAGCATTAAATAGAAGCTGTACATTGATGGGCAGATTAGTAGACTGTCCCAGTACCCCTAACCTTTTGTCACTAGAGCTTTTGTAGCCTGCAAATTGCCTCCAGCTCTTCCTTTTTCCTGTCCTTGCCATCTAGATTGGTTCTGAATTTTAATGTGTCTCCAGACCACTACCATGAGAATCAAGCTTTTTTCATGTTGTTCAGAGAACTGCAACGTTTGTTCAAGTCCTCCTCTTTATTCACCTTGATTAATGAAATACTGTCTTCTCTGACCTCCTTGACTTCTTGGTCATAGTTGTTGGTGCTACAGAGAACACAACTACTAAAATCATCCTTCCCTCACAGTTGCCTGTGATGGTGATGGCAGTTAGAAAAAGTTGCTGTTCTCTTACCTATCTGATAGAAATCTGTCTTGTATGTGTTGTTCCTCACCTCATCCCTTTAGTATTGCAGGAGATGGGGCAGGAAGATCAAGGACATTGAAGTGTTTCCCCTCCTCATCCTGTCCAGCTCCCCTTTCATTCTCATTGTATGTTACCTCTGAGTCTGAGGTACAGCTGTGACACTGAGTTCCAGGCTGTAAAAGTCAGTGTGGACTTACAAATTGTGTCAGTGGGTTACCTTTGGGGATTACAGGTGCTGGAGCAAGAGCCTGGACTAACTATGTGGTGGAGACATGCTTACCAACTCCCAAAAAGGAACAGTCCTTCCTTCTTACTTAGAGGAGGTTAGTAAGTAGTGTGGACTTTGAGGATCCACCTGGGTTTTTTGTTGCCTGTTCATCCTGTCATTTACTGCAAAGGATTGCAGTGAGCTTGAGGTGAGATTTACTGAACTAATTTAGGGAGACACTGGGTATCTGTAAGATGACAACAATTTTAGTATCTACCCAGGTAGTCTGGATTTGAGCTTGAAACCTACAAAAGAAAAGCTTGCTTGATTGTATTTTCTCTTTTAAGAGCTAATACTATAATTTCAGGAGTGAAAGGCTTTTTTTTTAATTTGAAAGATAAATTTACTCACTTAAGGTATGACCTTTCTGCAGTTTGTACCATCAAAATCTTTTATATGATGAGCTTAAACAAATCCTAGTTGTTTAGTTTGATGACTTTTTGCCTCAAAGTTGTCACCAATGTCCTAGCTGATTCTTAAGGGAATAACCTGAATGAAGGAAAATGCTCTAACTTTACATGCTAAAAAGATTAAAAATCAATCATTAATGCCAAATCTGAGTCAAAGAATAAATAGCTCTGCTTTATAAGAATGCTTCCAATAATCATTCATCATTTTCACACTGCTTTGCGCTCCAGTTGATGTTGAGCTGCATTCAAAATTTTAATCAGAAAAAATTGGTACAGAAAAAATGATACAGACCAAAAAACCATCTCTGTACATTGGATTGTGCACCCTTTGTCCCCTACGAAGAGAACAATCTGTCCATGCTCGTGCTTTTATATCTACTATACAATAGCATTACTGTTAGTTGACACGTACATAGCCTTATAATTTATGGGGTGTATGTGTGGGAATTTTTCCGGTAGCGTCTGATTTATAAAGGTGGCTTGATATTACTTCCTGTACCTTGGACATCTCTGGCATAACAGGGAGTTTATTTGAGCACCCTGCACTCCATATACATATGTGTAGGTGAGTAGGAATGCAGAATCAGCAGGCAGCATCTGGGCAACTGAACCCTTCCTGTCTTGTTCTTGCAGACAAACATACTGTAGATACTGGTTCAGAAACATCTATAAATCATCCTGTGACACCAGATAGCATAATTCTCAACACTTAAGAGAAATTTAGAATGATAGTAAAAATCTAAAAGCTGCACCTGTACCATGTCACATGCAGAAAGCAGGAGTGGAGGATATTTCTAGTCTTCCAGGTCTGTGCGCTAGCAAAATATTTATAAAATTAACTTCTGTGTGATCCCAAGAAGCTGATCATGCTCTAAATTACTGTTAGGACAAATAAAACCCCTCTGATCCCTGCTAATCTGACTTGGAGAACAGATGTCCTCCTGATCCTAAATCGGATGAATAGCTTAATCCTTTGTGTGTGAGCAGGACACCATTCATCTGAGAATTTTGCATCACTAGAAACACAGCTGTAGTCTGTTTACATCCTGGTTTTTGTGTCATCCAATTTCCAGAAGCGAATGATAGACTAAGGAAGGAAAAGCAAAGGACCAGAAACCATCCCTCTGTGTGGTGCACACCCCCAGAAATCCTGCTTGCTCTCAAAACTCTTTGCATGTGCTTGAGGACTGGATTCCATAGAGACCACACTGCAGAATTGATTTTCTGGGTTTAGGAGTTCTCTTAGTTTAATTTACATTCCTTTCTGTAACTTGGTCTTGCTTCCCACATTTCTTACTCCCATGATCACATTTACAAGGCTTTTCCAGAATTTATTCTTGAATAAATAAAACTTCCACTTTCTAGTCCAGGTTTGTTTATGACCAGTTTATTGCAACAGATGAATCTGCCAGAACAAGTGCTGGAGAGCTTTTGAGCTGAGATGCTAGGAGACCAAAATGGATCTTTTTCCATAAGTACTTCCATCCATATTTGAACTAAATGATTAGTTCAAATATGTAAAATTTTAGCAATATTAAGGTCATTGTGATATCAAAACACCCAAAATTTTGAGTGGGAAGATTTGGACTGCAAAGCAAAAGAGAGGGCCTATGGATCTAGCATATCTGTTCTTTGAGCTCTCACTGAGTGTGAGTTTCACTAGTCTCTTTCACCTCGCTGTGTTTTACTCATTGTAATGTCATGACTATTTTACATAATGTCCTTAGACAATATTGGCTGGTAAATGCACTTACATTCTCATCAACTGTTTTTAACAATTTTGAATGTATTTATTAGTATTTCTCACTGTTGTAATAGCTTCCTCTGACCTTGAAATTGTCCACTCATTTTGATTAAACCCGTGAGTCTAGAGAATTTGACAATTTAATTATTTTAAATGCAGCCTTATTGCCAAACAGGGTTTCCCTGCAGCCCTCACAGCTGTTGTTTTTAGAGGAAACAGTTTTGGGTCTCGTAAGGTAAACTGCGTTCAGGTACTTTTCTTTAATGGGCAAGGCATTTAACAGTAATTGAAATGAACTAATTTAAATGACCAGCTAGTGAAAAACAAACAAACAAAACCAAGTCTAAGTAAAAACACATTCTTTGTTGTAACTGCTCTTTCAAAAATAAACAGTAATTGATCAAAGCCTGATGTATGAAAGCATATAAACTATACAGATATATACAGTCTGTAATTACCACACTTGAAAAGAGAATCTTGTAATTTGGAAAAGAGGATTGTATAATTTGGAATTTTTATTTTCTTTTTTCACACAGGATAAATATTATAACTTATGATCCAAATCCTTTATGTTTTCTGTAGAATACTTGAAGTGAAACAATGCATCTTTTACCACTAAAACCAAAATAAATAGGTCTCTGAAAGATTTATTTTAAGTCAGATGCATTTATCATTCTATATTGATAATCTTTGCGCTTCATTATCATATTCAACTCACCATTTATATGCAGATGACACAATCATTTATGGTAATAGATTATACTAGAAGAAAGCTTAATATTATCTTCAAGCTGATTTAAATGAGCTTTAAGATCATCTGGCACAATCTAAATTACTATTAAATATTAATGAAACAAAGATCATATTATTTGGCTCAAAACAGTAGTTGGGTAAACTGAACAACTGACAATCAATGCGACCTTGGAGACAGTTAGCAAATGTCAGTGGTGAAGAATATGGATACATCATTTTTCATCGTATGACTAAACTATTGATTAGAAGCTGTGAAGGTTTGAAAGAAAGCCAAGAATTTTATTTGGGCTCAGAAAATTTGTTGACTTAGGGGAAAAGAAAAGATTTGTTTTCTTGCATTTTCAGTTTGTATTATGTACTTTGGGTTTTCCTGATTGCTGCATAATGTTGTTAGGAAAGACAAAGCATTTTTAACTTGGCTATCTAGGCAATTTTGCTGTGAATTATACATTTCATAAAAATCACTGTCTGTCATTTTAGCAACAATTGGCAAAAAATAGAAAACTGTCAACATTTCATTGGTATGTTATCCTTCTACTTTCTCCTCCCTCCTGTCCTGTATCTTCAGATAAGTTACAATCTTCAGTCTTCCATATTTTCTGAAATAGAAAAATTAATAAGAAATCTAGTATCTCTACTTCTTCATCTGGAACCATACAGCTGTGGATTTGATAGAGGAAGTCAGGAGGCTCAGGTAGATGCTTTATTTGCATTTGTTTCTTTTTACGTAGGTAAAATCCTGATCCTGTGATGACTTGAGCGTGCTCTAGCAGACGCAGATGAATTCATTGGCAATTTATGTCAATTCCCAAGATGACAGATAAGGTCTTCCTTCCAGGAGATGTTCTCATTCGTAGAGATTCACGTATATAATCTCACAGTAAAAAGTGGAAAAACATGACCCCTGTTTTGTTCAGTGTATTAAAAATGCAGAGGATCTCCTGCATTTTAGTGCTGGCAATCCACCTCCTTTTTTATGTAGCAAGATGTGTCACACTAATACATCCATTGTCCCAGAAATGCCAGCTCTTTTGACATTATAATGAATCCCATGGTAAGAGATATTGTTAGTTGTTAACCTCTTTCTGTGTTAGACATAATCAAGATCAATGTGGATATATCTTCTGTTCTGGGCATCAACTATTTCCCCTTAGTATTTTGCAGAGCAGCGCTGCATCAAGCTGGGCACGGTTTCCTTTGAGCATTTGCATTTAGGATAGGGGTCACACATTTTTTTGACCCTCATCTGGATCTTCACTACTCTCTTGGTAAAGAGCTTTCACATAATGTCAGGAGATTGAGACCTACTCTGACATCAATAAAATACCAAAGGAAGGAGGAGAATGCAGACATTTGGGGTTTATATTCTTGGGAATGAGGCAGCTTTAGAGGGGCGCAGAGCAGCTGGTGAACTGTAGGCCAGATCATCAAGCTGAGTTAAAAAGGAGAGCAAGGCCTAGGATGGTTTGATGGGCCTGGAACAGACATTGTGGGAAAATTTGTCTTAGTAGGAGGCAGAAGAATCTAAATGAGTGGAAGGGTAGCTACACTCTGGAAGCACAGGAATAATGGGTAAAGAGGAAAAACAGAGGAAGAGAAAGCAGTGACGTAGAAGATTAGTGTTGGAGAAAATGAGACATGCATAAGAAAAGGTTTTTTTACAAGATTCCTGGAAATTCAGGTCTAAAGAAAGGATTTATTCAGTGATGAGTTGGGACAGTGAATGCCAAATAGGACGTCTAATGTCCAGTTCATTATCTTACCTGGTCTGGACAGGAGCTGCTGAAATTACCGGTGAAAGAAAGGGAAGGGGAGAGGGAAGAGTTTGTATCTTCCCTGCTGCAGACATTTGAGAAAATTTGCTGGGATCTCTGACATTTTCAGGGAGGAGATTGGTGATCTGTTTAAATATTTAAAGATATTTTCTAATTCAAAGTTAGTATGTCACATGATTCAAGTACAGATATCTTCCCTAGAAGGTAATCAGGCAGACTTCTCTCAAAATAACCAGTAAATTGTTTTTAGAATTAGCCTTACAATGAATTTTAAAAACTAATTAATCAGGTTCATTATTTGAATTTTGATTAGGCACCACCATATTCATAGTCCATCTATGTGTCTCCTGGCAGGACACTTGAATCAATTTTCTTGTCCCTTTGTACTGCCGACTCTCTTTGAAAGAATGGGAGAATCTCAAAAAGGAGTTATGCTCTGAAAGTCACTAAAAATCTTGTTCCACACTATAATCACATCAGGAGAAGTCTCTTTTAAGCTCGTGCATGTTACCTAGTGATAATGTAAGGTTCCTAGTGAATACAGATATTTTTCAGTGTGATTAATGTTTCCATTATCCCCTTGCTCTATAGGTGAGAACCAGGCCCATGCTGCAGTCATAGGTGCTTGGAAGTGCTGCTGTGGGTTTGGTAACAAATGGGCTCTGACATTTATTGCTTGGGTTTGTCTTCACCATTGCTGCCAGATGGATGTGGTTCTTTCCACTGGAGAGTGATGGCACTGCATTGCAACCTGGGCTTGCATTCCCAGAGATGCCTTTTCCTTTAGCATGTGAAACAAAGCCCCTTCTGCAGTCAGGTTTTCTGTCTTGCTTGTCTGAGGACAGAAGAACATTTTTTTCACTGAGGGGACTCTTCCCCTCCTGAGTCTCTGTTTTTAAAGAGATGTTCCCTCCACCTCCTAGTGAAATTGAGGTCACTTTCAGCTTAGGGGGTTTTTTTTCTGTCTGAGAAACCTTTCTCCATTATAGTCCAGTTAGAAGTCCATTGGTCTATTAGCCAGTCAGCTGTGCTGTCTTACACCACCTTTACTCCAGTTTCAACTGAACTGGCCTTTCTATTATCGGAACTTCCCTACATCCATGTATTGCTATCTGTATTCCAAACTTTCCTACTTTTAATAATAAATATATATATTTGACTTCCCACTTTCATAATTCTTCCCCAAACGTTGTGCTTGATTTCCTCACAGGAAGTACTATGTCCAAGGCTTATTAAAGTATCTACTTGCTTTTTGCCTTCAGGGCTATTGCCTTAACCAGTCCTTGGACAAGAAAAGAGCACCCCTCCCTGCATAGCCCAGCTCCTCACAGAGCAGTTGTGTGTCCTCCTTGCTTGTGTAACTGGGAAGCCTCAGCTTCATCAGAAGGGGCAGCCCGTGTCTGACCAGAGAGAGAACAAAACCAGCAGTGTGCACCTTGGAACTCAGCCTGGCTCACCGCTGTGTATGAGGAGGAGACAGTCCCTCCACTGCTAGCCTCTTAACCTTTCTGTTCTGGGCTCTTAGAGCAGATGTTGAATGCTTCACATGAATCTGGAAATCAAAGGAACTTTTGGAGGGAGAGGCGAAGATACAGAGTGAGTGGGCATCTGGATAGAGTTTTACTGGAGCTCACTAGTCTACTCAAGCTATACATTTTGACAGTGCCCTAATGCTGCTTTCAGTCCTTTCTTACAGAGAAAATGGAAACCTTTTCAGACTGAGATGCTTAAAATAGGCTCCTAAATCGATGCTTAGGCGTATAAATAGAAGCAGTTCAATATTCAGCAATGCTGAGTGCTCTGGTGATGCCAGTAAGGAATAAAATGCTTTGTGTACAGAAGTGCATTATTAGAAAATGTGGAGGTTCAAGAATTGCTATTTAGAGACAACGAGTTACAATTGGAGTAATCTTTTTTGGGTCAATTGAGCTTGACTCATCTCTAGCCTCCATCTTTAATGTTTTTTATTCATTATATCATTTAAAAGTAGTGTCTGTTGCTATTGGATATTTATATCCACTAATTGAATCTAATTTTATCATGGGATTGGAATGAGAAAGTGAAGGTCTTTGCAAATTTCTTCGTATCATGCTCTCTGTTGTGTGCTTTGTAGAGATGAAATATCTGCTGCCATACCACATGGATCCTGTGGTTGTCTCCAGCTCTCACAGAAGCTGGAATGCACAGGGTTCCTAGTTTTTACAGTCAAAAAACCTGCAATCCTTTCTGAGGGAATGCAAGAAATATAGGTGAAGTTACTGCAGCCTTAGCCTGTGCATACCAATATCTGCATCCAGAAGGACCTTTTGTTGGTTTTTGGGTTTTTTTGGTTGTTTTTTTTTTTCTTTTCTTACATGGATTCTGAGCAAACTTCACAGTTGTCTTCCCAGATTTTCTTTTATCTCCTCCCTGTCATCTCTATGATGATTTCCTGTTGAAGTTTTATGAAGTGTGCAAGCTGCTGCAAGGAACCCTGTATTTTTACACTTCATGCAATAACATGGATGGTGAATGGATCAGGATGCCAGATCTAAGCACTGATGAATGCAGCGAATGCACCCTCACGTGTACCTGGTGTTATGGACATAGTGACATCTGAGTACAGGTGCTGGCCCCAAAGCTTAGTCACTGAAATGGATTTCTGAGATGTCTGGGAATGCTATAAAATGACTGCTTTTTTTTAAGTCGATGCCACTGGAATTGTATCTATGAAATGCAATAGAAAAACCACTCAACAGAGGACTCTGTCCTGTCTGTGTGAAAGACAACATAGTAAAATGGATATATTCCATAACAGCAATTAAAAATATGGTGGGAGGTCTTTTGTTTCCTTTGGAAAATGAAAGCAACCTGAGGTTGGTATTGGCAAGGATAAATCCTAAGTTGCTTCCCTCTGAAATTCGACTTTGGCTCTTATTAATTTCTCCTTTAGGATCACGAAGACTATTTCCACTTGGTTTCCATTCCTTCTTGGAACAGATAATTTCATACTAAAGCCTTCACACTCATATGCAGTTGAATCCATGAGGTTATTTGTATTACTATGTCCTACAGATTAGGGTATTTAACCAGAATAGAATCAAATAAATCATAGTTTAAAAAATTATGATTTTCATATGCTTAGCATATTCCTTAATAGCAAAATATTTCATACTTCTCCTATTAATACAAAACTTCAGTTAGATATCAATCAGCTGTCTCATACTCAGGACCTGAGGTTATTCTCTAGGTAAAGATTCACATAAAATACAATGTCACAAGAACCTAATTTCTTGATCACATATTATAAGCTGTAAATATATTAAAGTGCATGTAACGTTAGAAATAACAGATAACACTTCTCTCATATTTCCTTCATGGGTTTAAAAATGTTCTTACATGGTAGAATTCTGGCAGAATTTTGTGTTTGGAAGGGTATGGGTTGTTTGTTTCTTAAATGTTTAATGGTAGGTTGGAGATAACTTTTCAGTGTTAAAAAATTTGAAAAAGTGACTTGGAAATAACCTTGAAAGTTCACAGGAGGCTATAAAGAAGATGTAAAGAATGTAAAATGTTATAATAAAATTTACAGTCATATGCTGAAAGCATTTAAATATATTGACCCCTGCGTTAGTGGAGGCCTTTTATTAAGTGAATACATTCTTAACTTTAATTGCTTCTTTCCTGTAGGAGGAATTTTATAAACTTGAGCTAATAATTATTAACTTTCAAATCTAACATATTGTGGGAAGTTGTGATTAACTTAAATTTAGGTGAAAGAAAGGTAAAGCATCTGTGGTTCAAATAAGAACATTAAACAGATTATACTGGTTATACCAGTGTGTATAGGACATAGCTGGTTTTTGTGAGTGACACCACACAGATTGCAGGGCAGGATCATGGGGAACCCAAACCAAATATTTACATGACCAAGCTCAGCAAGAATTGGCCAGCAGACCAATGGCCTCTATAAATAGGTTATTTGAAAAACATAAACAGGAGCATTGCAGGAGTGATCAGATAGAGCAGCCCAGACCCCTGAACTCTGCTCTTGGCTCCTTACATATTATTGAGTGTCTCAGTGCTTCTCATTTCCATTTATGAAATGAGAGTATTATTTATTTACTTTTTCAAACACTTTGAGATCCAAAATTGTTTGCTGTTAATAAATTGTTCGCAAGCCAAGCTCTGGCAAATCCCCTTTGTACTTCTGGCAAGGTCATGAGGTGACCTGACGTGGTAGTACCCAGGGAGCTCAGGGCTGCTGTACAGCTGAAATGTGTTCACCAGCAGAGAGCCCTGAGTGCAGAGCAGCCCTGAGACAGCCGTGGGCACAGCGAGGGCCTTCACCAGCCCAGGGCAGAGTCATCTCTGTGCCCCCACCACGGGCGGCTGTGGGCACCTGCCCACCTGCTCTGCTCGGGAAAAGGCACCTCCCCAGGCTAGGGGCTTGGAGAAAATGAAAGGTGAGAAATGTGGCCATTAAATGAAGGTGAGATGCCAGCAACTGCCCAGGCAGGCTCTTTTGGAAAAGGCCATGCTGCATGCAGAGCTTGTTTGGAACAGACTGGGCTGCAGCCGCACAGTGAAAGTAAATGCCTGTCCTGCTCCTTCTGAGAAGCTTTGCATAACACCACTGGCCAGAGATGCTGAATGGTTCCCCAAAGTTGGGATTTACACTTTAAATCTCATGGCTCCTAGGTGGTATGTTAAGCTCTTTCTTGTCTGATGGTTTCTTAACCTTTTTTGGGCCCTGTCTAGGCTCCTTCATGCATATCACCCCTTAAAACCCACTGAGGCTCTCGGGGGCCTTACATTCCCTTGTACATTGAGAAAAAGTGTGCAGAGATCATGATAGCAGGTAGTATTTCTCTTCATGTGGTCCTTTCCCCATCCCCTATTTTTTCATGCTTTTGTGGTGTGCTTGGACTATGGCTGCTGTTGAGTTTGAGCTCTCCTTTCCATTTCAGCGTTGCTCAGCGGAGGCAGAGCAACACATGGAGCCACAGCTGCAGAACCTCTGATAAAAGGCATTATAGAAATACAAAATCTGCTGCTGTTAATGTAATTAATATTAGTACTGTTCCAAGTTTCATATTGATACATTAGTTGATTTGAATTTTTCTTCCTGTTTTCCACAAAAATAAGACCGCTCTGTATGGTAGAAATATTGATTAAATTGAAAGTTAAATTGCTTTTACATAGCCCCATTTTCTAATTCGAAACCGTAAACAGTGATATTAGGATCATTCTAGAGTAACAGGCCATTATGATGTCAAAGGGAATATTACTTTTCCTGGCTGTTTTTTAGTAGCGAAGAAAAACAGCAAGAACTTGTTTACATGCAAATATCATCTGTATAAAAAGCAGGGAAATACTCTGAAGAGAAGATATTATTACAAAGGCATAATTTTCCGGAGGCAGAAAAAACAGAGGAAGCATTTCATAGTCATCAGGAGTCTCTCCATAAATCTGTACCATCAGGCATGCTGTGTAGTTGGCATGTACACTGGTCTAAAAAAAGCCTGAGACCCTCAGCCTGGAGACTAAGAAGAAGGGGAAATGCAAGCAATATGTCAAAGAATTTGCTGTCTGTACTGAGCAGAAACCAGATGTTTTTGTTAGTAATTATTATTATGATAATTCATTTAAGTAGGAATAAAATAGGGCATGATTGTTTACTGCAGCATGTTTTCCCCAGACAGTCTGGGAAATGAGAAAAAAAATCTCAGAGGTTTTACTCCTGGTTAAATGAATAATTTTTTCATTTAAGCAGGAATAAATATGACAACAAAAATAGTTTTCATACATATTGCCTAGTAGCTGTGAATAGACATCAGACACTTTTTTATTTGACGAAGTCACTAGAGGCTGTTGAGGAATGTTAAGGAAGGTCACTTTGAAATTTATTTTTTTTTTTAAACACATTTTACCTCCTGCTGAAATGGCAACTGAACAGTGGAATGACTGAAATACTGGCAAAAGATTAGGTAAGTCTAGGTGGTTATTTCTGATGAACATGATCTGTTGGGAAGGGATAGTGAAGAGTGAGGCAGGCTTCTGTAGGCTTCTGCAGGATATCCATTGGATTTTGCCCTAGCATCTCGTACAGAAGTTGGTTTCATATGTGTACAGAAGTTTAAAATTATTAAATCTTTCCTGGTGTTTGATTACAAGCTCATAGTAAGTAGAAAGTAATTTTTGTTCCTACTGATCACTCCCACAGCCTATGAGTAGCTATCAGTGGTTTTTTTAATATAGATTAGAGAATAGTATCAAGCAAGTGCTCAGCAAGTATAAATCATGTTGATCTATTTAGTCTGAGGAGAGAGAGAATGGTTTTCAGCTGCTATCCTTTCTGCAAAGCATTAAGTTGGAAGCTTTGAGTTAAATAAGTCCTATAGAAAAATTAAAATCTAAACAGTCTGGAGGAGTTTAATTGAGCAAGTGCATTATTGGGAGTCTCTATGACGGTGAGGGTTAATTTATCACAGCAAATCCAATCACTTTATAAAAAACCAGCGTGGGTTTCATTTACTTTGATGAGGTTTATTGCAAGATTCCAGAAAATCAATTTTACTGTGAGCCATATTAAACCCAGGGGAATAGAAACACTATATGTACTACACATAACTTCTTGTTATTGCTTACTGGATCACTGGGGAAATTATGTGTTTACCATGAAGAAGGGCTATGGCTACGTTCATTGTCTTGGGTGACTCCCAGCCTGGCCATCACAGTGAAATAAAACAAAATGGTAGAGTTTGGAATCAGCAACACTTAACTTCTCTTCATATAGCCTGAGGTATGGAAACACTCAGCAATGGTGACATGATTTTCCAAAGGACTTTAAATAACTGTTATGTTATGTGCTGCTGTTCTCTGCTTGCACAAATGGGTGCTAAATGCAGGCAGTGCAGAGGCTGCTGCTGCTGGACCAACCCCAGCTAATTCCTGCTCCCAGAGCTTCTTGAGGTACAAAGGAAATGGTCAGGTTTGATCTGCTGTTTGGAGACTATGAGGAAAATGTTAAGGAATTTCTATTGTGTGTTTACTCTTTCTGTCTTTCCTTCTTATCTATGATTTACCTACTTGTTGAATTTTGCATGAATTAAAAATGGTAGTAAAAAGTAATTTTCCCTTTGGCAATAGCAGGGCAGAAGCTCATTTAGGGTTGCACTCAATAGATGGTTTCCTGTTTCACTTTTTTTTACACACCAGTAAAGTCAAAACATGTTTCAATTATTGGTATTTTTTTTTCTCCTCCACTGGCCTCACAGATTATGACGTACTAGTTACATTGAAACCGGTATAGTGGACAGAAATGGCATCCTTTATGTAAGGAAACTTAGATTGCAAATAAGTATACAGAACTCATTTCATGTGCAAAAAGGCATCAGAATTCAACAAAGTATCTTGCAAAATCCAATGCATGTAGCCTGTTTAATGATGATTTTAATTCTTTCTTTTCCCCGGTGTTGGGCTCTGTTGTGCTGTGACAGGGAAGAGCAGCTCTCTGTGGTCTCCGTGGCTAATCAGTGGCTAAAGTGAAAGAGAAGAGCAATCCATCCATCAGTCTGTGTTTCATCTTTTTCCATGTGAGTTTCATAAGACCTAAGATGGGATAGCTGAGAAGTTCTGCATGTAGTTAAATGTTCTGCTTGCTCTGTTGTTTTAGAGAAATGGAGACCCCAGCTCCCTGATCAACTTTTGACAGTTTTTTCTTAAGATGTAATTCCTGTTATTGTTTGTAGTTTTATTTCCACGTTATATTTGGTAGTGTCCTGATCCAAAAGCTCTTGATTAGGCCAAACTCCCAGTGAAATATATTTGGAGTAAGAGAAGAAAGAAGAGAAATGTAACTGTTATGTAAAAGTGTAAAGTGTATTATGATTTATAGGTGGTTGTAAAAGTCCTGTAACAATGGAAATTCAATCTCCCAAAATATTTATCTTAAAAATCCCTCTAATAACTTTCTCTTCAGATGTGTTTATTTAGGGAGTGCATATGTATATGTTGAAATAGCAATTAACAGATTGATTCACAGCAATGTTGTCAGTAATCTTTTTGACTCTGTATATGTAAAAAAGTTACACTTTTTAATTAACTATTTAAAATAATTAATTTTTGGAAAGCGTAGCACACAAATTCAGTAAAAGAAAATTTAATATGGACTCTCACTACCTTGTTGCCACTGTTTCCCATCCCTGACTGTTCTTTGTTGTTTTATGAAGTGTGAGCTCTGGCAATGTAGGCCAGTTGTTAGTTTTATTACACAACTGAGTAAACATGTGAAAACAAGCAAGAGTCGTTGAAGAGGAAGGAGCACCTGCTCTTATATTGTGGAGTCCTTTTGAATCTAGTCATTAGGCCTTTGGTGCAGAGACACTGTCAGAAAGAGGGTGTGGATTTATCATGTGCACCCCTGCATTTGTGCTTGATTTCACAAATCCAGGGTAAAGAGTGTGCCTTGCGTTCTGAGCAGCAGAGTTCATTTTGCATTAGATTTAGCTCAAAGAGAAATCAGGCTGATTTCCCAATACCTTTGAATACCCTATCCATAACATCACTTGGGTTCTTCATAGCTGTGTTTGTTCTTTGTATACAGAGCATTTGAGCAAGTAGGAAATAGCCTAGAGCTGGTGAATACAGAAGATCCTTTCTGAATCTGAAGTTTGTCTATGCTCAGCTCAGATATATTTCTGAGAGTACAGCGTGTGGCTGGGGTAAGTCAGTGTCTTCAGTAAATGAACAAAAGCTTGAGAATTTAACACCAAACACGGGTTGGGATTGATACCCATACACACTTGTTTATTTGTGACATCTGAAGACTAATTCATGTGCATGTGGATGTTTTCATACACCACACAAAACAATACTAACAAATCTTTAGTTTTAGTCAAATATTTTGTTCTTTCCTTCATTCTTTTCTTTGTATCTGTGCACCAAGGAACTAAATCATGCTTCAGTAGCTAAACAAATTATGCAAAATTATACACCATGAATATTTTATACTCCAGAACCCTGAAGCAAGGACTTTCAATGGCTTTATGTCTGCAGCAACCTGTGTCATACCCAGATGAATTCCACAACTGATAAGTCCTCTTCTTCCTAAAACTTTACTCAGGTCTTTATTTTATTATTTTTCTCTGCATTTGTCAGTGATTATTAATAGCAATGTCTCAAGGGTTTTATAGTATGTAAGAAAAAAAAAGTTACTGCCATCAGCTTTCTTTCTATTATTGCATGGGGCTGGGAAGTCATTCCCCTTATAATTCTGCATTTATTTAAAATTTCACGTAGAGCAAGTAATGTGACAAAAACATATAAAAAACTAGCTAAGCCGTACTTCATCTGATGCTTGACTGCACCTACTATAAAAGATATGTCTTTTTAAAAATTGTTTTTGGTACGTGAAAGTATATTTCCTTAGAAATACATTTCCTCTTTTTTCAGTGAAACTTTAATTGCAAAACCATGTAGATCTTTTTTAGGGCAGACAGGAGGTATTGTGCAGTGGAAAATGAGATCAGTTCATAGAAAATATTTAAAATTTTTCATTATATAACCGGTTTTAATTAGCAATCCCATCCTGTTTCCATCTAATACTAAAGAGCTGGCATGTTGGGATCACGTCTGCCCCTGAAGTGGATGGCAAAACAGAAATCTTGTAATTATAACTTAATAAGGACTCTTTGGCACTGCTTGTTGGTTCCTGGAATGCAGAGACTGAGTTAATGCCATAATTTTGACTATAAGTGGCACTGAAACAGGCAGGGTAGGTACATTTCAGTGTGCTCATTAATATTCAGTGTGTTCCAATAACTAAATATCATGGGCAGATGCTGAGTGGGTTTGTAATTTGGGGGAGGGGGGGTAAACTGTGTTATTTACTATTCATTTAATACCACTAACTTTTTAGGAGCTTTGACTCATATAAAGTCACAAGTAACTCATCCAAAGAATGTCCTCTCTCTCTTGGAAATAGGATTGGGGATAGTCTACCTGTTTCCTGTTCATTTCATGCATTCCATGCATTTTGTTTATGCTAACATTGTTCAAGATAAAGTGAATTTTTTCAGTTAAAATAAAAACATTCACTGCCACGGGTAATGCTAGCAATAAGTTAAAACTTATTTGGGTTTATGTCATGCCTACTGCTGAAATATTTCAGTATTGATCTATTTGTCCTCTTGATAGTTAAAATTGAATGTGCCAATACAGACAAGAGAGTTGATGAGAAAGGTGCCTGTTTTGAAAGATATTTGAGAGTTTATTTGATTTAGTTATGTGTCAAAGCACTTTCTTGAGCTGGAGCTGTGGAGAGCAGCTGTGTGCTGCAATGTCTGTGGCTGATGCCTGTTTTTAGGGGTGTTCACTGCAGGGATGCTGCCACTCAATTAGAGGACACTTCATGGCTGCACTACTCCTCGATTTGCTCTCCTTATTTTGGCAGACTTTGCAAGGATTTTTGCTCAAGTGAAATGTCTATTATTGTTACTGTCAGCTGGCTGTGATGGATAGGACTATCCCAAAATTAGTTAGCCAGTGTTACTAGGTAAACAATAAACAATGTATATGAGTGTACCTTACTGCCTGACAGATTGTGTACCCATATCAGTACAGACTGCGTAGAAAGGAGGAAGAACATACTTTGTTTTCATCTTACAAAACTCATCTAAGTTTATAAGAAAGTGTGTAGCTCAACAGTAGTCTCTAAAAATGGTCTTGTTGTACACCTTTCTTTGTTCATTGTAGAGGTGTTTTGGCTGAAGTTTGCCTAGTCAGTGCTTCAGTGAAACATAAAAATTAGAATTTATATTGTTCATTATTTTTACAGCTCGGTGGAAAGTGCAAATAACATTCATAAAATGTTGATGGCCAGATAAAATTGTAAAATATTATTGATGAATTAATCTGAGATGCAGATCAGATGAATGCAATGTTTTTGTTTTACTACAGAATGTGAGTATAGGCTGAGAAAGCACAATGCTAATATAACAATTTCCTGATGATTTTAGAGTATTTTTGAAAAACCTTTCAAAATGGTTTTTACACCGAAATATGGAATGGTCACTAATGTTGTAACTGATCCCATATACAGGATACAAGATTAGAGAAATATTACCTCTAGATTCATATAGAATAAAAATCCTATTAAAGAAAAGTACCATTTTAACAATTTTAACAATGTCAGATATGGGACTTTTTTGGAGACAGGAATTAAACAATGTTTTTAAGAGAGAATCTCTGACTTAGTCTGGATTTAAAAATGTAAAAGTGTAGTGTATGTTTTTTATTGAAGTGAAAAATGTTGAATATTTATTTGCTTCCTTGGAAAACAAAATTGCAATGCCCTGTCCACACATACTTCCAAATGCATTACTTTTTTTTTTAATATTAAATAAATCTTTCAGAGGAGGGAAAAATGTGCACAACTTTATTCAGAAGAATTTTACAACAGAAAAATGAGATTTTAACAGCTTTAAATAAAATAGTACACATATTGTTTGCTTTTTTGATGGGCTTTTTTAGTAACATTTAAGCGTGAGCCAGTTGGAATACCACACACAGCTGCAGGAAAATAATGCAAATTTTGACATTTGAGGTTCAATAAATTGAAGCTTTGTTAATTTTAAACCAAAACTCTAGTATTTTGTTGTGAGCAAGCAGTGGAATTAAGACCATGCATTGAGTTCTAAAGTGAATCAAGTCAGGAGATGTTTGGTTTTGCTGAAGCCTGAGCATTTAAGTTAACTGACAGTTATTTTAATCATCTTCTGAGAACCACTCCTCCTGCATTTTCCAAACCTTTTGCTTCCTTCTCTTTCCTACACTATGTATTTGGTTTGTTAGATGTGAGATATTCAGAGGCATGTAAAACGTGGAAGTTCAGTATCTTCCTCCTTTGAAAATTCCAGCCTTACATGACCACAGTATCTTCTTTCTCTTTCTCATTCTCTCTCTCTTTTTTTTTTTTTTTTTTTTTTTTTTTTTTTGTGTTTTTTTTTTTTTTTTTTTTTTTTTTTTTTTTTTTTTTAATCTTTGGCAGTGTTATTGATTGTAACATAAAAACTTTAAGAAATAATCAGGGAGCATAACTGAGATGCAGAGGAGTTTGGATATTCGAAGGAGGATGATTAAATGATCTGAATTAGGCTGTGAAATACATTCAGGCTGTGGGAGGACAAAATTTGGCAAAAACATGTTGACAGAGCAGAGTAGTCCGAAGCTTGGTTCTGACTTCTGTGATTGAACTTCATACCAGTGGGGGAAAAAAACTTGAAAAATGCCTGTGAGGATGAGGGAGGAATGAATACCTGCTCGAGAAAGAGGATTTCATTTTGTCACTGTCGCTCACCTTTTTGACCTCACATAAGAACAGGTGGGAAGATGGAAAGAAAAATTGTAATCTAGATGTATTTATTCACAGCTATAATATAGAGGTTTTTAAGAGAGAAACTTGCTAAGATATGCTTGTGCTACAATTCTTCTATGTATTTTAAGGGAAATGAACATCTAATAAAGTCCTTTAGGGTATGGACCATTGGAACTTGGGGTCACTGATAAGTTAGTAAGTTCAAACCAAAATCAATATATTAGCTGATATTTTTGCATTAATTATGTGTTCCAGAGTACTCAAGAGTGCTCAAGTAGTTATTCCAAGCCTCTTTCTTATTGTTCTTGCAATAGCAGGATGGGTTTGTTTTTAGACTATATTCTTCATGTCAATTGAAATATAAATGGCTTTAGACCACCCTTTCATCAAAATGAAAATTTGAGTATATGCATATATGAAATGATAGATCTTTTCTTGTCTTTTGAGATGCTAATGTTTGCTTCTTGAAAGTACATTTTCTAGCTCTAGGGACAGCACCTGCGTAAGAAATTTGTTTGAGATTTACTACTGGTACCACTTAACACTGATTCAGCATTTAAAACTGGCCACCTTCAGCATCTCAAGTTTAATATTCTTTTTATAAGAGGTTTTCATTTGTAATGAGAAATGAAATAAAAATTAGTTACAGATGGGGAATGCTGAGAAAGGTTTCCTCTTTTACCTTTTTCTTCAGAAGCTCAAATAAGAGATTGTTGAAGAGAGTGTGAGAAGCGTAGCAGAGCTGGAGGCTCCTCTTGGTCAGGCAGGTCTCCTATTAGGAAGTTGCTAACCCATATGGTACACTTGGGATGACTAAGTTCCAGCACCTAAATGTGTGGAGTTGCAGGAAGTATCTGATTTCCAGTCTTTAAAGATGGGGCAACTCATAGAAATCTCTAGAACTGTGACTCCCCGTTGGTCATCTATTCCCTGTATCAGCTTGCTATAGGAGGAAAGCTCTGAGGTAAAATTCCTAGCAAAGAGACCACAGGATAAGGTGCCTTCAGGTCATCTTAGAATGTTTTCTGACTCTCCAGCATCCACAGAAATTCTGCTCTGCTACCAGGTTGAATATGTATTGGTTTTCAGTGCGGCAGAGTTGGCAGGATTGGGGGTGGCTGATAAAGGATGTTTCAGTGGGATTAAGCAGTTGTACTTTGGCAATTCTTTTAAATTTGGAATCTGGTACTAAGCTTACTATAGTGAGGCTTTGCTGTCCCTTACATGACGTGTTGAAGGACAAGGTATGTCCAGAAAGGTAGAAGCACTTAATTTCATTTCCTAATGCGTATGTCTATTTGTAAATGGCAAAAGAATTTTGCCTTTGAGGCACAAAGCTTGTACAGAATGTAAATTAACTTCAAATTGAAATAATTCATGGTTCTGAGCAAAAATAACATAATGGTTGTTATAACCATGTTTATGAAATGCTAAACTTTAACACACAGCAATCAGCCAAAGCGATAAGGCGGTGTAAAAGACTGCACACTTAATAATTGTAAATGTTACATGAGTGCGAGTTGCTTGATTAAATATATTAGAAATGGGTTACAAGCATTTTAAGAAATAAAGCATTTATCACAAAATGATGATTTCTTCACTTAAGCTCATTAGAAAATCACACATCAATTCATGCATAATTACAGGGGAATTTCTGCCACTCACTACAAATCATTACCACATTAACTAAAGTTGACTTAATTTATCTGTGATTTGGAAAAGGTGGTATCTAAATAGGAAAATTATCTTATGCATGGGATGAAACTATCAACATCACCACAAAGGATTTTGCCTTTTCTTACTTGTTAGACAAATACTCACCTTTTAAGTCTTTTATATGTAAACCTCGTACTTTTGAATGAGCTCTAAAGCTTTTCTTTCCATGTCAGAATCCCATATTATGGATCCAGTGCCAGGTACTTAATGAATCGTTGATAGTCAAGGCACGTTTGCTTGCGCCAGACGTACTCATTGTTTTTAATGATCATTGCAGTTTGAGATTGAATTGAAAGGGTTTGGGGGAGGCTGGGAGATGGGAAAGGAACAAGTTTTGCAGTGCTGGCAAGCTGGTCCCCCAGCAGCAGAGCTGCATTCTGCCAACACCCGCAGCATTTGTGCTGCACTGTGTTTACATTCCCGCAGTGCTTACAGGGGGCATAGCTCTCCTGTGGCCTGCTGTACCTTCTTTCTTTCCCAAGCTTTGCATAACTTTGAGAATGGTTGCAGCTGACAGTGTCAGCTCATCATGTGGCTGGTCACCAGGTGATCCTTTTACACCTGGTTTGCATGCTTTCTGTTTATTGGTTCACAAGAGCCCTTGTGAAGGAGTAACTTAGGCTCAGAATAATTACACTGCATGCTCCTCTGTCCAGGAGGCATTTAGAAACAAAGTCTCTGAAACTCAGGACTGTACATTTAGAGGGGAATTGCTCTCTAACTTTGCAGCCTTTCATGATGTGATGCATGACTTAGTTTGAGCATTTCCCTGTTCTGTATTCAAGTGCTGTATCATTCTTACTATTGGAAAGTATTTATGTCACAGTTATTGAGTCTAATTAGAAGGGGGCTTTGTCTATTTTAATCTGGGACATTTCAGTCACATTGGCACCTTGCTGGGAACAATGGGCTGTATATGGAGCCATGAAGGAAACAGATAAAGAACGGATCAGGGAACTCAAATACTTTTGATATTGACTTTGCTGTCGGAAAAATGTACCTGGAAATAGACACTCCCTTTCGTAGTGAAGTACTTACACTTTGTTTTCAGCAGCCCTCCTGAGGTGTTCTTGTGTGTCCTTTGTTCAGGGTCTTTTGTATGAGCTCGGGGTCTGCAAGTTTAAAGTTATGCTCCTCCTTCCACATTAGTACCTCACATTTATAGACTGAAGCATTGTTTCCTGTTTCTCTCTGAATTTATCTCCCTGGCAACATATAAGCCACTTGGGATTCTTTAGCTACTAACTTTTTATTTCTTTTGTGGGCTCGAAGTGAGTTCTAAGGGCTGTTATTTTCTGAGTAAGATGTAATGTTGAATCGTGCATTTTAAGTTCATTATGTTTAGTGGCTTTAGTGTATTTTCATGTTGTTTTTCACAGCCTTTAGTAAGGTAGGATGTGAAGGTTGCATGAGTTGGCTGTGCCAATGAAATGGTTTGCTGTTGCCAAAAAGGGTAGTCCCTGATCCTTCCTCCTTTCTAATTCCTGGCTGACCCTATGTTGAGCTGACTTGGCATACTAAACTGACAGAGACAGGTTCACTTTTTTCAAAAAAGAAACGAATTTTTTACCAATGTTGCAAGTTGAAAAGTACCTTGAGAAGTCCACCTGCAGGACCTTTAAATTAATAGATTGGTTCTGGTGTCTTAAAAAAACTAATGTATATAGTCACAATATCTCTTGAGTCTGTTTTGTTTTTTACTATTGCTCCTTTTTCTATTATTATAAATAATATTTTCATGTAAGAATGATGATTGCCATTGAAATGGATGATTGTTAGAAAAATTTGACAATCTGAGACGGCCAATGCCATTTTCAGTTTTAAGAATTGTAAGGTATCCATTTTTAGCCTAAATTTATAGGGAAGTAATTATACCTCAGAATCTTTTAAATATCTTGTTAATCACCTATCCATTTAAAAACAAAAGTTAGAGAAGATCTTCTTAATTTTTGCAGGTCTTAACACCTTTAGAGGCTTTTCTTTTTTTAATCTTGGAATAGTCATTTGTAACTAAATTAGTTATTTGATATACTGAATGAATTGTGTCCTTAATCTTATTGTGCACAAAATTCATGCTATAGACAGAACTCATGTTTTAATCTTTCATTGCTTCTGAATTTCAAGTTGGCTTTGATTAATCTTGAGTGAGCACTGCACTCTAGGTAGGAGGCAGTATATTCAGTAAAGAACTTTGCCCATGGTTGAAGACATTGTAAAGATAAAAAAGAAAATGGGGGGAGAAATCCAAAACAACAATCTGAGCAGCCATTCTACTGCGGTGACAGCAGCAGTTTAGTACATTGTATCAAAATGAATGGGCTTTGCATAATTGATTTCAACATACTAGTAGCCTGAGGTCTAAGCTGCTCTAACCCAGCACTTGTTAGCCCTGCTACAAAGGGACAAAACTGCAATCTGCTACAGGGGAGGTAGAGAATAGCATTGCTGTAAGAGTAAAAGCATTAAAAGTAGGACAGAGCTACTAAGAGCTACCCCTTTTGTATATTCATTGGGGTTATTCTGTTCATCTCATTCAAGTATTGTAAAAAGCTATTTTAGAGTCTTTGTGCAATACCAAATACTGAGACTTAGATTCTTACTACTTAGTAGGTTTTATTACCTAATTTGAATGGCATGCCTGCACAAAGTGTAATAGCTGTGCTGTGAGATCTCTTGTAGCAGGGAAGCATTTTTAATAAACTCAGCAAAACTAGAGATGCAAAAATAAGCAAGGTGCTCTTTTGGGATCCACTTTACTGGCTTCTTGTTGCACATTCACACACAAATACTAGTTTTATTTAATAATGTTCTGCTCTGGTGTGAATCAACAAGTGTGTTTCCTGGAGCTTCCTAAGGGGAAGAGGATTATGTGCATTACAGAAGCACATATAACTGTACTACAGGATGTGAAAATGCTAACAGTTGGATGTAAAATTACTGTGTTGAACAAATGAGAACATGTAATTTTAATGGCTGTTTCGTTGCTGCATTGTGCAAGTATGGTGCTGCATGTTGTCTGTTTTGCTTTGCCTCCTCCGGATAGGTACTTGTGAGTATATGAAGAGTCTGGATTCATGCAACAGACTCCTGAGAGTAGGATGATTATGTATTTAATAGAGGAAAAAATAGATTAACTTTTCTGACTAGAATCAAATGTGCGTAGGTGAGGTGAAGGACTGGAAAACAAGATTTGAATGAACTAATGTGTTCAGTGTCAGGATTCCCAGGCTATTAGACTTCTTCTTTAGAAAACCATGACAAAGTTCTTCATTAGTGTTTGTTACGCTTCATCCAGCAATGTGAAATATTGACAGTGACTTCTTTAAACATGAGAATTCTGCATAGATCAGCATCAAGCACCTTAGCTATGCCCTTGCTCATATAAGGAGCTAAATGATATTAAGAAGAATATTGTACATTTATCAGTAGTGTAGTGTTTATTCTGAGAGGATCCAGAGCTGTGATTGACTGAATGAGGTTCAGTACTCTATAATTAGGAGAGTTTATAACCTATTTTTAAAAAGTTTGACTAAGGAAAGTTTGAATAAAGAGAATTCCATGTTACTGGAAATGTTTTATTCATTTATTTTTTTACTTGCAGTACTTTCACCAAATCTTCATAACCTTCACAGAACGGTAGAAGTTGCTGAAATTGTCCTATATTGTTTGAAATATAGAAATACAGAAACTGCCTCAGAAAGATAATGAGGTAAATCTTAGGTAATTTTTGTTTGGTCTTAGGCTATTTAATGTCATGACATCCTTTAAAACAGAAAGTTATGAACAGGTTCTTGTGACCCATTTTAATGGATGTGTTGATCTCTATGACCCATTTTAAAGTATCTTTTATGTTCTGGTAAAGACATCAATTTGTTTCAGAGGTTGAATCATGATTTTTGAAATTTATGCTGACATTATTGAAGGAGAGGAATACTGGTCAGCTTGTAACATCTTTAACAATATTCCAGTGCTATTCTTGAGAATGTGTAGCAGAGCCCATATGCAAAAATTTGTGTGGCAGTTCAGCTTTGCTTTGCACCACAGGTTTTACTGATAGGGGAAATCACCCTTAATAATAATAACAATGATAATATGAAGGTCCTGGAGGACTGGTTGGAAGCAGCAGCATGCCTGTTAATATTTTTTTGCTTGTTTGCAAAGAAACCTAAGATAGGCCTTTTCACATTAAAATAAACACCAATGGAAATTTTGGGTTACTGTAACATGCCTTTCCATCAAAGAAGCCCTTATGGCTTATGGAAGCCTTTATAACCTCACAATTCTGGTAACTCTTAATATGAATTCTTGTTCTGTGAAGACCTGGATGAAGATGTGGATATGTACGTCATATACACAGATGATTTCTTAAATTGTTTTTAAATCTTTTCTCTGAAGTTCATACCTCAGAGGAGGAGACAAGCAAAATAATCAGGTTCAGCTTTGAAATGAAGAAGCCAATTGTGAACTGTTTTAAGGACCATCAAATCACACTAACATCAGTGGTTAGCCAAGAATCCTCAGAATGAATTGTCATGGGAACATTGAACAAGAATTAGTTCCTGACTCTTTCAAGTTGTTTGCTACATTTGACCACGTGCAGGTATTTTTAAATGCTTTATCTTCTAAATAACCCTTTTCAATATTTTGAAGAAACCTGGGAGAAAAAATACAGAGAATCTTTGATAGGAATCAAAGTTTGTGCCTTCTTGAAAAGCTGGTCACTGAATCTGTTTTAAAACCTAGTGGGCTGACCCGCTCCCCCAGCAGGACAAGAGTGTTGACATAAACTGATGGCTGAATTTTCAAGGGTGAGGTTTACAGTAGATGTAATAGCAAGAAAATGGAAAAAGCAATTAAAAAGATGAGTATATATGTTCTAATTATGAGTGAAGATAGTGTAGTCTGGTGTTTTCTGTTATAGAGGCGTGTCATGGATTAACCCCAGCCATCAACTAAGCCCCACGCAGCTGCTTGGAGAAAATCAGGAGGGTAAAAGATAGAAAACCCATGGGTTGAGATTAAAGACAGTTTAATAGTGAAAGCAAATGTCCCTGTGCTGCTTTTCAGCTGGGTTGGTTAATTTTCTTCACAGTGGCTAGTACAGGGCTATGGTTTGGATTTGTGCTGAAAACAGAGTTGATAATAC
This sequence comes from Hylia prasina, assembly GCA_013397195.1. Lineage (NCBI taxonomy): Eukaryota > Metazoa > Chordata > Aves > Passeriformes > Sylviidae > Hylia > Hylia prasina. The sequence continues at coordinate 166,001 of VYXD01003631.1, forward strand.
AGAGATGTTTTTGTTATTGCTGAGCAGAGCTTGCACAGAGTCAAGGCCTTTTCTGCTTTCTGTATGGACGTGTTGTTGAGCAGGCTGGGAGTGCCCAGGAGGCTGGGAGGGTGCACAGCCAGGAAAGGTGGTCCAAACTGACCAAAGGGATATTCCAGCTCATGTTACATCACACTCAGTATATAAAGTGGGGAAAAGAAGGAGGAAGAGGGGAATGTGTTTAGAGTGATGGCATTTGTCTGCCTAAGTCACCATTATGTGTGATGGGGCTCTGCTCTCCTGGAGGTGGCTGAACACCTGCCTGCTTGTGGGAAGTAGTGAATTAATTCCTTCTTTTGATTTGCTTGTGTGCGTGACCTCATTTTAAATTGTATACAAATTTTCAAATTGGAAGCATTTCTGATTAATTTCTTCAGGCCAAGCACCTGCCTCAGTTAGGTGGCTTTGTGGGAGAATTTCAAGTAAGTTTGTCCACTTCTGAGAACAAGGTTAGGGAGTAAAGATGTTTTGCCTATCTTGCATACCTGTTATGCTTTTAAAGCTCTAGCCAGTTTTCAAGCAGAGACTTGAAAATTTGTCAGGGCATCCATCCAAATCTACATACAGCTATGTTAAGCTCTCCATTTTTGGTCAGTTTGCAAGCCTTTGAAAATCTAAGCTAGCCTGCACAGCAGACTCGTTAGAACCTATTAGCTGAGTGCAAGATTCACAGAAGTGTTCAGTGTTCTAACCAGCTTTAGGTTTGGGGGCAGGGAAGAACATGTTTAAGTAGGAGCTGTAAGCCTCAGTATGTGTGTCCATATGTGGGGCTGTAAAGGTTCTGTGTGCACACAGCAAGCTCTGTCCCTTCAGGTATTTTCGGTGCCTGCTCAGCTGAATACACTTAGAACTTTGTGGTCTGAGTTGTTTGCTCTCTGTTTTTAATCCCTTCCCATTCTGGCACACTGCAGTGCCAGGCCTGATTTTCCCTTTGTCTTCTCAGAGCTCGTGCCATTGCAGCCTGAAGGAAAGCTGGCATGACTGCATGCAGAGCTGGGGAGGTTGGATGCAGGAACCCCAGGAGAGCCCTGGGGAACTGGGGAGAGCAAGGAGGGAGGGGTAGGAGCTGGAAAGTGCAGGGAAAGTAGGTGGAAGAGAAAGTAGGGAAGGGTCTTTGCAGGAGGAAGGGAGACCAATGCCTGGTGCATGGGAGAAGAGTTAGCAGGCAGGATGGGGACAAGTAGAGCTGAGATTGAACCAAGGATATTAGAGAGTAGGAACAAGCAAGATGGATGGAATAAAAAAAAAGGGCATGGATGGGCATGAATGGAAATAGAGGGGAACAACAGGAATTGTGCCCTGGGATAAATTTTTTTCTCAGCAAGTAAAAATTCCAGAATGAAAGAAAACCAAAGCTTACTTCGGTGACATCTCCCAGGTGCAGTTTAAATATTTGATTTAATGATGTATTTGTAAATACATGGTTCTATTAGAATGTAGGATCTTTGGGGCTCTGATTCTGCTTGATTTTGATTGCTATAATATTGTGTATGCTTTTTGCACACTAATGTTTTATTCCATGAGAATAAATACACTATCATTACCATTTCCTAGTTGCACCACAGTATTACTGAATTTCTCTCCTGTTCATTTTTGGTATTTAGGTGTGAGGCTCTTTGTGTAGACCTGCAACAGTGGATTTTGATAGATGTTTTTGTTTCTACTAACAGACATACATATATATCCAGATGAAGTCTCATATATCCAGATGGAGTCTCTTATCTCCCTATTCCATGGTCAGCAACAAACTGTTCCATTAGTAATAAAGCATGCCTCTGCATGGGGCAGAGCTGAACTCAGAGGCAGGCTCATCCTCAACACCAGTGCTAGCATTATTAATTAGATACCTGCCATGGAGGGGTGTTTGGGGAAGGAGTTGGTGTGCATAGGAGGAAAAATCTTCCTTCTTGCTGCATACAAAAGTAGATTGGGTACCCCTCCCAGCTGGGTCTCCAGGATTTTATATGTTTTGTTCTGTTATCAAAATTTTCCTCTTATCCATAGCTAACTCCCAGTAAATTCACCTTACCTACAATTAATAAATCAAGAGAGAACAAATGTTGTGCTCTGAAAGTGATCTGATAAGGATTTGTTTAAAAGTCGTGCAACTGGAATTCCCATCTCCCCTTCTTAGTTCTCCTGTGGTCACTCAAGATTTAACATTTCCTTAGGCAGGAAGTGGCCTGGGACCAGGAATACTGAATTTACATCTAAAGAGGCAAAAGGTGATGGTGCAAATACAGCTTGTGGTCTGTATCCCCACTTTGGCAACTCTCCTTGGCTTTCTGATTAGTTTCTTATTGACTCATCTCACTTCAGAAGGGAAAGAACCAGTCTACTTGAGAAATACCTGTGGCCTTTTGTTGTCTTTGACATGATACAAATGAAGTTTTTTTCCCAGAAAATAAAATTACTTGCAACCGACATAAATTCATTTTGCTATGAATATTGGGGCTGATGTTTCCCTGGATGTTGGATGACTTTGTTCTTCAGGATTGTTATGAATTAAAAAGGTTCCTCATCATGGCTGCTCCCAGCATAACAATGAATTTATTAGATGCCATAGATGATTTTTAACTAGAAATTGTTGGTCTGTTTGTGTACTTGTATATATTAATATAAAATGCAAAAATTAATGCTTTCAGCATGCTTCCTTTGAGCTGTCTTGCTGTGAGCCACATCTCAGCTTAAGGCATCTCAGATGTGAAGGCGAAGTTGTGATTTTCTGCTCTGAGGATGAAGGCCAGGACAGGAATGCCATTGCTGCTGTAAGGGAGAGGAGAAGCACCATGAAAGCAACCCTTCCTTTCCCCTCCAGGTAAATGCTGCCTACATAATCCAGCTCTTTTCTTGCTCAGTGGAGCAGAAGTAGTTGCCTGTCCTGGCCAGAGGTGAGGTGAAGTAGGAGCTGGTCCCATATTACTGCTCCCACCAATATGGTAACCCATACAGAACATCTTGCTTTCCCATGGGTTGAAACAGCCATCCATTAGCAAAACTGTAGTTATTAGGAAAAAAAGAAATTTGTTGTAAAGCAATATCAAATCAAAATAAGTGACCTGTAATTTTTAGTGCAGTGTTTTGGCATAGTTTTGCCTGACATCTCTGAAGAGTCAATCTAACGGAGTCCTTAAAGCCCTTGTAGTAATGGTTGAGAACAGCTAGTAATCGGTGAATGGCAAATTGCTTTTTTCCACCCAAATATCCCTACTAAATGTTTGTTTCTGCCTGTTGTCTGTATGCTGTTCCAACAAGTAGTGATTGTGGGCTGACTAAACAGTCATAGTCTGCTAGGGAGGGTGATTTCCTTAGCAGCTGAGAAAAACTCCACATGGCTGAACTGATACTGATACTTTGCTTCCAGATCTGTGTGCAAGATCCTGATTTTTCCAAGGTTCTGAGCAGATGTTGGTCCCTAACAGTTTTGATACCCAGACCAGCTGTATTCATTCCTAAATAGGACCTTACTGAACTTTCCTAGTTAATGGTATTCCTGTTGTTTTCAGAGCACACCTTACCTGCGTATGTTCTTAGGTGTGCCTGTGTTGAGTTTGGGAACTGAAAAAGGAAGTGATTTTATAGTTGTCTGTGGATAATTCTCTTAAGGCATGGAGGTAGAAGAGGGGCATGCAGTCCTGCTTACTTTGCATTTGTTTTTTGCCAAATTAGAAGAATAAAATCTCTGAAGAAGCTGAAGTGAGGTAGGATGAGCAATTTTCTGAACTTTGCATATTCAGTTACCAATAGTAAATTCCTCTGAGAATTTCTTGAATATATACCTACTTGTCAATCTTTAACTCCAGATGCTGGTTGAGATGAGTACTAATTAAACAATGACTAGCCTTCCAAACTGCCCCTCTAGAGACATTTCAAATCCAAAGCTCCACAAATAAAGTACCAATTTAATTTCCTTAACAAAAATGTTGCATAAAGCTACCCTAAATCTCCAGCTCCATCTTCTTTATAAAATGTGGTTTATTTGAAAAGAAATTTTGGATAGGAGATGATACTGAGGATTACATAGTAGTCTGTTACTGATGCTGCAGGATAATTTTTGTAACATCATAGGTGCTTGCCTTTCCCAGACAATGATTAGCATCTTGAAATCAAGTTTATACAATCTAGTTTCCCCATATAATGGATGTGGTTTTGGTAAGAGCACCGATAAAAGCTATCCGTTAATTGAAATGGAAATTCTAAACCATCTTCAACAGAAGTTTAGATATAGGATGCAAAATCACCTGGTCCCTGTGGAACACAGTAGAATGCAACCCACCCATTTAAATATTTTAGTTCACCTGTTTCCTCCACAGATCTTGTGACTATTAAAAAGACCATCTTTAGGGCTAAGTGCTAAAGAGACTCTTACTCCAAATGCTATTCAATCCTGCATTTTGTATGAGGAGATTATAGGAGGGTTAGAGACCATTTATTAAGTGCCCTTCCCCTCCCTTTGCCCTAAGAAATTCTATACAAATCCTTCTCTAAGTAGGAAAATCATTTAAAAAGTGCCATGCTAAAGTACTAAATTTACAGATAGTGATGGCTACCACATATAAAGAAATTATTTTCTAAGAGCAGATAATACTAAAGGGTTATACATGATTAGTTGCAATTAGCTAGTAATTGTCTGAACAAAAACATCTTCTGCTATGGTAGTTAACTAACTCTGAATTCTCTAATCTGTTGCTAAATACTAATATTTCAGAAGAACTTCCTCCTGACCTGGGCAGCAATGTTTCTGTAGTTGATGGTCTGCATTCAGCAGGACCTTCTGCTGTCCAGGAGCAAGGATACCAGAGGGCAGCTAAGAATTTCTTGGAGCAGTCATGGGTAAAACTGAGAGGTTACTGCTGATGAAAATTGCAGCAGTGGTTTTAGCAGTATTGTAATAACCAATTGGAGCCTATAGAAATCATTATCCTTTGATTTTCCTGAGGACATATGGAAAAAGGTGAACCAGATAGAAGCATGAAGCATGGGTGAATTAATTTCCCTTGCCCAGTAGGGATCCATGTTTCTGATGACCAGTTTTCTTTCCCACACCTGGATAAAAGCAGGTGTTATTGGGGGAACAGCTCTGTCATCTCCTTCCCTAGCAAGATGAGCAGGCCAGCACAAGAGAGCCCACGTTTTTGCTTCATTTACTCCTTTATTTTCCCTGGAGGAGAAAGGGAACTGCCTCATCAAGAAATGCAGGTGAGGGAGTGGCATGCTCCCTCCTTTTCTTGTTCTAACAAGGTGTGGTGGCTGGGAAGGCATGAGCCGAGCTATGAGAAGGGACTATTGCAGGAAAAGGAAGTTTCAGTGCAGCACCATCTATTCCCCTATCCACAGCAGTAGCAGCATCTGAATCTCTGGGGTGGCAACAGCAGTCCTGCCATTTCTTAGCATGCTGAGCCAAGAGAAAACATTCTCATGGGCAACACTGAACATGTCTGATCAGTCAGAAGTATTACAGTGAGTGTACCTGTGTTGTATTCAGTTGGATGGTCTTGTGAGCATTGGCCATTCCTGAGTTCTATATTTGTCACCCACTTTGTCCCTTGAGAGGCAGCAGAAGTTTTGGCTTAGTACAGGCAACCTACAAATCCCATCATACAACAGGAATGTCAGAGAGTTCTTAAGAGAACCCTGAAGACTCTAAGTACCTGTCTGATAGTGTATACAGAGTAAGTGGAGCAGTGCTGAGTGACAGTGCCATTTGCACAACATGTGGATGCACCTATGAAGTAGTCAAAGGACAGAATGCACCTGACACTGTTGGGGATACCAAAAATGCTGTCCCAGATTTAACCCCCCCAAGACACTCCCACTGGCAAGTAGTCTAGAGCTAGGCAACTGTTCTGGCTGCAAGGAAGCCCTCCAGGCTTTTCTACAAACCCTGCCTCCTTATCTGACTCAGCTGAATAAAAAATTATTTTTTAACCTCTGTGCTAACATTGGCTGCTGCTAAAATGGTCATAAAGCTGCTGAGCAGACAGTCTTGACACCACCAGTACTTTGGGAAAGGACTGGATATGCCTTTCAGTCAAACACCTTTTTTTGACATTTTAGCAAAGAGTTTTATTAATAAGGCCCTGAAAAAATTTCAGGTTAGGTATGTCCTATGTCAATAACATACAGAGAACTTTTTTCTGTCCAGAATGGGATGGTGAGGTATCTCCAAGGTTTTTTTCTGTATCAATTTGCTTCTGCACTGACAAGAGTGTCAGAGGTGAACTTTCATGCTAAAGGAAAACTTGCCCGTAATTGCAAGTTTGATTTTCCTTATCAATTAACAGTTTTTGCTGTGTACTGTGAACATTTTTGGATTAATTCCTATGGGAGATTTCTGTTGATAAATGTTGGTAAGGACTTACGAACTATACATTGTAGCTATTTCAGGATTGGTTTTGATAACACATAGGCCTTAATGCCAGCATCATGTCTTATTTGGAAAGCTCTATCTAGCAAGGAAGCCTGTGGGTAGTCTGGTAGATATTGTGTTAAAAGTAATGTTGCTAATGCAAAAATTGAAGATGTTTTTATGTAGTTGCTATGGACCTACTGAGTCACTGCATACAGAGATTGAGCTTCTGCTGTTTTGAATGTTTTTTTTACCCTGTAAAGATGGCATTCTAACTGCTACCAAATCAGAGTGGAAGCATTTCACACTTGGGTTTGCTCAGGTGTGAAGCAATGCTGGAGGGAGGAGACTCAGGAGGATATAGCCATCAAATTCAATCATTATCTCTGAGAAGAACAGACACTGTAGTCTAGAGGCAGGCAGGAGTGTGAACTGATGTGGTGCACGTTCATCACAGTATGATGCTGATACTACTCAAAATCCTGACTTACAGACATGCTACTCCTCAATGCTCCTAAACAGTGCAGTGCTGCTCAAACTGCATGGTGGGGAAATGGCTTCAGGTGTAGGCAAGCATACTCATACACTCAGGTCTCACACCTGCAGGTTTTTTGAGTGTAGTCTCCTACAGAGAAAAAATTAGCCTTTTCACTAATTTCAGCACAAAGTACCACACATTTCATAGCTATTAAAATCTTTGTAAAGTGTAGCTTTCTGGCTGTGTTCCAGCCTTTAGTGGCAAACATTCCTTCAAATTAGCTGTCTTTTAATGCAGTTTTGCAAGAACCTGGTGATGCAAAATTTCAGCTTAAAGGAATATATGTTTTTGGGTTTTACACTTCTTTGCTATATATGTCAAAAACGTGCAAGAGCCTGATTTAATTGGAAAGAATTGGGGGAGTAATCAAACAAAATAAGATCTTTATTCTGATTGCTAAGTACTTTGGGCCAAAAAGAACTGAATACTCTTATGTATTTTGTACAAAGTTAGATGCTGGTGCTGTGTTATTGTGCAGGCAACCATTGTGTACCCACCACAGCAGCTTTCACAAACAGCCTTGGGGATTGCGACCATTTTTGTTTAGAAGAGGAGAGTTGCAATGTGTTTCATGATTTTGTCTATACGCCTTGCAGAGGTACTCTGGAAGGATTTGAATGTCTTATGAGCAGGGTGGCACTTGTGATAGCAATCAGAGCTTATCTATAGTGCTGCTTATTTGGAGAAGTTAGGCTGAAGATATGGCACAGGCTGCCTATGATACAACTAACTGCATCTTGATGCTGTCCTTCTCACAGAGATTGTTGAGTCATATGGCAAATTGAAATTGAATTATTAGAGCTGTAGAAAATCATAGGATCATAGAATGTCCTGGGTTAGAACGAACTCACAAACATCATCAGAGTCCAACTCCTGGCTCTGCACAGGACAACTCCAATAATCCCACCATTTTCCTGAGAGTGTTGTCCGAATGTTTTTTCAACATGGGGAACCCGTTCCAGTGCCAGACACTCTCTGGGTGAAAAACATTTTCCTGATATCCAACCTATATCTCCCCCAGCCCAACTTCAGGCCTTTCCCTTGCATCCTGTCACTGGTTGCCACAGAGGAGGGATCCGTGGCTGCCGCTCTGCTTCCCCTCACGAGGAAGTGCAGGCTGCCATGAGATCTCCCCTCAAGCTTCCTCTTCTCCAGGGATTGATACAGAATATGAGCAAAATAATCATAATAGCAGAATGGGAACACAAGTTCACCTTCCTGTTTTACTGTGTTTTTCAGGAGCCTTGTTAAATATTAGCTTCCACTTTCAGATGATGCGTGTTATCCTTTCTGAAAAATCAAGGCCTTGTGAGTATACCTCAGGTTAGACACTCCAAATGAACACTTTCAGGTACCAATGTTCCTCTTACTTTTCAAGGCTGGGAGACATTGGATATGGTCTTCCTTTACTTACAACACTCTCACATCAGTCTCCTTAGGCCTTTGCAATGATGAGAAGTTTCTCATACATGAGTCTGTCCTGGACAGGTCACTTCCTTTCCCTAGTCTAATGACTCCTTTTTTCTTCCTCTCACAAGATGCCTGCCTGCCCAGAGACTTCTTTGCAGAGTATAATTCTCAATCCTTCTGATTCTAGGTAAGCATACTGGGGAAAAAATGTTCTAAAGTAAAACTGAATTATACAAGTTAGATAGAAGGTCTTGATTATGCTTGTCTATTTTCCTCTTTGGCAGAAGCATGTTCTTGAGGTGCAGTGTTTCTCACAACAGGGCGTGGTTTGGGGATTGTTACTTGTACTTGGTATAACTAGACACATGCAAAACTGTGCAATGCTAGAACTGTTCTCTAGTTAGCCAGGAGTAATGTTTTTAAAAGAAATGGTGGCTAAAATAGGAAATGAACGTCTTGTTGCCAGGTCAACCACATTCCTTATTTGTAAGTATTAGTGCGCATATGAGGCGGATAATATGCAGTGAGGACAGACAAGAGCTGAAAGCTCTTCCTAGCACCATGGGAGGGAAGGGTTGTAGAAAATAATGCCTCTAGCAACAATGACCTAAACCTTTCATTCTCTTATCGCTCTGTGTACATGTTAGTGAGAAAGAGGGAGAATTATTAGAAGGATCAAAAGGCAAAAAATCTGTTTCTTAATTAACTGTATTTCAGTTTCCTGAGGGGACACACAACGTGTTTCTGTGTGTTTACTCAGATTTCAATGGTGATGACAGACAGTGGATCAAAGATGTTGCCTCACTTAAATGGCCCTCAATATCTTTGTGTTTACAGTAGATGATTTGTTACCTTTCCAGGTTTTGACTTTATTCCTGTAAATGTTATTTTTAGGGTTTTGTTACTAACCTTCTTGTGAAATCTACTTGTTATGCGAGAAAAAAAAATAAGAGAAACAAAAGAAGGTTCAGGGTTTTTTTTCTATTTGCTTCATCAAGCAAAAATGTTTGTTGTTATGATGAAAAAATGTAGTGGTCCGAATCTTTCCACTTGCTAGGCCGATTGTATGGAAGTCTAAAGAACAGTGGTTCACTTGTATAAGAAATAGTGATGTTTTAAATAGAAGGTTTAATGTCTCTTCCATCATTAAACCTTTAAAGTGCTTATTTGGGTAATGTGCCCTGCATCTTCCTGTCACTGATTTCCAGAAAATTAGATACGATTCTACCTCTGGTCTCTTGTTCTCCATGTCCACAAGGGCTAGGAATTCTGTGGTGGGAAAAATGTGCTCACACTTGAAACAGGCAGTGCCTGTCTCTATTCAGCAGGTGGTTTTGCAACCTCTTAAGAGTTGTACAGATGGAATACAAACAGTGCAGTCATACAAGCAAAAAGATAAGTGCTTTTTCTTTTTTTTAAAATTGTCTCTTTGGCTACCCAGCAGTTCTTGTTCTAATCTGTAGAGGACTACGAGGTGCTCAGCATTTAATAAAATCAGAGCATGCAAGTACCTACATGGAGATATAAGTCTGACAGACACCCAGTTTTTAAAAGTCTTTCCTAGTGGGTGCAGTGTGGGTGGTCAAGAAATTTTAATTGGGTTCCTTGGAGCTGAGAGATGAAAGTGTTGATATAAACCTTTTTTTTTTTTCCTAGCTGGAAATCGTTTTATAAGAAATGGCTAATAATTTCCTACTCTAGTCTGTTTCATTTTCCTTCCCTTCTTTCATATGACATTTATCATTTGACTGTGGGGAAATCAAACCTAAAGTATTGTTGTATTGTGTTACAGCTGCTTCTATATCATTTTCTCTTCTATTTGCGTAAGTCAGAACAGAACTGGAGTACTTTTCTTTCCAGAGAAGACTTCTGTTTTGGTGAGGAGGAAAAGAAAACCAACAACTTGTGTCATAGGCTTAGAAACCTGTAGTTTCATCTTTACAAAAACATGTTACAAAACAAAGGAAAACAGTGGCTTTTTCAGAGATTGTACAAGAGAGAGAACCCAAGGTATTTTATGATTTCTGAAATGCAAATTGCAGAGAAGGAGGAACATTTTTCTGGACGTGGAACCTCTGTCTTTTTTCCATTCAGCCAGCTCTGAACATAGCAATGCAGTATTTGGTTTCTGTTTAGGATAAACGTGATTGGCATTAAGTGTTTGAGCGCATGTCTTCCTTTTATCTCATACAAGTATTGTTTTCCCTCTTGCTGTTCAGTTAAGTCAAGTTACGTATTTTATGCAACCTAGAAGAGTCTCTATGTTCTTAATCATTTTATCTGCTCTCTCAACATTTATTCATTTTTCCAGTTGCCTATGGAAGTGGAAAGGTTAAGATACAGTAACTGGGCTCTCTGATGGCAAAATCTTTCCTTGTAAAACTCCTGCTTGCCTTTTGTCTTCTGTTTGCCTTTCTGTTCTGTACACTTCAGCTTTAGGATAATCACATATTATGTTACAAACAAGTCTTCTGTTCTTCCACAGCATGTTCATGGAAACAAAATACTGATGTATATAGGCAAACTACAGCAGATATGCTAACCCATACAATATATGACATAATGTTATTTTTGGAAAATATTAGCTGGCGTAAGTTATTCAACACAGAAAGTGTCCTGAAGTTATCCATATCCTCTTTACTGAGTTTGTTATAGCTGTGTGTACATAAAACAGCATGTCACTGATGCATCAAATTCTTTGTTTTGATATCCAGAAGTGTTGTTTGAGCTTTGATTTGCTTCCATGTTGTGTTACACCCTATTATAAAGCTTTGGGTAAAGAATGTTCCTGGTAAGGCAAATTAGGTCTGCAGACTGCATGTTTTTTCTAATTATTTTCTGTATTCTCTCTTAGATGGATACTTTTCAGGTTGGTCTTACTCTTATGCAAAATTGTCTTGATAGATGAGTAGCTCAGAGCAACATCTGTAATTTATGGATACAGAAAATGCGTGCAGTCTCTCACTGTCTTTACAGATGTGCTTTAGGGCAAGTGAAATGTTCAGATAATGGAAAGGGGGAGTGTTAATAAATCTCAGTCAGGAAGATAATACTTCTTTTCTTTAAAATAAATTCAAAGCTGAATTCCAAATTACTTTTTTAAACATCATTGCTGCTTTTTTTCTTCATACTATTGCTATTGTTAAATTCAGCGCAAGATAATGTGCTTGATGCGTAATTCAAAAATACAAGTAATTACATTGGGATATTTGTTTTCCAAAACAGAACTGGTAAATCACTCAGACTCCATAAAAATGTAGACTAGTGCTTTTGATTAGTTGTTGGAGTCATCTAAGTTTCTATCTGTGTTGTTTCAGAGAGTCTATTACCATATATTGGAAAATGACTGCTGTGGCATTAATAACATTATTGCAGTCTGTAAGGACTGTGAAGAGAGCAAACGACACAGAAATTGCTGCTTTGGAACAGACCAGTGATCCGTACAGTCTTGTATCTTGACAGTAACCAATATGTGATGATTCAGAGGAAGAAATACATGCAGCCAATTGTGTTATAGTGTACCACAGAGGGAAATTTCTTTCTGGCCCCAGATGGTGCTCAGTTTATGCCTTAAAGCATGAGGATTGATAGCCATTGTAAATTTTACCTTAGCTAGTGTAACCAAATTGGATTGCTCCTTGTTGTCCATAACCTGCCCTTCACCTGGCCTTCAGAGAATTACAGTGCTCTTCCTTACTGCTGGATTCATAGCTTTTACCTTTGCTGTTTTAAGCAGAAGCAGTAATGCAACTCAAAGACTTGTGCCACCATTTTACATGTCACACACATTGTATTTTTCACCAATAACAGGCTGGTTCGATGCCTTTAGTTAAACTGAAAGTATTACCTTTCAGTGGGGCAGAGCAGATATTAGACTCACCCTGTGTCAGTTCTCTGCTATTCTGAATATGGGAGCCTTAGTCATGGAAATAGTCAAAAACTATGCCTCGAACTGACACTGTAACACTTCAGTGTCATTCCAGTGGCCTTTAAAGGATCAAAATTGGGTTTGGAGCATTACCACACCCTGCAAATCTTGACCTCAGCAGCCTCTGAAGACTTTCACAGTGTTCTTTCCCTTCCTGCATTCCTACACTGGAGTGCAAGGTGCTGTTAGAGAAGTGAATATTGTTCCATTGCTGTGCATACGTGACATTTAGACCCAAACTCACAAAAGTACCCTGGGTTCAGCTGTAACAGAAGCAGAGACCAAGTTCTTTGTAGTAAGCTTTGGTACATTTCACTTGTTGTGCACCCATCTAATAGAACCCTGTAGTCTGAGAGGAGCTGAGATTCTGGTAAAATAGTTGTTGCAGACAAAAGCTGACCTGATTTTAGGCTGTCATTCATAATGCAAAACAGCAGAGGCCTTTGAAACTGCTTGCACTGATGCTGCTGCCCTTCAAGACCTTGGGTACAAGCTAGTTTGATGGAGAACAGCACTTCATGTCTTACTGGTTTGTGCATTGCCTTTTAGCAAGTCCTCCCTGCATCCAGAGTAAGAAGAATCTGCAATAGTACTTATGTAATTACTGTCCTTCTTGTCTTTGCCTCTGCGGGTGCAGATCACTCTCTGACATCATGGATAATATAAAAAAGCAGCAAGCAGTTATCACAGGAAGCAGATTTTGCTCAGCAACTTGCAAACTTGTCATCAGGTCCTGCCTTTCTGCCTTCCAAATGCATGCTCCACTGTCATTTTGTTCCTTCTCGAGAAATAATTAAACTCAAGTCTCCTTGCCATATGACCAGTCAAAGCCAGGGAATCTGGGTATCCCAAATGACAGTGGAGCATTGTAACAATTGTGGGAGTAAAAAATTCGCTTTCTCACTGAAGGAAGGCGATTCAGATTTGTTTTATACTCCTTCAGTATTACTGATTATGAATCTTCTGGAGGGATCATCTAGGTTTTAAATCAGCATGAAAAAATAACCATTTTCTTGGTTGGTAAGTGGCAGTTGTCATGTGGCCAATCTGTGAACCTCAGCTGATCTAATCCAGCAGGAATTGTCCTTGAGTTGTCAGGCTTTATGAGCTGGCACATTGCCTCCTCCTTTACAGCAGATTCTAATTCTACCAGCACTGCAGTAGTTGAATACTGACTCAAAGTGATGACATTTGGTATATTAGTGAGGAAGTCCTTCTTTGTCCTATGAAGGAAGGGGCTTGTGGTGGTGATATGCTGCTGCCTAAACTTTGGAAAATGCTTCTGTCATCCTGGACTTCCACTGGCAGGGCTGGTGCTCATGGGCTTGCATGGTCATGTCCTCTCACCCCCACTTCCCATTCTGAGATTAGAAACAGGACTGTAGCCTCTCAAGTGAAATTCCTTCTGAAGAAACCTTTAGGTTTTCTTCTCTAATACTCCTCCTTTCTTCCAGCCCATATTGGTAGCACAATGGGGCATCTCACTTGGAGCCATCTGGCTGTGCAGCTGCAAATCTGGATACAGTCTCTGCACTCAACAACTGCAGAGGCACAGTGTTCATTTCCAGCCATGCTATCTGACAATGGGAAATTAGTGATTTTTTTCAGAAGATAAATGAAGTTTTTTATGCTAGCAGATGAAATGGAAAATTCTGCTGGCCTTAATCTCAAATCCCAGATTTCCTTACTCATGGTCTTCCATATAGGTCCACAAAACATTTTAAAATAACACTTAGGTGTGATTCCAAGGCACTGCAGTCAGTGGACTGTGTACTTTGGGGTAGAAAAAAATCAGTTTGGTGTGGTTTCAAGATGAGATGAAGAGACAAGATTTAAAGACAAGAAATGGGAGGAAACCAGTTCTGTGGTTATTGATGTAGTAGACTAACATCACATACAAACAAGAAAAACACTTTTAAGCCTTCAGTGTGCAAATTGATTTACTGAGTAAATCCAACATTTCTGCCAAGCTCTTGCTCTTTCACTTGCTCTGTGATGCACTTTACCTTTCTCTTAACTGCCTCATATTCCTCCTCATGTTAATTACCTTTTGTATGTTTGTTTACCAGTTGCAAAATTCAGAGATCCCCAAGTCATAGTTGTAAGAAGAAAGCGTGTTTTTGTATTGAGTAATGTAGATAAGTGTGAGGAGGTTAATGTGAATCCAGGACCTTCTTCAAATCTCTCAGTTTAGGTTTGTAGTAAATCCTGGTACACCCTGGCTGGGCTTTTGTAAAGTGGGTGAATGACAAAAAAAGGTGTGTGGGGTAGTTGAACTCTCGGGGGGCATGTCCTGCAGTGGCACTTACACAGCTGGAATAAGACATTCCTGCCCCTGTACCCCGTTGTGCCATGTCTCTTTCATTGTGACAGATCTGGGCTGTGGGAGCTTCCAGCAGTGTTCAAGTCCAGTTCAAGGGACTAGGGAAAGTCTTTCAAACTGAGCTCCACTCAGTGAATCCTGGCCTACTTCAGGCAAATGAAGATGAACAAAAATCTTCCTTGCTTGGTCCCACGCAGTATTTTAGACCCTGTTGGCCTCAGCATGGTTGCTTTGACTCAATAGCCCCTCCTTATCACAGAGGCAAGTTCTTGTCTCTGGTGTTGGGAAGTCTCCCCATTCCCGTTGACCTCAGGGTTCAGCTCTGGAAGTGAGCTGCTGCAAGTCAGCTGTGTGATTGCATCTTTCAGCTGCCTGAAACAGTGGCCTCTTGATCCACCTGTTCAGCAGAGCTGCAGGAATCCCAGGGCAACAGCAGCTCCCACTGCATTTCAGAAAACTGTGGCCAATACCTCACATGGCTCTGCTAACTTCAGAATAAATGGTACCATGGCATAATCACACTATTCAGGCAGGGCTTAGAAAGGGGGCCTAGTGCAGGGATGCTGAATGAGTTAACATATGCTCATGGAATGGTTTTTCAGAATGAGGTGGGGAAATTCTCTAGGTAGGGTAAGAAAGCTGTTGTTTTGCATCATGTCTCAGCCAAAGCTGTGAGGAAGAAAAGAATATTCTTCCTCTCACTGGTACATGTTAACCTCCCGTTGCAGGGATGGGACTCATGCAGTGGCGATGTCTGGTTGCTGCAGATTACTCAGGAGAGTGTGTATTGTGCAAGCATCAAGTTTCAGCGGGGCTGGATTTTGTTAGAGATTTTTGTTATGCAGCATAACAGCCATGTTAAATTGATTTGTGTGAGCCATGGAAGCTGTTCAATGAGAAGAAGGCCGACTGTTCATCAGTCTGTTCTTCTCCTGTCCCTGTGTGCATCCAGGGAATCTCAGACCTCCCGATAATCCCAGAAACACATTCACACAGTGTGGTATGATTTGTTTGATGCACAAAATAGTGTGCATTGTAATCTTCCCTATATGTATACTCAAGAGGCCAAGCCTCCTTTTTGTTTGGCTTCTCCCTGAGTGCTGTTGAATGGACTAATTGTGCAAAATAAGCATGAGTGTCAATCTCTGGTTTTTCCCCTCAGAAATTTATAGTACTTCCTTGAGGTAAACTCCCTCAACTCTCAAGGCTGTAATACTGCTGCGTGGTTAGGCTGGAGTGGGTTTGGGGACCAAACTGCTCAGCATAGGTGAGATCCTGATGTCAGGCCAAGACAAGCAGAACTAAACACATCTTGGATTTTGCTGTCAATGTTAAAACGTCCTTCCTGGAAAATAACTGACTTATTTTCTTTTCCTTCGAATTTTCTTCACCTTTTTTCAGTCCTATATGGCAAATCTGCATCTGTGTGAGATGCCAGACTAGCATCTCTACTAGCTGGCCAGAAATTCCACTCCAGGAGAAGCAAAGCAAACCCACCCATGCCCAGCACAATCACTATGTGCTATTAGAGCCAGCCTAGATTTTCTGCCAGTTGATATAGTAAGAGCTGCTGTATGACTCCTAAATGTTTTTTGATAACACTGAGTAGAGGAGGGATAGACATGTTACTGCTAATATTTATTATTGAAATATGGACAGCAAAAAGTTGTTTTCCTTAACAAAGTTAACTCATAAAAATATTTAATGTTGATGGACAAATATATGCTAAGAATGTGAAAATTTAGGAATTTGTTTGCTGTAAAGTTTATAAGCCAGACATCCTAGCTAGACAGCATTGTGTGTGCTGTGCTTAGTTAGCTGTACTTGTAGGGGGAGGTCTGTTACATCTGTTCTCATTAGTGCCTTGGATTTTTTTAGGAACAAACACACTATTAAAAAAACAAACAAACAAACCCAAACACTTCAGACATTATACACAGAAGTAATTTGCTTTGTTACCCTGGAATTCTTCTAGAGAAGATCTGCATGTCTTTTGATTTACTACTCTGTCTTTATGCATCAGTGTCATTCCCTAAGACACACTGTCAGTATTCCTGTGAAAATGTCCTCTAATGCAGTGGAAAGCATTAGCACCCGCTAATCTCTTCTGAGTTGCTCTTTTCTGCTTTTGATTGCTGAAATGTGTTAAAGTAAGTAAAATTGCAGGCTTTTCTTGCTTCTTGTATTTCATGGATATTGTTATTATTTACTTTATTTATAAATAAATGCAGGCCAACACATTCACACACATGCAATTGAAAGTGTCAGCTTGAGTCCCTTGCTGTTGCAAGCTGTAACATATCAAGCACCTCCATTAATGTAGTGACTCTATTTTCTAATGGATAAGAAACTTCAGTTTCTTCTTTGCTCTCTTCTGTCACTGCAGCAGTGATTGGCTCTTCTGCAACCAAATTGTCCTTGTATGTGAGAAACCACTGCTAATGTTCAGCCCAGTGGCCAGTTCATGCCATTTTTCACTCTTTTGTCAGCTTTTTTTTTTTCCCTTCAGATAACATCCCAGTTGTCTATCAGTCTAAACATCTCATCTTCTCTGTCATTCTCTTTTAAGATAGGCACTTCTGAATGGTTGTGGCAGCACATCTCTGCCCTGTTCTGGTTTGTGAATCTGTGTCTTAAATGTTGAAGACATTATCATGTACAGTTTTTGAAAGAAAGCCCTTGTACAATGGCACAAATACTTTTCTATCTACAGAAAATACCTTGATTGATGCTTCCTAGCATTACATTTGTCTCTTTCACGACTGAGTCTTACAGACCATTCATTCTCCACCTTAGTAATTTCTTATTGATGAGCTCTCAGCTTCTCGCAGCAGTTTTTGCAGTTAGCTCCCAAGTGCAGAATCACAATATTTTTTTCTTCATGTGGGACTCATGTCAAATTTCTATTGTTCTTGTCACCGAAGAAATCCATTTCTTTTGGGGTAGGTATTGCAATCCTCTTATATTGGCAACAACAGCCCACATCACTGACTCTCATTAGCCCAGTTGTTCACGCCAAGGTTATTAAAGAAATTACTAAACTAGATTTATCCTTGAAAAACTCCAGTAGCCAAGCTCCCTGCTGTCTGAAATTCTTCCCCTTAGTACTTCTTGTTGCTGTTTTTCCTTTGCATAGCTGCCTAACCACTAGCTTTCTAAATTGACATATAGTTTCCACTGGAAATGCTTTACTGAAATCTACCTATATAAGACTGACTGAATTTCTTTTGTCTTTTTTCTTACCATGTCAATCTGGAGAATTCTTTAAATTTTAGCCCATTTTGCATTTAGGTCCATGTCACTTATTAACCATCCTTTCAAAATTTGTTCTAAGTTCTCCCATACTCCTGAGGTCAAACTGACAGGACTGTATTCATTAATATTATTTCCCAATTCTTGATGCAGGCATTACATATATTGTTCGCCATTCAAATGACATGACTTCTAACTAGATAGACTATTATAAAAATACTTGCTACAAGGCTATAGCACACAATTATTTCTATGATGTATCATTATAATGGAGCTGTGAAAATGAAAGGTGTAGTTCTCTCTGGCTTTATTTTCTGAAAGAAACTTCTAATTATGGTAAGGTGAGAGAGCTTGGTCATGTGCAATATGGGTGAGAAATTCTCATCTGTTTATTTTTACTTAGCCTTCAGTCTTCTTTAATGTATGCATGGGTTTTCATTTCACTGGCTGTTTACAAAAACAGATCTTCTTGGAATAAGAATGGAAACAAAATGAATAATACAGTGGTTTCCGTTAAAAAAGAAAAAAGTCAACCATTGTCATTTTATAGGAGAAAGGAAAATGACTTTGGTGTCTCACTTCTCACCAGCTGAGTTGGTAATAGCAATTGAGAAGCACTGAAATAATGTTCTTAAAGGGCTGTTCTCATTTTGATAGGGCTGTCTTTTCCTTGCATTTTAACAGTTTTTGAGCATTTATCAACTATCTTGAATGTGACCTGACCTGGCAGTACATGTTATAACCATTTCATAGTATTTTATTAACATAGGGAGTATGATGATAAATTATGCCAGCTGTGTATTTATTCACAAATTGTGGTCAGCAGAATGTAGTCCCTATATCAATCTAATTTAATGATTTTGATGGGATTTTTTTTTTTTTTTTTTTACTCTCTTCTTCTTCGCTTGATGATAAACTTAACCTTAGAAAAGCAGAATGCCATCTTCTGAATTGCGATTATGGACAAGACCTGTTCTCTTTTTAAGAAAAAGCTGTAAATTCTCTAATAAACCAAGGCAATGTTGGGGAGCACTGCATTACATTAATTTTTTCATAGTGCTGCTACATTGGTTTCCCATGGTATTAGCTAGGGAATTGCTGTTCAGGAACAAACAAGGAACAGAGGGAGTGTAGTCCTGAGTCACTGGGAGTCCATCCGTGAAGGTGTTTAGTAATATGCTGACATGAGGGAAGTTACTGCCAGATGGTCCAACTATGGACCAAAGAATATTCTTTGATTTCACTCCATTTTCCATTTTAGTTTTCAGTTTGTTGCATATGGATTTCTCAGGTGATGGGGTCTATTTAAGAGGCAGTCAGGCTTATTTCAGCTGAACTGTGCTCATGAATATACTAAGCAAAATTTGGCCCATTTTGTTTCAACTTATTGTATCTTGTAGAAATATCCTTGAGCCAGAAAATGTTCACATTTAAAAAACATCCAGATCAGCATTTCCATGGTTTTCCTTTTTCAGAGCTTTGAAAAAGGGTAGAAAAAAAAATAATCTAAGTAAGGTTATCGTCTAAATTGGATTGTGTGATTGACTCTGTAATAATAAGCATTTCTAACAGAAATACATAAACTTTGTGTAGCAGTTCAGTGAAAAAATATGATTTGTTATAACTTTTCAGACCCCAATTTTGCATTGATGGCAAATAAAAAATAGTAGAAAAAAGTTTCTTGCCTTTGTTGCTATCTAATAATGCAGAATTCATGCACATATTTAATATGATTTAAATAGAAGGGACAGTTTGATAAATGTGTGGCCCAGTATTGCAATCACACACAGAATGGACAGATGTGCTATCATTTCCTCACCAGTAATGCAGGGTTTACATTCATATCAGACACTAATGTAAATGTCTTTATGTTTTCCCTTTGCTTAGGTATAAAATTATTTAGGTAATGGTTTCTTTATTGCACTATGCCTTGTGCCTGTGCAGCTCGTTTAATTTGGTACCTTACCTGCCATTTCCTATAGTAGGTAAGAAGATCATATGGTGTAGAAAGCTATAATTTATTAAAATTTTTGAAGGCTTGACAAGGTGTTTTGTATTTCAGGGATCTTCATCTCAGTTTAAATATTTGCATGGCTTTGCAGCTGAGTGTTGATATAGACATGTAGCTTCTCATCTGTTGGGGTCTTGTATCTGAGAAAGAAGAGAATTTAAAAACTATGTAAAATATTTTTTTAGTTATTTTTGAAATATTTCTAATTCTCTCAAGGCAGCCCCCAAATATTAATGATTTTATTGCACCTCAGAGGTGATCAGCCATTACCTGTGTCTTGGCTGGATCGCATGCTTCATTTATGGATAGTCACAATATTATTACCTAATAATAAGCAAAATGGAGATGAATTGTTTGTAGACCTTGCAGCCTTTGTGTAAACCTTTGAAAAGATTTTAATGTACAAGGAAGGGTTAGCACTGAGCAGCCCAAATATGTACTGTACGATTGCAGTCTAGCAAGTACCTAGTGGTCCAGATGAGCTTCATAATGTGATGTTGAATTTTCCTTGCTTGTCTTGGGACCAAAAAGCTGACAGTTGGCTGCAATCCCTTTTGATACTGTAATATTGTTACAGAAATCTGCTAAGTATAATTGAACTTTGTTGAATGCAGAGATGAACTTACCTTCTTATATTAATCTTTCTCTGCAGGTGTTCCTTCATGTTAGTTACAGGTCAGTCAGATTTTCTAAGTGACCTAAGTGACATAAGATCATAGATTTCATTCAGAATCCATTTTCAAATCTCAATTTTTCTTAAAAGCAAACAAGCAAACAAAAAACCCCCAACAACCAAAAAAGCCTCCAAACAAATGCCAGGTGTACTTTCAAAAATCTCATGAGAGTTGGTTTCATGTCTGCTTAGCCTTTTAAAGGCAGTGCAGCAAGTTGTCATTTTCCCCAAATCCCAGCTTCTTTGGTTCTGCACCTGCTGGTTGGCAGCTGAAACTTGTGGTTTTCTGACCTGTGACACCTCATGAGCCTGAATTCCCAGCTTCTCAGTGCTGCAGTTCCCACACTTCTCAGCTATGGAGTAGTCTAGCAGCATTGATTTACTTGAAAGGAAATCCTGAAAATCCTGTTTGGTAGGAAACACAGATAATTTAAATTTTTATTCCTTTAGGGAACAAATGTTCCCTAGCTATGTTCTAAAGGTTGGTATTGTTTGTGTAGTAGAAACATAAGAATTGCTGCCCAGATATGCTCTGAAGTCCTTTAGATGACTTTTGGAAATCCCATGCTGAAATCTCACTTTTGTATAGGTGGATTTCTCTGGCTGCATTCAAAAAGGATCAAATGCAGGAAGCAGTTATTGCCAAGTTTTCTGTGGCAAGGAGAAAATCATGTACTGATGAGCTAAATTTGAACTTTTGCTTCATTTTACCATTTGTGATCACTATTATTGCCTACACTAGAATAATTCTTAGTTTGGCCAGTGCTGCAGCTATTACATTCCATCTGTTGGAGAGATGCAAATATAAATAGGCAGAAAAGCACCATCCCAACTTAATCCATGTATTCTGACATCAAGGCAAAAATTGCCACTTTTCAGTATGAGAAACTTGGAAAAGATGTCCTCAGAGTACATCCATTCAGTGCTTCAGAAGAAGCAAGAGTGGTGGGTGGTGCAGTGCAGAGAAGGCCCTCGTGCCTGCTGATGCATGAGATGTATGAAACAAGCCTCCACTGATTTTACTAATGCAGTGGTGCAAACAGCAGAAACTGCCTAAGGCCCTTTCTGTTCCTTTGGAGTAATGCTAACATTTGGTGGAGTTCTGGCAACAGTGCTACTCTTGATGCAATAGCAAAAATACAGGGGGGAAGTGACAGCCAGGTAAGGTAGTGGCTGCTGCTTGCTAAGTAAAATAGGGAAAGACAGCTAGTGCCTTGTGTTCTGTTTTTCCAGTTTGGTAACTGCAGTACTTCAGGTGTTGTGGCTGTGTGAATAAAATAGTGGCATCCATTTGAAGGATGGTTTTAGATCATACACCTTCAGTGTTCAACATAAACGCTGAAGGGACAAGTTCCACATCCCTTTACTTCTATGTGTCCCTCCTTTCACTGTCCTTGCTAACAATTTTTCTAATTCCCCTGCTGTCCCTCTTTGAGCAAGGTATCACACTTTCATTGTTTCTTCTACGCCTTTCTTTGAAGGACATTGTATTCTCGTCCTATGGCTGTTAGTGATGCACCTTAAATCTTCTTTACAATGTTTCTCTGCCTGTTGGAAAGCAAAACAAAGCATTGACTGTGGATATAATGCAGCCTTGTTTGAAGTGGTAATTAAATAAGAAGCAGTATATTGGAAGGCAGGGCTGCCAAGTGCCTAAGAAGGGAGCGGAAATTTTAATACTTTCATGGTCTTCTCCCACCTTTCTCTTAGGAAAATAGAAGGCATGGGAAATCTACCATTTGGAAAGACCTTCTAAACAAAATGTTGGTTTACAGTGAAGCTCCTGTTTGCAGGCTCTTGCAAAAAGTAAAACCCTCAAAAGCTTCTCTCACATCGGTTTCCAGTGAAGCTCATATTGGATTAATTCTGGTTTCCGGCTTCTTTGACAGCTCATCATCAGTCCTGCCTCCACCTCACACAATTTTAAGATCCTGTTCAATAAGTACAACAAGTATAAACATGGTTCTGTACTCCAGTTATCCTGGCCCAGGGTGAGGGAGGAGGGGAGGAGTGGATAAAAAAACATGGAGAGGCAAAGCAGCTTGTTTAGTGGGGAGTTTTAACAGGACAGATCACTTTTTCCTTTAAGTTTGGAGTGTTGCCCTAACTTTGAAATTCTTTGCTCTCTGGTCTCTTCTGGCTAGCCCTAGGTCCTTTTCATTTTTCTCTTCCCAGCCTACGTTCCCCTCCCTCCACAAGCACTGCTGACTGTGCTCCTTCCTGTTTCTCCCTTGCCTACGCTCCCAGAGTATCATTGGCTCCATGCCTCACTCAGCCAGGATAGTGTCATGAATACTGCATGCTGTTCAAATGTGCATGTCTGATGTGCAAAGTTCTAAATTAAATGCTTCTGTAGATAGAAACTGTGGGGGGAATATCACAAATCAGAGTCAAGAAAATTGCTGTGTTTTCTAGAGAGAGAAAACACATTGAAAATAGTCATTTGTAAATGACACATATGCCTAGTGAGTGAATCATATGCAGTGTTCTAAAAACCAGGATTTATCATAAAAATCATTTAAAAATAGGGACCTCAAATTTGTGTTTAATCCCTATCTTCAGGGCAGTTCAACTGTACCTCAAAGATTGCTACTAATGTTTATCTAACCTTTTCAAAGGGATTTCTGTTACGAAAATTAAGCAAGCATATTATATTTGCTGGTGGTTTGTTTTATCCCTTAACAGAGAGGATATATTACTTCTTCCTCTTTGCAGCAGCAGTTCATATACATGTTATATATATATCAGCTGATTTCTCATCTTCCTCAGATGGCATATCTCTCATTATTTGAGCATTTGCTCGAAGTATTTTATCCAGACATTGCTCATCCTTGTTTTCTCACCTCTAAATTCTGACTGTGGTATACAGTCAGTAGAGTTTTTTAAATGTAAAATGCTAAACTGGACAAACTACTTCAGGAGAGGTTTGTTAGCTCTCCATGTGATGTTCAGGAGGTTTATTTTTTTTGTCCTAACATTGTCGCAATGTTGATTGATATTTGATTTCTGAGCCATTCTAACCCCCCAGCTTGTCTTCTGTCTCCTGACTGGTCATCCAGTATTTGGGCAGTTGATTGTTGTGATCTTCATCTCACTGACAAGTAACATATAGCACTTAATGTTTGTCTTTACTGAGGCACTCAAATTTATTTCAGACCACTTTTCCATTTTCTTAGATTTGTTTGGGATTCTGTACTTCATCAGGTTTTGCCCTTTTCAGCTTTCCTTGTCTGTACACACAGCAAGTGTATTGCATCACCCAAGGCATAGTGAACTGACTGCTCACTGTGAGTTTTACTAAGACAATGAGCTAGTGATTATCTTTCAAATGCAGCTTTTGAAGTAGGAATGTGCATGCTTTACATTACTCACATTCCCTTTGGTTCAGTATGGAAGGGCTACAATGACACAGATCAGGGCACTGTTAGGGAACCATACGGGTTTTAATAATTCCACAGGAGTTTGGATTGTTGTCGTTTGTGTTGACTGCTACTGACCACCTTGCTATCTTCTCCATGCCAGTAGAATAACAAATCTTCATTGTTCTCTATCCTTGCCAGCAATTACAGTTAGGTGCACTGAAATTAGAATGTCTGTGTTCTCCTTTTCCCACTCTGTATATCTGCCTTTTCCCAGTCTTTAAATGTCTCTTTGTCTTCCAAAAGTTCTTCAAGACTTTTCATGGAAACTTTTCTCATCTACAAGGTTGTTGTCATTGCTTATATCAGGCTGACACTTTTTACTTATGCTTTCCTGTAATTATTTGCTCGTAGGTGTCAGATATGGTACACGAAAATGTCAGCTTTTCAATTAATAGATTCGTTTTAATTACTGTTACTGCCCCCTCACGTTTACCAAACCTGCTCTTTAATAGTTTTTATGAGGACAGACTGCTGTTCTTTTCAGATGTTTGTGGTGTGCCCTTTTTATTTTATTCTGGAGGCTTGGGGCTGGGTTCAGACCTAACCTCAATGTCTCAGTGTCTTTGTCTGTCAGGAGACATGATCTTCAGTCAGAATAAGGCAAGGCCATTTAAACTGTCTTAAGGTAAATCATCCTAACTGTGCCCCAGGCCACATTTAGGAGGTGAAGCCATCTTTGCTTTTTGCCCTTCAAGGCAAGCTCAGCAGATATCTGGCTCATCTGGGAAATGAGCTCACTGAGTTTACATGAAATACTTCATTCACTTAACTTTTCTCCCCTTTGAATGTAGTGCTACTTTAAAGTGCCTTTACAAAGTTATCTTTCTTCCCTTTTGCCACACATTACGGGTGAAAATCTTGCCTGACTGAAATCAGTATAAGCTTCAGTTAGGTCAGAAATTTCACCTTAGAATTTAAAATACAATTATATTTTGCAAGCCTTAAGTGCTGTTCTCATTTTACTAAGCTCACTTGTTCTTTCAAATGACTCTTCAGTCAAAACTAAGTAGAGAATAAGGAAAGCAGTGTATATAATCTTGATTTTGTATAGAAAAAACCCATGTTACAAGCTAATTTTTATGTTTTCAGAACAAGGCCAAGTTCTCTGCAATGATTTCATTATATGTTAAATAAATCTGGATAAAGAATGAATCCGTGTCTCAGAGAGCAATCTCAGGAAATCTGAGTTGAACTGATGACCTTGACATTGGCATTACCTTCTCATGTTTTCTCTTTTCCATGTGCAAAATGAGGATAATGATACTGGTATTTCTTTAAAGCCTTTGGAGATCTTTGGCTGAGGACTTTTGGCTATATTCTTTAAGTGACACTTCTTTACTTTCCAAACACCCTTTCAATCTTCCATTAAAAAAAAAAATCAGCTTTTTATGCTGGCACTTGCAGATTTCAATGTTGCTAGACAATGTTGCTGTGAGATTTTTCCAAAAATGAGTCATGAGAAATGGGCTCTTTCTTTTGCAGCCCTTGGTCTTGCAGCTGAGCTAGAGAAGGTTGGTATTTTTGCTTTGCAGCAGAAACACACACCAGTTTTGATGCTTGCAGGGAACAACCATGACAATTCTCTTGCAGTTGGAAAGGGAAGCCTGTACAGGACTCTCCTCTTAGAGTGGTTTTTTTGGAGTCCCAGTAGAGAGCTAAGTGTCTTTTAGAATATATTTAAATTAATGAAGGGATTAAAGGATGTTGGTGCTTAAAAATAGCACAGAGCTCTTCTTAATGACATAGAATAATGGTTCAGAAGGGAACAGCTCTGACTACACCATTACGTAAGAAACAAGGAGAAAAGAAATCAAGTTTGCTCGAAGACCAAAAGTCCTGCATTTGTAGGAGAGGAAGATAAAGAAACTGAGAGATCTTCTTACATGGTGGCAGTTTCTGGTAGACTATGAATGTGAAGATTTTCTAATTATCAGGAGGCTGAAGGGGGGGACTGTGTGGTTTTCTTGTTTTCTTAAACAGCTGAGGATTTCAAATGAGAGAAGTAGCTGTTACATAATATTTAGCACAGAAACATCCCAAGGTTTCTGTGCCATTCCCTTGGCGTGGAGTCAAGCAGGGATAAAGCACTTACGTTTCTATGTTTCTTAAAATGACTTTTTCAACACGCTGAATGGTTTTGGTATCTCAGGGGAACAGCCTAGGCCAGACTTGACAGTGGAGTTGCATCCCAGGCTGCCGTCCCAATGGAGATGGGAATAAGCAGACAGCTTCCATTAGAGAGCACGGCTGAGATTCCAGCATCTTGTTGGAAGTGCTGTTTGCATCCCAAGGAGCAATTGCACATGGCTAGAACACATCCCTCTCTGTCGCACAGTAGAAAAAGTGGATATTGGCTTGGCAGGGAAAGGAAAGAGGATTGCTTACTGCAAGTGGGAAAAGCTTAAGGCCCGTATTCCTATCCCGTGGTGTATTCTCTTTCCTTCCTTGCAGAAGCCTTTAAGAGTACACTTCTACTCTCAATGATTTACAGCCTTATATGTTTTCCAAGTTTTGAATCTAAATTGCTGGTGTGGTATTTCTTTTTTCTTTAATGTGCTTTCAAGGCCAAGGTTCTCCAAACTTCAGCTGCTTGCTTGGGTGAAACCATTCCACTGCTGATTAAATTTTACTGTGAAGCAACTTTTTTCCAACAATCTGATTTTTCTTGATTTCTTCCTGTACATGCTTAGATTCTTCTCTTTATTTTAACCCACAGATTTCCTAGTTTCACATCTTCAAATATTTGCAGGGTTTTTTGTAAGCTGTTCTTATGTCGTCTTCATTTTAGGTCTGTTGGACTCTTTGGATGTCTGCCCTGTGAATCCTTTTATTTGTTTTCACACATTAAGGTGATTGGCACTGAATGCATAGTCCTATAAGTGATCCTTTCCTATGCACATCTTCTGCTTACGCCTCTGCTTGTGCAGCCTAATATTTCATTTGGTAATTCGTTGCCAAAGCACTTGGCAAATCTCACAAATACCTTTTGCAGGTCACTGCTGAAAGTTTTCTGCCTTACTCTGGTGCCAAAATGCAGGTTAGCTAATTTAAACTCTTGAAATACATTAGCATAGAGAAATGATTGAAAAGTTTATTGGGTAGTGGAAAGCTTTCAAGTCAACAGTTTTGCATTCAAAGGTGATTGCAAGGAAAGGAACGTGGGAAGAGAAGAATATCTGGGTAATCTCTGTACCTAAGGAAAACCTATGGTAGCCTGTGACTGCTGCACTGAGCCTTGGTGCCACTGGCAGCTGGCATTTTTCAGCTCCTCTGCCTTGCCCTGTAAGGCTGGACCACCATGAAGCAGCTACAAGATGAGCAATAGACTGCAAAACCTAATTTAAAACTGCAGCTGCCTTTTCCTCCCCTCCTTTTCCAAGTACTTTGTGGTGGGAGCTCATGATGAGCATTGCTGCCTCCCTGAGTGCTCCCCTTAGGAGGGCACAGGCCTCAGCCTGACAGCAGCTCGTGCACCCTCTGTACCTGCAGGAGCACCACTCACCTTTACTGCAGCTGCTGTCACTTGGCTGCCTCTGTGCCAGGGTGAGCCATCCTGCACAATACTGTGTGTCCCTGTTCTTAATAGCTATCTCACCCATTTGCTTATGGTTTTCAAGTTGTATCTTCTTTATATCTGTAGCTGAGACTGCTGCCTTCCCTAAGTCCTGGTGTGGGATTTGCTTTACTCTAAGGCATTTGGGTTATTTTACCAGTCTGTTTCCTTAGCCTATTCCTCAAGGCATTTTCCGGTAAGCACAGTAGTTAGATAACATATAAAGGGGACTTACAAGAAAGATTGAGAGGGCCTTTTTACCAAGGCTTGTTATAGTGACAAGACAAGGAGCAATGGTTTTAAACTAAAAAAAGTAGAATTAGATTTGACATAAAGAAAATTTTTTTATGATGAGAGTGGTCAGACACTGAAAAAGGTTACCCAGTGAACTTGTGGATGTAGCTTTGTTGGAAATGTTCAAAGTCAGGTTGGATGGGGCTTTGAGCAACCTGATCTGGTGAAAGATGCCCCTGCCTATCACAGGGGGGTTGGACTAGATGAAATTTAAAGGTCCTTTCCAACCCAAACCATTTTATGAATCAGTCCTGAAAATAATTCAGCCTATTTGACAGGTATCTGGATGTTGAAAGTCATGTCTGTTCTTTGTTCAGCGGTGTAATGTTTAATGTCCTGCTCAAGTTATCTGAATTCAGTTCTTTTTTTCTCAGCCCAGCAAGACCTGGGATAAAACTGTTTTCTTTCTGGGTACTGATGCTTGATTCAGCTGTGCAGGTTCTTATTGCCTCTTTTGTCAGCCTAGGAGGATACATATGGGAAGTGCTTGCTGCACCTTGAGTTTTTTGTCATATACTTCTGTTCAAATGAACGCTTTGTGCTGTGTTTGCTTAGGTAGAAGAAGAAAGCATTTCAATTTCAAGCCATTGGACAGGGTGTGTTTGCAATCCAAACTTCCTTTTACCATGCTGCATTTCTGTCCTTGCTGGCATATTGATCCACCTTAGTCAAGTTGGGCCAGGCCCAGCTTTCTGCCCAATTATGTGGCTCAATGTCTTTCAGTTTCACATCTTAAGCAGAGCTCAGGCTTGTTCTTCCATTCTGGGATCGAGTTCTGTAACTGCAAGTTCTTGTGCATTTCCTTTGGACTCATAATGAGCAGATACCTGGAGGTGAAACAAGTGGGGTACACCGCAGATGTTGAAGACTTTCTGAGCAGCATGTGGGGTTTCTGCTCCTCCAGCAGCCTCCTGCTTTTTCGTGCAGCCTCATGGAAATGAGCAGGGCTGAGCAAAGAGATGGATTAGAAAGTTTGGTTTATGGGTGCTTGATTTGTGTCCTCTGCAGAAGGTGGTGCTGAGGGTGCACAGCCTCTGGAGTCTTGAGCATAGATCTCTCTATTTCCTGCAGAAGTGTTCTTTGTTTCCCTACCAGCAGCATGTAGGTCAGTGTTCAGTGTGTGCTAATTGCCTAGACATGGGCAACTAAGTTGGGGCAAAACATCTGATCACTTCTCTAAGGAAAGCAGTCAGTGTTACATCCCAGATGTTTGCTGGGATGGTTAAGCTGGTCAGAGGATGTGGCTCATAAGCTGACCTGACTGATTACTGTTACCAGAGGGGGTTTAACCATCTGAATGGGTACTGGGTGTCGGGTGAGCATGGGAATAAGTGAGACAGGAGATGTGGGAATGGCAGGAGTTGAGGTGAGTGCAGCACCTCTGCTTTCCCTGGTGCCTTTTGAGATAGCAGCCTAACTCAGTGTCTCTTGAGATTTTAGCATCTCATCAGGATGCTGAGAGAGGCAGACCTGCCTTGCTCCTGGCCACTTGTTTCCCCTGTGCTGGCAGCTAACTTACCCCCTTGAGCCAGCTCAGCTCCCTAAACCTCCAGAAAATGAACTGCTTCTAAAAATGTGAGTTCTCCAGCTGTCTCAGCAGATCAACTCACCACTAGAGCAGTTCCACAGGGCAGCAGGGAGTCTCTCATAGGAACAAGGCTCAGACTGACCACTGTCCTGTGCAAAAATCATCTTCCCTAGCTCCTTCCCCCAGGCTGAGGTTTGGTGCTTTACCAATGCCTTTAGACTGCCTCTAAACCTAAGAAAACAATAATTCACTGATTTAGCTGCACCTGGTGTAAAGAAAGCTCCAGTGGAGTATTACAAAAGCTGCTTTGACATTCCTGCAATGTTTTTGACAGAATAGTTACTGTATTTTTTAGAAGCATCTTAGCATGCACATGGCTGTATAATTTACAAATTGCATATATCTAGCCTGGAACACTAATTCTTTTATTCAGACACTGTAATGCATTTTTGTGCTACTTTGTTAGAGTATGAATTTTCAATCTGAAAAAGAATGTCGTCATCCCAGTTTCTGTTGCTGGAGGTTGGTCATACAGGACTGTCCTCAGCAGAAGACAATGCTGCAGTTCGTACCAAACAGCTTTTATGCAGTAATAATGAAAAGAAAAAAATTGTATTTATTTACTGACCAATTATCCAATTTTTTAAGATTGGTCTTCACTGAAAGATAAAATGAAGAGAAATGCAAAAGGAAAATTAGGTCATTAATGTACTCTTTGCTTCTAGCTTTCACTTCATTTGATTGTAAATTGTTTGCAGTAAAATTGCAAATTAGTAGCTTGGATAAAGCACTATGAATTTCTTCAACATCAGATTTAAATGAGGAAGAATTGGGCCTTTAACCTTCATGGAGTATAACTGTAGCTGGATGCATTCCTAGGGGCTTATTATCCATTCCTCCACATTATTTGCTTGAACTCTCAATTGCTTACTGTTCAATGCACATTGGGATGCTGGAAAGTGCCTAAGAAGATGTGAGATGGAAAACCAGGCAGTGGGATGCTCTTGCTACCAAACACAGACGTCAGAGGATGCGCCACATCCCCCAGCAGGCTTCCAAACAGGAATGGCTCTCAGAAAACCACATTGCTTTCCAAGAGCAGTGCAAAATTTACATCCTGAGCTGGCTGAGAGACAAGGGCTATACTGAAAATGGGTTTTCTACGTTTTGTAAGAAGAGCAGGTTGAAATAGCCATCCCTCCTGGAAAGGAAAAAATACTGCATGAACTTCACAATCTGTTGTCTCTTACCAAGTACAGGAGAAGTGTCCTAAAATGTAGGCAAGGTAACTTTTGCTTTAGCATGAGATATTACTATTGTCACTTCATTTATTTTATGACTAGGGTAATTTCTTCCTGTTTATCACACAGTTACTCATTGCCTGTGAAGCAGTGTCTTTTGTTTCACCTTTATTGCTTTTACCGAAAGCCAAAGTGATAGGAAGAAGAATCTTTATGGGCAATACCCTGAATTTTTAGAGAACAGCTATGGAGAGGGAGAGATCAAGATCCTTTTGTAGAGGGTCTGTTGGGTGTTTGCTGTGTGGCCAGCCTGGAGGGAAAGGTTGGTGGCTGTGTGCTCCTGCTGGCCGGGTGTTTGAGAACAGGGTGCTTCTATGATGCAGAAAATTTAAGCTCTGGTTTGTGTGCATAAATAACTGGACTCAGGTACTAATTAGAGATAATTTGTCTGGAAAGTCAAAGATTAAAGGAACTCTTGTCTTCCTGTCACAACAATTCTGTCTGCCATGTGCAGTCTGATAAATCAGATTGCATAACGGTGGTGCCGTGTGAATATTTAGATTTTCCAAGAGCAAGTCAGAATATGCTGACATTAGACCCAAGGTTCTTTTTTTCTTCTTTGGTGCACTCATTTTGTCTATGGGAGAGTTTCTGCACCCTTTCCTGCTGGGTTTAGCTGCCTTTTTCTGCAATGTGGTGGCTCCTGTTAGCTCTGCAAGGTACTTGTCTGGTTGTCAGTGGAAAAGGCTTCTGCACCTCAGGCATTCAAGATACACTGCTTGTCACGTGTCCTGCTTTTTGAACTTTGAACCTCTGTCTAATTCTAACTTATTTTTTCTGATCCAGTGATCCTTCAGCCTGGAAAGGATGAGGAGGAGCACTCATCTATTGTCAGCCTGGTTCAAGCCATGGGGAGAGTACAGTGGTTGCTGTTCTGCTATGTTTGTAAAACAACAAGCATGAGCAAAATACTTGGATAGAACAAGCAAAAATAATAAAAAAAACCCTCTGTAGCAAGTCATATTTATATTTCTCACTGAGTAAATGCAGCCATACAATCTGTGAGTATGGTATACCCAGTTTGGGCTCTGTATTGAGTGGGAATACATGTACAGGGAGAGGAGGTTACCTGCAATTGTTAATAGTATCATTAAGATAAAATTAAGACAAAAAGATACAAGACTCGGGGATTTCGATTTGAGTTTTGTTAGTTTGGCTTGTTGCTGTTGTGTGGGTTTTGTTTGCTTGGTTTTGCTGCTTTTTGTTCTGCAAAGATGAGGATTCTTATCCGTGACTTTGTTGCTCTGGACACTGTGTCCTTCTTAATAGTTCCTTATCCTTTTGAGTTATGTTGGTTTAAGACAATGCAGAAGCCAAGTCTCAGATAAGTGCTGGATATGTGGGGCTTTTTCCAGTGGGATATATTGTGTCACTAGAACAGTAAAATCTCAGCAGCACCAGGATAGTGTACCTGGTCCACAGTCACATCCTATGCTGGCTCTGGAGCTTCTAAAACACTATGTTGTCAGTGCATATTAAGAATTAGTGAGCAGTGTGCACTGGATTGTTTTAGACATGATTTCTGTATTATTCCTAACATCCCCTGACGGACCGTGCTGTCCCAGCTGTGCTGTGTTGGTAGTACTGGAAGGAATATCAACCACTGTTGCTGAGTTTGGAATATAGGTTCATTTGCAGCCTCAAATTCTTATTTATTATGCAGAACTTTATAGAATGGGCAGCTGTCAGGATGATCAGTTTCTGTCCAGAGGTGCATCTTCTAAAAGTTTGTTAACAAAACTAACTTCCAAATACTGCACAGATTTAGAAAATCATGTATTACCTACATTTCATAATGAGGAGCATTTTCAAAATTACCTTTACATACTAGATTTCCTTAGGAGCAAGAAAACATAATTTTTAAATAAAATATTATATTTTGTCAGAAAGCAGAAGAAGGAATGCTTGATGAGTATTGAATTAGGCAATGCTTGTTGCTCAGCTGTTTGTGAAATTGGTGGTAGGCCAGCCTGTGGGCACGATCAAGAGGGGCATGATCCTATTGCTGTTGGACCATTTGAGTTATTTGTGGACTGTGGATAGACAAACATTAGATGCAGGAAAATAAATGAATTTTTCTGTGTGCTCTATATTTGCTTCTCATCTGGCTTATGTATCTACTGTATATCTTGTATGTACAGAGGGGTGTGAAAAAGACTCCAGCTCGCCAACTCAGATCTTGGAATAAGGGAAGAGAGGAGAGCTGGCTCTGACAGTTCAAAGCAGAGATGTTCACAAAAGGAGAAAGATGAGGAAGATAAAAAATCTGGAAAATAGGGACATGAATGGTAAAACATGAAAAGAAAAACATAGGGAACAGGACAAAGGAGGAAAGGAAACATAAGGAAATTGAAGTCCGAGTGTCAAAGAAAAGAGAAAATAAGAGGCGTAAATAGAGGAAAACAGAAAAATTATGTAGTTGTCAAGTCTTTTTTAATATATGTAAAGCTCTAAGTATTCCAAGATGAGAATGTGTATATATAGAAATGAATATGTAGTTTGGGCCTTTTTAAATTTAGGCTGAAGTCTTGAATTTTTCAAATCAAATTGGAGACTTATGGGCTTACTGGAGCTATATCCCATTTACAAGATGAACACATTAGTGGTATCTCACACAAAGCATCCTCCTCCTTATTGCTCCTCTGCCCCAGGTTGTCCCTATTGTGCCGTATGGCCAACAGTGATAAACAGTGAGGCCTCAAGAGCTGGTTCTGCTCAGAAATGACTGCTCATAAGCAGGTAAGTCACATACCAGTTAGTGGATTTGAAATCTAAAACGGTGTGTGAGACTGAAGGATGGACACAAGGAACATCATGTTACTGTGTTGTTTTGCATGAAATTGGAGTATTTGAATTGTTGTAGTAGTCAGCAGAATGGTAAAGAGCATCCCGTGCATGATCAAAGTGTGTGCTAAGTGGGCAATAGAAATACCAACAGAAAAATGTTTCTATAAAACTTGTTTATTTGGGAAAGTGTGGATGTGAGTTAATTGGAACATTCACTTCTGTCCACTGAGGACTGACAGAAGGAACACCAAAGCGGACAAAATGCAGCAATCTGTCTGAAGGAACATTTTTTGAACCCTATCTAGTCTGCAGCTTTTGAGTTCTTCCTTATTCCAAACTATAATGTGAACATTTAAAATCAACTCTGAAATGTATCAGGAAATTTAAAAGAAAATGGCAGTTTGAAAAGAGAGGCGAATGTAGTACTCCGATTTTCTGTATATCAGGGTAAAGGAAACAAGTTTTATAACCTTTGTGTATCTGTAAAGCTGTGGTACTGCTAGAAATTAATTTCAAACTGAGGAGCTCAGAATAAAACTCCAGTTTAGGAAGAGCGGTGCTGCTCAATTTATCACACTGATATTTACAGCCATAGTCTGAATCCTTCTGTCCCTTAGAAATCATCAATCCTCTTGAAAGTGTGAGCATCTTCTCACACTGTCAGATTTGAATATTTAATCTAGAGAATGAACTGGAGTTTAAATGCGACTCCTTTGGCAATGGAAACTGCCTTTGAAGTTTTTGGATCTTTTACATTCCATGTTTCCTGCTTTAAATTAAAAGAACGAAGCACTCTCAAATAATGCACTGCAAGCAGCTTGCAAAAACTCCATCTCAGACATGAGGAACCAGACAAAAGGAGGTCTGAGGGCATTTAATTCATCTTCCCATCAAACAATCTGCCCCAGGTAAGAGCAGTTCAGGTGAGCCAGAGCTAACAGGGTTGGTCGTGTCCTCAATTATAGGGCAGCCCAACTAACAGCTTTCTTTAAAAATTTTACTCCATGCTTTCTTGATGACAATGATGAAATACCCCACAGTGGCCATTGTAGGATGTAAAATTATGATCTCTTGGAAAACCTCCCCACCCTGCCCCCCAAAAGCCCCAAATTGTTGTCATCTGCCCTTCTCTGACTTCCACAGGTCACTTCTGATCCAGCTTACATAGACCTTCTATGCTTTTCACTGTCCTTAGACCATGACCTCTCTCAGCTTCCAGGAGACAACACTTAGGATCCTGCTTTAACTGTGAAGCTTCTTAGGATGTGCCTATTTTTCAGGCGTTACTGGAAAACTAAGGAGTTGAGATCAACTTGAAATTTACTTAATTGAACCAGGACTAGAACAGTTTTTTCAGTCTAGACTCAGGCTGGGAATCGTTTTAGTGACACTGATGATGAATCTCTCACTCTGGGATGAATGATGTCTTCTCATCTCCATGCACTACACCTTGGAGCATTCAGTGTTAGACTCAAGGTTGTGCTGTTCCTGTGCATTAAGTGGCAAAATGTATGGGGTAGATTCCATAAGCACACAAAAAGCTTATCTTTCACCAGAAGTTTTGCTACTGTGTAAATTTGGACATCAGCTTGTCAGTAGGGACCAGGGAGTTAACTCTCCATCTGAGTGAGGCAGAGGTGAGGACAAAGGAGAGCTGAAGGATGCCTTTGGCCAAGTCTCAGTCTTGTATTAAAGTCTGTAATTTAGAACCACTGCTGAATTGGCAACTGCTCTGATTAATGATTTCTGTCATCTCTAGTTCTTGGGGAGGTTCTGTCCTAGCTCAGTTGTGATTTTATAGGACTCTTCTGTCCCAGCTGGGCTAGAGCAATGCAGTGTACATGGGCATAAAGCCATTGGTTCTTAGGCAATGCAGTCTCACAGAGTGCTGCAGTATTTCCCCTTGGCAGCTCGTGCTCCTGGTAGCACAGTGCACCATTTCTTTGCCCTGAAGTACTGGCAGCTGCTGGGCCAGTGGGCAACTTGGGCAGGGAGCAAGAGCCTGGACTGGTTGCTGACTTTTTGGTTACAACTGATTGGTCAGACTCTGTCTCAGAAGGAACCTGGAACAGCTTTTATGTAAAAACATCTGTTGTATTTATAAACATGCACTAATGCTTGAAGAGGTGTTTGAAAAATTGTATATGCCATTTTTAGATGAAGTTTTGTGTTCATCAAATAGATCATATACTTCGTGTATAATCATAAACATCATGTATCATCATAAAATGCTAAATGTCATTCCACAGCATGTGTAACTTTGCACAGGGATCAAGGTTATAGATAGAATGGCCGGAGATGGAAAGAAAATAATATTGCCACTTTTATTAAAGATTCAGGAGTTGGTATGGCTTGGATATTGCCCTTTAAGTAATAAACAGTTTGTCAGAGTGACCAAAGTCATTACTGGCAAGTTTTTCTTTATTATTGTTACTATTATTGTTATTTGTCTCTTCTGTACAATTGCACTTTACTCTTTCTTCTTCTGAATGATCAGGTTTTGATTTACTGGCAGAAGATTTTGACCAGTCTCATTGTAAGAGATTTGCATTTCTTTTTACTGGATTCCATAAGCTGATTAGAAGAACCTCTCCATAGGAATGTTGAAAGAATTGAAGGCATCTGACTTTTTGCCTTGGTAAAATCTTGTGTTATCAGCTGGATTCTGTTGGGATGGGAGCTGGTTCTAATTACTAGTGAGGAGCCAGGGGTGCTGTGGGAGAGGATCTGTTGATGGTTATGTCCACACCAGCAGTTAGTACTGTGCAGAAGGAGCAGAACTGTAATGCCAATTACAATATGCTGGTCCTGAAGACCTAATGTCCACATGAATGTAGTTTTGAGGTGGTGGACTAGTTCTGTTTTGGTCCCACATGTTCCTCCAGTGGTTTGAGTGCCTGGAGTGTGCTCCTGGAGGGCTGCTCCAGATTTAGTTACACCCTGGAGGAATCTTGTTAGTGGTCTGCAAGGCAGCACTGTGTTCTATTGGGAAAGCTGCTGATCTGAACTACAAATTGGTGTAGACACAGCTGTTAAATGTCTGGTCCTAGCTCTTGAATAAGTAAATTCAGAGCACAGGAACAGGCTCTTGGAGGGAGTGGAGGATAAAATCAAGATACATTAAAAATTATTACATTAAAAAAAAATCTTAATGTTGTTGACTTGGTTTCACATACAGGAGAAAATAAGGAAGCTTTTTCTAGGGTTAAAACTAAAAGAAAAAGGGGAATCAGCATGAAGAGAGCAGAAATGCCAGAAACACCACTGCAGTTATCTCTCTAGGATAGCTGCAGTATTTTGACATAGCTTATGATGACTAAGCCACTGGATTCAAGGAGTGCCTGTGTATTGAGAGCATAAAAATGTTATAGTCTTATACAAGCATTCTTAAATGTTTTTATTTAAAAAACCCAAACAAACCTGAACACTCCACCCACCTTAAAATCAAAATCTAATTACAGAATGAAAATGTTTCCTAAGCAGTCTCACTTGGAGCACGTGCTGCCAAAGACAAGTTTATCTTGTGAGCTATATTATGGTGAGTACACCAACAAAAGGGGGGTGTAAAGAGAAACAAACAGTTTCTTACATGTA
Source organism: Hylia prasina (assembly GCA_013397195.1). Classification (NCBI taxonomy): domain Eukaryota; kingdom Metazoa; phylum Chordata; class Aves; order Passeriformes; family Sylviidae; genus Hylia; species Hylia prasina. The sequence continues at coordinate 203,003 of VYXD01003631.1, forward strand.
ATGTGTTTAATGCAGGCCCATCTTTGAAATCCTGTCACTGAAATCACAAAACTTCTGCTTATTGAGCTCTGCTGTTCAGATAGCTCATAAGCAACTCCTACAAACCTAAACAGACTTCACAAAATTAGAAGTCTTTAAAGCGCGAACACAATTAACTTTGTTAAAGCTGTTTTATTGAATAAGAAGTTTTTCTAAAAGTATTTTGAAGTATTGTGTTGCTTTTTGTATTTAATGTAACAGTCAATCATTTCTTGACTTTGCAGCCAATAGTTTATTTGAACCTAAATCTGTGATGAAGGAATCTGAAAATATGGTTTGCTTAACAAGATCAAGTTATTCTGTATTCATTTGAACATTTAGATACTTCTGGAACTACACTGTCAACAGGAAAACTTCTCAATTCTGGTTAAACACATTTTCCTCCTGGTCATATTTGCTGCCTAAAATGTACTTGAACTGACTGTACACTTTGTTAGTTTCCCTCTTCTGTCAGTTCACTCTTCCGCCCAGATTTGTATTCCTGCCCTCCAGCGCAACGTTACTCAGAAACTTCTCATCCTCCTGCACCATCAGGCCAGCACCTTTGCTCTTTGAAAACATGTTGTTGCAATTTCTACAAATCACGGAAGAAAATTACATAATCTTAAAAGCTATTGCTCTGCTCCCTGCATTAAATATTCATATTTCTACCCTTCTATTTCCATCCCCTCTCACAAGTACTTCAGCCCGCACTGGCGCACCTTCTGTCTTCGGGGGCTCGGAGTCCTGGCCTGCACTCTCAGCAGAACCATGCAACATCCTGGCAGTCTTTCACTGCCATTTTAGGAAAGGATTAACTCTTTAATTGTTTTTACATAAATAAGAGACAATCACAGCTTTTATATTGTCAGTGCTCGCTGCAAGCTTTTTTTCCTTAAGCACCAACCCAAGGAACAGATTTTTACAATTTGGAGCTGCTCAGTCAGTTGATGGCTTTTTAATCTCTAGAGGCCAGATGGAAGCATGATCCCTCACCATTGCATGCTTTGCATAATGTAGGGATTGGAATTAAATTTTGTTTGCACATAGTCAGAGATGTGTAAGTATATAAATATTTTTCCTTTCCATCCATGCATTTTCTCTTCAACTGTTATGTTTTTTAATGACAGCTTTCTAGAGGGGAAAACTGTCACAAACAAGCAAATACTATGCCCTGAAAGAAAGGTTTACACATAAGAAAACAGTGATACTGGTCAAGGAGATTTGAGACAGAACCTAACACTCATTGTGCTAAGTTTCTGTGAGAGATGATGACTTACCTTGATGTCAGGGCTCTGATAAAACTGCTGTTGGATGGACTGATGTGGAATGATGTTATTTTAGTATTTGTTCTGCAGCTTTATTTCCGGATTGTAGGAGAGCCTAACTTTGATTTTAGTTGTATTTATGGATTTATTCTTTGCTGTCAACTGCAATCAACTGATTGAAATCCATAAATAATAAACATCAGGTTTCAATTTAAGATGCAGTAACGAGATGCTATCGGAAGAAGTTTTATGTACTTCAGCAGCTTTTTATAGCTGCCTCCCCCCAGAGCAAGGTCCTGACACACTCTTTGTTAGAAGGAGGGAATGTCTTTCCTGCATGTTTGTCCAGACCCATGTGCCACGTCCTACATGGCAACTGAAGGAGAGGACACTCACACACCTGCTTGTGCAAGGGTTATATAAAAAGGCCCAAGACATATTTTAGCATTTACCAGTAACATGAGCAACTTGACCTGCTTTACCCCTCACAGGATACATTATATTAAATTAACAACTAGAAAATAAAAAAATAAAAAAAGACATACTAACATGAAAAAACACATTTTATTGCACTTAAGTTATAAGAAAATAAAATTTCTAGGTGAATCAAACCATAGACACAATCCCTTTAAAGGTTGTTTTCCTCCATCATGTCAGGTTGTTACATAACTAAAATTAACCAACTGGAATCTGATTGTTTTAAATCAGACTATAAATAAAACAAAAACAAAAACAAAAAAAGGAGGAAAAAAGATCGCCTAGGATACAGTGTTAAACCACTTTCACAGTTCAGCTTGAGTTGTGGCTCTTGGAGAATGAGGCAAACCATTTGACTCTTTCTTTTTTCATTTTGTTTGCATGTGACATCTTTACAAAAACGTAAGTTTTTGCTCTGTCAGTTCCTCCCAGCAATAACTGTAACAGTTGTTTTTTTTCTCAAATACTGTAAAACACTAAGACTGACCAGCAACTTTATTTTAATTTTTGTATTTTATAATATTTTTAAAAAATTTTGTCAGTTTTTTTTTAATGTATGTTCATTCCATTCACCACAGCCCTCACAAAGAAAAATTTCCCCACAGAACAGGCTGCAATAGCTTTGTTCCAAGGAATGTGTTTTAATTTTTGCCCAGAAAAAAGAAAATAAGCTTTGCACACACACTCAATTCTTTATTTGCAGGCAAACTTCACTCTTAATTGTCTGAAACTCTTCCACTCTCAGCCTCTTAGAGGCACAGTTGGCTCAAGTTTCAGTGGCAAAAAGTCTTTTTCTGTAACCAAACTAGAGCAAATTTGGAATTCAGTCTGGGACTAAAACGTCACAGCAGAAAAAAAAATAAAAAAAAATAATTTGCTTTTCTTTCTTTCATTTAGCAGCATAAATAAGTTTGGCCACTGGGAATACAGTACAGGGGTGGGACAACAATCCCGTAATTGAAGACCTACTTCTAGCACCAGCATTGCGAATTAAATCCATCAGAGGACTCTCAAAACCCAGGACAACTTGCCACCTCAGAGCAACTTATGCGTTGAAGAGTGTAGATGGAAGCAACAGTAAATAGATTAAACAGAGGCTAATACTGTGATTGACATTGGCAATGGTTGGCAAAAAAAAAAAAAAAAA
>VYXD01003631.1:205931-237956 GCA_013397195.1 Hylia prasina
AAAAAAAAAAAGAATAAAGGAAAAAAAGAAAAAGCTCTGATAAAACTGTACAAAACAATTCACAGTAATATTTTAGCTTTTCCACACCAGGAATGGACTCTTTGTTTTTGTTTGTTTTTCTCATTGCAGATGCTCTCTGGTTTTTGAAAGTCAACCAGTGACTGCTGGTGGGGGTTGGATGGGACCTTGGAGGGCCAAGTCCAGTCCAACCCCCTGCTCAGGGCTAAGGGACAGCGCGTTGCTCGGAGGGGCTGCCGGGACCCAGGGTGACCCAGGGGTGCACGAGCAGGCTCGCCTGGGCAGCTTAGTTCAAGATCATTGTGGTAAAATAACTTGTCAACAAGAACGGTAATTTTTTTTTTTCCCCCCCCCACTCCAAATTGCTCAAGGAGCATTTGGAGTAAAGTAAAGAAATTAATTGCACCTGGTTTCATTTCTAAAGTTGGATTTTTGCAAAGCTGCCCCAGTCAAAAGTGTAGCCTTTTTATGTGACGAGACAGCAAAAGCCTCTCTTGTCAGTTATAGTTTGTCATCTTTGTCTTCTCCTTCGTAGTCTGTAGGTCTTTAGGATCTGTTGCCCCAAGGCAACATCCTGCACCACCAAGGACAAGGGATTTTTTTTCCTTTTTCTTTTTTTTCTTTTTTCTTTTTTTTTTTCATGGGGGTATCAAAGGAGAACATCGTCTACACGTTTGGACAAATTCATCTTTCTGCCCTTCACTTCATATCGACGTCAAAGTCCAAGACCAGCAGCTTTGTTTCCTCAGTCCCGTTGCGGCTCCCAACTGCACACACCAGCTTTGTGTTAGAAGCTCTGATTCGCCACACGACGCCTCCGCTGCCCCCGCTCTCCAACGTGACTAGATTTCGGATAAATTCACCCGTTTTCAAGTCCCAGAGTTTTACAGTCCCATCATCTGAGCTGGTAATTACAAAGTTCTTGTTGAACTGTAAACAGGTCACAGCGCTCTGATGCTTGTTGGGACCTGTAAGAGTAAACAAAAACATTTCTATTTGTAATTAATTAGAAAGCAATGTCAGACAGTGCTGCATCTAGAATAAACACCTTGCTATTTGCATACAGCTCTTTCCATCTATTAGAACTATTACTATCTGTTATAATTCCTGGGTTTGTACATTAAAAGGTACAGAAGCCTTGCCACACTTTCAAAAAGTGAAGGCAGATATGGAAAAATTCCCCAGTATTTTCTTCTTCATTTCAGTGATTTTGTTGTGCTGTGTATCAGCAGTTGGGCAAACATGCACTTGGACATCCATGAAAATGAACTTAACCATCCACAATGGGGTGACTGCTGTAAGAGTTTGTCTCCAAGTCCCTTTGAAGTGTTATTATGAGATTACTCCATAATTTACACAGTAAATACTGACAGTTATATGCAGACATATAAATATATGTATGTTAAAGCAGCAGTTTGCTTTACAGGGAGATTCAATTTACTGCTCCAGCCAGCACTGCTGCATGTGAGAACGACATAAGACCTTTTTTGTGGGGAGAAACACAACCATATGTTTGTGTGCATGATGCCGGAGTGGCAAATGTCAACATGGAGAAAAAAAAAGTATCTTTCTTCTCACTGAAATAAAGAAAACATCTTCCACTTGCATCTCTTGATTTATTGCAACAGACAGTGTACTTTGCCTCCTGATCCAATTAAACTGTAGGCTTTGAAATATTCAAGTGACCCCTAAATAAATACATTGACTGTCTATTTTGAGATGTAATTTCCTACATATTTCTGTGGCTTATTAGGATAATGTACCCATAGCAAATTGCTATCAGTCCAGACCATCTGCCTTTCATAATAGTCAAGTGATTTGAATAGATTAGATTAAATACATTTTGTTCTTCTTGTTCAGAAAAAGATCATACAGCTGTCATCAGAAAAATATTTAAGTTTTAAGTGGTCAGTGCTTGTTTTCTTGTACATAATTACTTTCAAGGTTTGTTTTTTTTTTTAATGTAGAATCTGTAGCACAGAGCACTGTAGGCTGCTTGATTTACGTGAAGGTAGTTTGAACTTACCTTGCAATGTCTGTAAACATTGTCCTGTTTTAATGTCCCAGATTTTCACTGTAGAATCAGCATTCCCAGACACAAGTATATTGTCCTTGAGTTCCATTCCACTTGTGAGTGACTGGTGGCCTGTTAGAGTGTGAATGCAGTTGCCTGTCTCCACATCCCAAACTCTGATGGAAGTGTCAAGAGATCCACTCACCACATGGATACCATCAAACTACAAGAAAGGTAAATCTATTTCAAACAATTATATTAGGACCTTACAAAGAAGGCTATTAAGCATTTAATTCACTAAATGCAAGGTTAGATACTATATATATTCAGAAACTGCAGTACAAAATAAGAACTCAGTAAAGATGGCCACGTTTATACCACAGCAGGTGCTTAATGGTCAGTGCAATTTTCTGTTGAAGACACGTGGGCTCTTGAGGAACATGGTTTGAGAAGAGACTCTGAGCCACTGGTCTTTGAAATGCAATACAACTCCTTTAAACACAGCAGATACTGACTACCCTGCAGTGTGCAACAGTAAGAGAAAGTACTTTTCCTAAAGGAGATGTTAAAAAGCCAATCTTGCTTTTTACAAATCAGAGGGACTTGAAGCAGGAGAACAACAACATTATTCCAGAATCATCTACACAAAAGTCACAACATAAGAAAATGGAAGGAAATGTCATTGAAAAATGTGGAATTTAGCTATTTTGTAACCCTTATTGTGTACAGTAAGGAAGGGTAACTTTCCTGTCATTGTAGGGAAAGAATACAGGCTAAGATATAAAATTCTTTTGACCAAGAGGACTGACCATGTAGAGAACAGAAAGGTGGAAAAAACTTGAGCTATAGTGACAATGACTTAAGAGTCCAGAATTCTCAAAAAAGGGAAAAAGCAGTAGAATAAAACCAGTGGGCTTCAAGAAGGAATACTTAAAAAAACCTGAGACTTCCTTCCCATGAGGATTTTATATATCTATTCTCTGAGGGGGAAGAAGAGTTCAGGACAGTTGGCACATTCTTAAAGACACAAACTACCCTGTGTGAAAGAAAGATAGGAAGTACTGTAAATTACTGAGACCCACTTGGCTAAACCACAAGGAATTGTACAAAAAGTAGAAACTAGATCAATAGAGGTGTATAAAAGAGCACATTTTGACAAAACCAGAAAGGCAGGGCACAGCACAAGATAAAACTAGCAAGAGCCATTTCACTGTTGTGTAAACAAGTCCCAACCAAAAACATAACAAAACAAAACAAAAAGAAAACACACCAAGAGGAAGGCCAAAAACCCCTCATTTATCCTCAGTGGGAAGGAAACACTGACTGAGGCCAGCTATTTAGCTTCTTTTTGTCTCAGTCCTCAGCCATGTGAGTGTAGGCTCACAGCACTAATGCCAATGACAAATGAGTACAAGCTTTTGCTAGAATGGGGGAACAAAATCACATAAGGCAAATTGTTTTAAGACCATCTCAGAGACATCTGCTGCTATCTTTGAGAACCCATGGAAGACAGACAAGTTTCAGATGGCAAATACAATTCCTTCCTTTATTGAAGGAGATGATGGGATAGGGGAATTATGGCTCAATCAGCCTAACTTCAATTTCCACAAGGAACTTTTAAGCCTTTAGTAATGAGGTAAGTAGGAGCAAACACAGATTTGTGGGAAAATTATCTTAACCAATATGATTCTTTTCCACGATGAAGTAAAAATCCATGTGAAACAGCAAATGTCTTGGTTGTATTTTTACAGAGAGGGAGACAAATTTGAGGGAGGGATACTATTACTTTGTTCAGAGTACTATTAGATACCAGAAAGAATTTCAGAGAGGTCTGGCATTTACTATTTTCATTAGGATTTGAGTGACATTTGAAACAGTAGAACTGACCAAAGGCAAAGAGTGTAGAAGTCACGTGAAAAGTGTGAAGACCTGAACTTGGCAGGGAATGAATGAAGGTACAGCTGCAGCCTCAGAGAAGGAAGGCTGGACAGGAATCTTGGTTATATTTAAGGCAATCTGACACTACTTGTCCATGTGGAGTGACTGGTACCTGATAAGGCAAGGAACAAACCCAGTTAAGGGAACTCGACTATCTGGGGCTGCAGCTTCTTATAAGACCCACAGAAAATGAGAATCTTAGATCTCTGCAGTCAGACATGGTTGGGCATGGCACCCAGATTCAAAAGAATGGAGAGTGACTGGCACACAGACTGCTTATCTGCTGTATGCACTGCATTTCTGGTGAAAATACACTAAAAAAGACCCTCTGGTATCTGAATGGAAGACATAAAAAAATAACTTTTCACTTCTACCAAGCACTGATACAACTTTGACTGGACCCTGTTTTGGGTCCCCTGCTTTCAAAAGAGGATGGGAAATAATCTGACTTCAGATAAAAAGGCAAGGAGTTCCAAGTAGCCCAACAGATTTGGGAACACTAGAGAATATTTTTCTATCCTAAAAAGAATTAAACCTGATTGATGTATCGAACTTTGATTTCTTTTCCCCCTTTCCCACAAACTAATTATATTCCCTGTTCATAAGGTATTCAGAAAGAATGGTTTAAGGCTGGGCATCAAGAGAAATTGATGGTGCTGCAGTAAAACAGACAATGGTTTGGATCAGTGAGTTATCCATGAACCTTGAGAATCTGTGGGTTACTGCGAAGGCAGGTAAGAAAGAGTAAGAAAACTCAGCACAGTTAGTGGTCTTCAACTGCTGCATAAGGATTTCTGGAAAATACTAGGTCTACACATGGGGAAATACTGAGATATAATAGAACCTGCCATGGAGGACTGGCTTTTTCCATCTGATTATTCTATTTATGGGAGTTCTGCTGTTTGGGGCTACTTCAGGCTGAAGGGCAGGAGCCACCAGGCAATTTTAAAGAACCTTTCTGTTCCAAACCTGTAAGCACCTGTAGCCTCCAGCTTGCCCTCCCTAATCTCCTTCCCATTTGTTTCAGAACACATCAATGTGTAACCCAGTTATTTGGTCCATTATTACTACAGTATCAGAGCAAGACATAAATATTCATAAGCCAAAACAGGAACCAGTGGTGAAGATGTTACAATAACATGTGTTCCCAAACTGCCCCACACAAAAGAAATCCTCAGAACATTTTTGAGAGGTAGGAAGGTAGTACAGCATTTTTAACTTGCTTGCTGTTTGTCTAGAAAACACTCCTCAGCATATGCATGTAAGAAAAGGGCTGGAGTTTTTGATAAATTTTGCTACATCTTTTTGTGAAAGGAAACCAATTAGGAACTTTGTTCATATTTTATGTATTATGGGGAGATATGAAATACTTTATGAAAAATGTCTCTAGCACTGAGCTTCACTTTCTGAGTCACAAACCACAGCAGTTACATGCTGAATGCCATTTCCCAATTTTGAACTGTCTTTGTTGATTTCTTTTTCAAGTCCTGCCAGATTGTGGTGTGAACAGGCACAAGCATGAAATTAATTTCTTTTGCCTTTCAATGCCTGGAAGTGATGCTTTGACTCTATGAATGAACAAGATGATGTTTTGGGTTAGTAAAGGTAAGAAGACCCAAGACACGAGGTCTGTGTGTGTCTTTGCCAGCTTTGTGGGCAGCTGGTGGGCAATAGAGAGATGCCACAAAGCAGCACCATAATAACCTGCACCTACATTAACATGTTGCTGTTGAAATGCCTCACACTTGTATATCTGGCCTGTACTCAGAGAAGAGGAAGGAGAAGACTAGAGATTTACATAGGATCATTAAAATTTTAGGTTCAGCCTTACTGTGAATTACATTTTAAAACTGGAAGATGGGACTAGAAAATGAGGACAAACAGATCTCCATAAATCAGAACATTAATCCAATAGGGTTTTTGGCACATTGTCAATTGCTATATCTTCTGATTTATTTAAAACAGTAAGTCTGGAATTTCTTGAGGAAAGCAAAAACATAGCTCCAAAATACATTGCAGATTTGAAAAAAAAAAATCTCAACCAAACAATCCATCAATCCACAAAACAACATAACTTGCTGGTATAGAGATTTGGGCTTTATTGTACTGGGTCCTTTAAAAAATACGCTACTCTAAAAAAAATTCCAGTTTCTAAATTAAGACAACATATAACTAGCGTAACAAAATGAAAGAGAGGTTTTTCACACATGCCTCCACATTCTTGTGGTCTGTATAATTCTGTACTAGGTACCCACAACTTAATAAACAAGATGAAACAAACTGACTTTAAATGTAACTTAGGGAAACTAAAGCAGCATATAAAATGTGATAAAAATCACCTACCTGTAACGAGTAGACTCTGTTAGTATGCCCTTGCAGTGTGTGCAGACAGGTCTCTGTCTCTGGATCCCACACTTTGACCATGAAATCATATGCACCACTTACAACCCTTCTGCCATCGTACTGCACGCAGCGCACGGCAGCGACGTGGCCCATCAGCACGTGCAGGCACTGGCCCGTCTCGATGTCCCACACTCGCAGCGTCGCGTCTCGAGACCCGCTGACCACCCTGCAGCAAGGAGAAAACCCCTCCTGGGCTGAGCACTGCACGCCAAAGCACTGCAGCAGTCAGACTTGGCCACAAAGGAGCTCTCATTTGGGACGTTATTACACAGAGTCGGTGCAACAACCACCAAAGTTCTGGCTTGGTGTGACATTTTCACGAGGCCTCAAATGACTGGAGTGTTCTTCCTCCTCGCTCTACTCATCTCACCTCCTCATATCTATTTGATATAATTAGCAATCAGTGTTTACAAAGGCACTGCATCCCTGAACAGCAAAACAATGCCATCAGAAATTCTGCGGACTGCTGTATCTACCTAAGAAAGCTTATGAACATAGTGAGCTCCAGCCAGTGCTACAGGCATTGTTTTAATAACTGATTCGACTAATTATAACATACAAAGATCTTTAGAAATTTCACTTTTGGTAAAGTAACAGTTATTCTGTTTGATTTTTTTTTCAGTTTATACTTGTATAAGGTTTTTTAGATGGCATGAACATTAATGGAATTTATATAGGAAAACCTCATCATTCTTCAAAAAAGAAGAAATGCAACCAACAATCTCTCTGTCAACAGCTGTATACCACAGCCAAGTAACAGAGCTCTGCCAATGTTTGTTGAATCAAGACACGGTTTACTATTGCAAAAATTATGTTATATTCAGTTAAAATTTAAATAAAATACTGTGGTGACAATACTTAGATGGCTATTTGGTAAAATTTTGTAGTAAAAGTTTGTAGCATTGACAAAAGAAGAAATTATTCAGTGTGGGAGACTGGATCACGGTGTAACAAAGAATTAGCTTTGAAATAACACAGACGGTGACTTTTTGAAGTCCATGACTCAACTTTCAGTTCTTCATTTAGCATTCTTATGCTTCTGCTCCTATTAATCATCTCCTCCCTTGTGTTGGTTTATGTTTTGCCTGGTTTGTGTTTCACTCGGTGCTGGATGAGGTCCCCAAGTTTCAGGAGCACTTTCTGTGAGCACAAGTGTACAAAGGGGGGCCAGGCTGTGGCTGTAGCTCTGCACAAAGCCTCACCTTTTCTCATGGAGATGCATGCAGCGCACGGTGGAGGTGTGTCCATACAGGGTGTGGATGCATTCCCCGGTCTCAGCGTTCCAGACTTTCAACGTTCTGTCTGTGGAGCCACTGATGATGATATTGTCCCTCATCTGTGATGACCACACTCCGCCTGTGTGCCCAACCAGTGTCCTCAAACACTGAAAAGAGACATTTTCCTTAGTTACCCTTTTGACACAGGGGAATGGAAACTTTAAGAAAAAGCAATCTTGGAGGTAAGAGTTGGCTCTCATAGCAAGAGCCAGAAGACCCCTGGTGACTTCTTTCTGACTGAACAAAAAAATTCCCCTTTTTAAAAAAAATACTCATCAAATTTCTCTCTCAATTGTTGGTACTTCAACTATAAGGAATTTTTCTTGTAATCTTTGCCTTGACAAACTAAGCTGTCGTTCCAAATTTCTCAATACAAGGACATGTTTTGCAGCCTTGATTCATTTTCCTGGCATTTTTCTGAGTCACTGCAGGATTTCCAATAGCTTTTTGAAGTGTGTTAGAAGTGGAGAGAGCACACACTTGGTAGTTTTACCACCAATCTACAAACCGTATATTTTTGTCGTATTTTTCTGTTTGTTTATCCAAGAAACACCACGCTCTGTAAACCACAGCTATAGCATCACTCCTGCAAAGCCATGTTTCAGACCTTTTTCAGACTTGACTGTTGCCAGGAGAGAGTCCCACACTACATAAGCACAGCCTCCCTTCTCTGATCCCAAATGTATGACATGATTTCTCACCATGTACAGACAGTGTTTGCTCACACCTTCTTCTATAAAACCCCTGTCAGCCCGGAACAATGGCTTGTCTCTGTCTCCCAGCCTGTTTTCCCTACAAGTAATGACTATATATGCTTTCCCACCAGGCAGCAATAAATGCTAATTAGCACAGACAATGAAAGATCCTTGCAAGACTCCTCTAGAAAGATACTCCATGAAGATTTTGCATTTACTTTAACAACATGATCTCTATAATTACCCATTTTCTAACCCATTAAAATATATGCCATGTTGATTTTTGCATTATTCTATTTTCTTCAGTTCTGTCGTGGGGCTAGTCTTTCAGTGCACACAGCCATCTACCTCTGCACAATTATTTTTATCAGTCAAACCTGTAACTGCACCAGAAAAGAGGTCAAGGCAGTTTGAGGATCTCTTTTTCTGTAATCTAATGCTAAGTGGCATTAATTGCTGTGGCCTTCCTTTAACTGTTAGTTGACTCCTCTTGACGCAGTCCAGTATTTTTTATCTGAGATAGTGTATCCTAAATACCCAGTCTTTTGGTTTACTCCATTTAAACATTGATGCATTTTGGCTTTCTAACTGTCCTGTCCTGGATCTTCTCCTCATGATCATACCTTTTGAAAATGCACTAATTTTAAGCCAAAGGTTACTTCAGAAAAAGAAAAAATCAAATACAGATTATCTGGACCAAGTCTAATAAGAAAAACCATTACTTTGGTAGTTAGCATGAGTTTCTGCTGAAATGTTCTATTATTACTACATGCTGTATTTCCATCACATGAATTTTCTTGCAAGGTATTTTTTCTGCATTTTTTCTGCATCAGTGGCAGTAGAGTAATTCCTGTTGTTAATATCCTGTTCGTTCTGGCATCCTTGAAAATGGTTTGCTTTTTTGTTGTACACAGATTTCCTGTTCTTTAACAATTTTTTTAACCGGTCTTCTGCAATTACTGCCTCCTGGCTTCATGCATGGCTATCAAATCCATCTTTTTCACTTCATAGCTGATGTTCATTTCTACAGTTCTCTTTTTTTCTTATTTCATCCAATGTGCTCATATTTTAAGAAATCATCCTGTTAAAGCAGTAAGAACACAGAATCCTTATTTTGGGCTTACATCTGTCAAGGGAATGTTCCTTTGCACAAACCAACCTTTAGGGTTTCTTTATTTTATTTATTCTTCAGCATCAGTAAGCATGAGGGCTGATACAGCATGCTTCCATCTTTTCAGAACAATTTCTGGCTCTCTTAAAGGTTTGGGGCAAATGGCCACACTAGGTTTTGCAATTACTTTCAAAAAATTACTGAACGGTAATTGTTGTCATGCCACTGTGCTTAATTTGATATATTTAAGGGAACATTTTGCTTTTGGGAGTGTGGTATGTACAAAGAAAGTATTTTTCATTTGTGTTTAGGTTGCCCTTTTCAATTAAAATAGATGTAAATTCCATTATGGGATCCTTCATTAGACAGTTTGTTGTAGGGGAGCCAACAGCAGCAGGGTGAGGCTGCCTATGGCTCTTAATTTTATTCTTACCCACAGCAGGATTAACAATCCCTTCAAGGATCTTCTGGGCATGCAATGACAAATGCTGAATACTTTGAGCTTCCACATTATGAAGTGGATACCTATTACATCTTAAACATGTTATCCTCAGCAGCTGTCCTGTTGTTATCTATACCATTAAAACCAAGCTAAGTCCACACAATACCAGTCTAAAAGGAAAAAGTACTGTTTCCCCAAGGCCTTTTCTACATCCTTGGTCGGTCAGTCACCTCAAAAAAAAAACCTGTGGGCTGAGTAGCTGTGATGTTCTAACATGACTGAAATGTTCAGTACTGTCTTTTTGATTGCACATATTGTTTTGCTCCTCTAAGCCAGAATTAAATTATTGAAGCTTATTAAATTCCTGCCTGAGCTAGATCTAATTTAATAGGAAATATTTAAACCTAAAGCAAGTTAATTTTTTTTTTTTTCGTGGCTCAGCAATATAGTAGCTTGGAAAGAAAAACAAACTCTGTATTTGAAATCTGAGCCAGTAAAATGAACACTCCGTTGCAAAAACTTGAAAACAATACCAAGACTGCTAGAAGACAAGTGAGAAAAGGAGATCCAGAGGGGTAAATGCAGCCTAAGTTAAGCTTTAAGGAAGATAAAGTAATGTTTCTGTCCAAATTCTTTAAAATCCATGTCACAAACGACTCCACAAGAATAGCAGAATTGCCAAGAGAACAAGGATATATGCCAGTGGTAACATGAGCAGCATTGCAATTTCACACCAAGGTGACTTTTTTGAACTGGAGGAGTTTCTGTGTGGGAAAAGGCAACCCACATGTTTATCTGGTACATCTTCCAATTCCTGCCCCAGAGGCCCCAAAGGCCGCCCTGCAGCGAGGTCTGCTGGCTCAGCAGCATTTTTGCTGTTGCACTGTTGTGCCTGTGGCTCCTTTCCCCAGGGGTCCAGCAGAGCAGCCACCTTACCTTGCCTGTCACTGCTGACCACACTTTGAGCGTGTTGTCGTCGGAGCCGCTCACGATGCGGTTCCCGCAGAACTGCAGGCACGTGATCACGTGGTCGTCGTGGCCCTTGAGCACCTGGCAACACAAAAACAAGAGTCACAATTCAATGCAGGAGATTAGAGAGAAGCAGGAGAAACAAAGTGCTCTTCTGATTCATAAATTACAAAATGCTAGAGTTGTTTCAGTAATAATAAGGCCCCTTAATCCCGTGTGTCAAGTCTAATTTACCGCCAGCTGGGACCAAAGAAGGTGTTTCCCTGCTTCCATGGAGTGATGCTGCATTGCTTAGCAGGCACACCACAGTTACTGCAAGCCTCCTAAAAGCACCAGGAAAAATCACTAACAAAAGTGGGCTGAATTAGTAACTGGGCACTGCTCTATTCCTCCGCAGTTATTCCATCTCTTTATTTTGGAGCTGAGTTACTGTTATCTCGTTTCCATCTTGAATAAAAAGAATGGGCTGATTATTTGCAGAGTATTTGTATTTCAGTGGTCAAGGCTGTCTACATCTATTTTTTTCCCTTACCAGCCAAGCACTGTATTGTGTTAATTGCCAGGCAGCACCGAAGTCAAAAACTAGAAAACCATCAACTCAATTAAATACAAACAAAAGCAACAATTTCATGTGTTGGGAATGTGGACTGGGATGTTGCTTTATAGAGGTGGGATGTTCAATTTTGGAAAAAACTGTAATTCTGTACATCTTACTGCAATACAGCAAAAAAGAATCCTTACTAGAAGCCCTACTAGAATACATTTAAGATATCCAAACATTTTTCAAGATGTTCATTGAAATGAAATGGCATTTGGATAGTGCCAGAGGCTGTAATTTTAATAATAATTCCAAGATAACTTGATGTGGCGTATCAAGGCAAGAAATACAGAACCACTGCCAGAAATGTACATAAGTCATGGCCAAATAAACAGCAGGATATAGCCATAGGTTTTCCATGGGAATTCTTTTGTTCTTATTTTATTCTGTTGTTTTTAATTAAGAAAACAGGTAAATTGCCTTAAAACCTTAAAAAGCCACTAATATGGGTTTTCTTCACATTTCTGCCTGCTTGTTCATTATCAGGTTTGATTAGAGAGTTGCTATTTTATTTACAAAAGCTTTGAAATATTGCTTCATATGGGAAAGGATGTAACAATAAATACCAATGTCATTAAAATAAGTTTAACATTTAGAAAGCCCCACAAAAATCTTAAAAGAGAATAAAGTTATTGTCTTGTGCTGCTCAATTTAGAAGAATATATTTAAAAACAAAGCCTGAATCGATCACAGAACGGTTGTGGAGTATTTTTATGTTGCAACATGACCCAGCTCTACCAATACATAGACATACACATATATATACAATATATGTGTCTGTATGTTTAAATATAAGTATTTCCCATCAAGTTTCCATGATTACCTGTCTCAAAGAGACTGGCATATTTATAAGAATTCACAAAATTGTACAGAAATCCTTAGAAGAGCAGTGAAAGGATTCCTCAGTATGAAGCATTAACACATTGCCAAAATAGTGGTCGGAATGTAATTTAAAGGCAGGGTAAGCTGAAACACGAATTATTTTTCTCTGTAGCAATTCTCTGCTTTTTGTGCATGGATAGTCTTGTTTGTCCAAAGGAAAGCAGCCGAGCCAGGAGCTGCTGCTGCTTTGTTCACGGCCCCGTGCACAGAGCTCAGAACCTCACCTTGGGCGATTTCAGTTCTCCTCGCCGCCAGTTGGTATCAATCCTGTGCTGTCTGATGTAGGCGCTTTTCCACGGACTGTGTATAAAGCCTGGCTTTATTACTTTCCTCCTCTTGATATGTAATGGTTCATCAATCCCTAAAATGGAATTTTAAAAAAAAAAAAGGGGGGGNNNCCACCCCACAGGAAAGACCTTCCCTCCCAATCCTTTACTGTGACCCCTGACATTAAAATATGGCAGAAACGTAACAACCTCCTGCATGCCAACATTTGTGTGTCAGTGACACCACCTTGCTCCTCAGAGATTTATACTCTGTCTGTCCTTGTCAGTTCAGCATAATCATTACCATAATCACGACTGAAAATGCTCTAGTTCATCATTCCTTGCTGGCAATCGCCTAGCTTGGGTTTGGATCCCCCTTTCTGAGGCAATGCAGCAGAATATTGCCTTTTACAAATGGGTATTGTCCAAGAATCTCCTTAACCACTTATATGCCCATTCTGGAGCAGTTTGAGAAGTCAACCTTTCTGTCTGTGGTTCTCCACTGTGGTCACCCATCTTCATTACCTTAAGTTCACTGTGACTCCTGGTATTAGTGAGCTTTTAATTACTTTCTTGATCTGAAAGGCTGAGTGCTTTTGGCATTGTCCTCTCTTGGCTGGAATTTAAGTATAGCTATGCCCTTTCTCTCTTGACACTTAAGCAGTAGTGCTTTGTTTTAGCCTTGCTACTACAGATACAGCTTTTTTTACCGTTCTCTCTCCCTGCTCTCTTTTCTATGCAGCTCCTCTCTCCACTGCATTTCATTACTGGCAGGAGTCTTGTCTCTTGCCAGTATGTGGATTTCACTCTTCTGCCTTTAGCCCCATCTCTGCCTGCAATCTTGAATTAAGGGCTCCTTCATGTTACTGAGCAGCTCACTGAAGCTAAGCAGGCTGCAATTCTGGCCTGCTTGCCTGTGCTCTCCTGCCTGGATGTATTTATTGTAAGCTCACAAACGCAAGCTCATTCCCCTCTCAACCTTCTCCTTTTTTCTCACTCTGTCCTTTTAATGCATTTTCCCTGAATTTTTTAAGAGGAGAATCTTTAGAGAAGATTTAGGAGGTCAGACACCTGCTTTCCATCACAAAAGAAAACAAATTAGTTTAGGGGCCCTGACAAATAGCCAGTTACAATTGACATTGTTGTGTTTTTTGAAGCCTTTGCACCAACCCCTCACAAGTCCTTGTCTCCAAACTCCAAGGCAGTCTGGACAGGGTCCTTTATCTGAGATGAGACTGCTCTGGGATCACATGTATGTGCTCTTCTACCCCCCACCCTGGCCCAAACAGACTCCTTGTTCCTGTCATTGTCCCCAAAAATTAAAGCTTACATTCTCCATGTACACATATACATGGCTACTTTCATGGGAGCCTTTTCTTGCCCATTCATCTCAGTGCTGGAGCACCGTATCTTCTGGAATTGGCATGAGCAGGATAATATCCATGTGGCTAATGGACTGTGTGTCCCTCTCCAAGCAAATCTTTCAGCACCTTCTCCCACTACCATGTGCCATCTCTGCCTTAATTACCCTACAAGTGACGTGAAATTACAGCAGCCCTTCTACCAACCACTGAAACCGTTTTTCCTCCAAGCTACACACTGCCAGGCTATACTCCTATCATTTTTACACCTCAGCTGTTGTTTCTTTTGGTTGCATTCTGAATAAACATAATCCTCAAAAAGCAAACCCAACTATTCCTAAAACATGCAGCTGGTATACTTCATAAATAAGATATTCAAGCCTAAACTCTAGCACTCCATGGATTACTTCTACTTCCTGCTTTCAACAGAGATACATACCGTGTAGCTCAAAGCATAACTAGCACTAAATCTAAAGTCACACGAATTGCCTTCGTAAAACTTTAAGCTTATTATGTAAATGAACTGCACTTTTTATGATGGCAACACTTTGACCATTACATCCATCATTTGCTCAGCCTTACCCTCCTCTTTGCATTTCTCTCTCCAGAGAAGATTATCTTCAGCCAGAATTCTCCAGTAACGACATGTCTGGGCTGCCTGCAGAAGGTCCCTGGGTTCCAGGAATGACAGCACATACAGTGCCAGCTGTAAAAAATAAGAAGAAAGTGTACTTTCTGCACTGCTTTTGAAGAGGAAAGTGAAATAACTCCATTTACTATCACACATCAGGGGCTGAAATCCAGAAAATTGGAACGATAAATTATTAAACAATCTCTGAAACTTAACAGACTCCAGTTTATTCCTGTGGGCATGTGGAAATATAACAATCATCGTAAGTAACTAAATCCTTACAGATCATATCACAAAATGATTCTTGCATTTGCAAGAAAATAGATGTCAGCCGAAGTAATTATTACATTTAAAAAAAAATGTAAGCCACATTACCTTGAATCATTATAAGAATTATTACCAAAGTAATTATGTCGATGTTATTTTAGCTAACAATTGCACCAAAAGTTATTTTGAGAGTTGAACTAAGTAGTACAGTGCTGAGCATGTGAGCAAATAGGGGTGTACATTGTGATGAGTAAAGTCACTCAGAAAGCCCAAATACAGAACAAGTAAATGCTACATTCCCCAGAGCTCAAAACCACTCTGCAGCCGTAGGAAAGGCAGTGTAGGTATCGCTCACTTTCTGATGAGAATTCAAACACACTCCTGGGTGGAGTTACAAAGAGCTTTATGGATTGGGATGTAGTAGGATCAAAACATGTAACTTCAGTACAGCTTGTTACCAAAACCACAGGGCAAATCCTAATGAGCACCAGAAAGTAAACAGAAGTTGAGCCTTTCCACATGACAGAAATAAAGTTTGTTGGGAAAAAATCAGACCTTGCCTGACTGAGCTAAGCCATATAGTGACCAGGATAAAGCCCCTCAAATCCCACATCTCCATGAAGCCTTAAACAGAGGCATACAAATCACAGTCCAAAACACAAGGATCATTAAGGGTATGATGACCAAGTACAGCTTTTCTACTTGACAGCAACAATGCAACTCCCTAGTCATGGAAAAGTCACAGGAAATGCACAGTCCCTAAAAACTCTGCAGAAAGAACAATATTGATAAACATTAATGCAGAGAACTACTGCTCACACAGTAGGGTCTTTGTCAGTAATTAACAGGATGCAGAAGCTGTCAAGGAAATCTGATCACCCATTTTTACTTCTGCTTGCCAAGTATTTTATTTAGGACTTTCAATGTAAATTTTAGCTGAAGTTATGAGATAGATAGATAGATAGATAGATAGATAGATAGATAGATAGATAGACAGACAGAAACAGAATCTGCCCCTCAAAGCAGCAAAAACTGCGATTTACTGATTAAGTCATAACTGCAGGCTGTTGACCTCAGCAGATTTTTGACTTTATTTTGTGAGAAACATTTACTTTTAGTAATCTAGGCAAGCCAGTGACTGAGCAGGAAATAAAAATTCAGCACTTCACAACTGTTTGCATTTTGGTTGCACACACACCTTGTTTGCAAGTCATCACCTGCCACTCATGGGGAGCACACAGACCTCCACATCTGAGGGACCTGTGCCTTAAATGATGTGCTAGATCCTGCAGGCACCCCAGGCCACAAACCTGAAGAACTTCTTCTCTCCTTACTGAGGGAGTCAGCATTTGGGATCTGGTGTAAAGCTCTCTATTACAGGAGCAACAACTGTACTTGTCCTTTTAGACTTTCTGTCTTCAATCCTGGTACGTGAAATTATTGAAGTGTTGTTTCCTAACACACATCACATAGATCTGCATGTGACAAAACTCAAACATGGCACAGACCCTTTCCATTTTTTGCTGAATGTTCCTCAGCTGACAGCAGTTTGTTTAAATATTAGTTGTCCTATCTATACAGACACAGACATTTGCTAAGCTGGTGTTAATTAAACCTATGAGCCAACTGATTCTAAACCAGGTTAAATATGGGTAACATTTATTTTAGACTACATTTATCGAAATAGTCATCAATGGTCAACACAGCCCGCAGCTGACTTTAGGATTAGCAGTGGATAAAAGATGACATCCTTTGTCTCAGCTCATGGATCGTTATAAGAAAATTTCAGGTAGCAAAGATCTGACCTTTGACTGAACTGGATTTAGGACTACTCTCTGCTGAAGTGTTAATAACACCCAATAGTAAGCAGTCCCTTGCCTTTTTCTTCACTTACACACACAGAACCAACAACATTTCTATGGCTGATTTCAGCAGAACTCTATCTGTTGGTTTCTCAACCTGATTTTCATAAATAAGTAATTTGAATAATTATTTCTAAAGTCTCAGCAAGAAAACAAGAGTATTTATTTCATATTAACTGTTCGCTTTTTCTCGGGAGGAAAACAAACATTTCACATGGTTATTTGGCTTTTAAGTTACTGACTTTGCATTGCAGACAATGGTTTTGAAGCAATGCCCTCCTGTCCACATCATCATCTTCCTGCTCTGGTTTGGTAATAAAATCAGTGCCTTGCATCCAGCAGCACTGGAGACAAGCACAGATGTTGATGTGGAGCCCAAGGGAGCGTGTTTTCACAGGATGCTGGCCTGGCTAGGGAAGCCTCTTCATGGAATTACTGACCCCAGCAAGGGAAGCCTCTTCATGGAGTTACTGACCCCAGCAAGGGAAGCCTCTTCATGGAGTTACTGACCGCAGCAAGTCGCTGGTGCCCCCACAGCTCCGAGTGTCCCCCCCCACTGCAGCCAGCACTCAGCAGCTGGGGACAGCCCTGCTGAGGGGATCTGGCTGAGGGAACAGCAGAGGAGATGGTGGAGTCAGCTCAATGGCTTTTTTTAACTCAGTTAATTTTGGTGACAGTGACTCGGGGTTATGAAGCAAAAATTATTCAAGCCAACTTCACCGGTGAAGTCAGCCTGTCATGAAGCTACACATTACAATATTCTGGTTTCAACAGGCAGGAAACCCATGAGAAATAATCAAATTAAACCTTAGTAGTTTACAGGGGAGTGAAAAACTGTAAGTGAGGAAGTTTTACTGCTGAAGTACTGTATTTTTTCTGTGAAGAAACCACGAAAACTGAAATTGTAATGTGAGCTTTAGCTACAGTGTAACTAGATCACTGGTTGTATTTCAATGAGTATTGTCACCAAATCGTGCAAAGAGAACTGATATCTGAGTTACTGTTGCCAAGTCTCTGTTAAATTTCCAGGCTGAATAGATGCAGAAGTGTCAAAGTATCTTCTGTCTTCAAAATATAAAGTCTTGTTGCCTTCCTCTGCCGCTGATGCTTTGGGCAGCTCCTCTAAATATATGGCAACCATGCAGAGGTGCTGCTGAGCTCTTCTCCTCACCCAGTGTCCTTTCCACACCCTGAGAAGGCTGCTGCAGGAATTACTTCTCTAAATACTAATCTCATGTCTGTGTACTAAGTTAATACTTGCTGCATAAATTGATTCCAACCCTTACAAATGCCAGCCAGCAAGGGAAGGCTGTGACACTTACAGACTTGTGAAGATATGACAGTGTAGTAAAGGAAAGAAAGGTTTTGTAGATGCAAGTATTCAAAAATAGGATATATGCCAGAAAAGAGTGTCAAAGAACAGAGACACGAAACAGTCCTCAGGTAATAAAACCACATCAAACAAAGCAACCAAATACAAACACCAGAACAACTTAAAAGAATTTGCTTTGCAAAGTGTTAGTAACTGCGACTTAACTCCCTAAAATCAATCAAGGTGAGAAGTACTATTTATAAGTCAACTAAAATACTTTCATTCAATAATTGCAGCAAACTGGGTTTACAATCTTGCATATCCACCCTCATGTTCTAGTTGTGATGACATCACAAAATACTCTTGTGTGGACAGCATTTAGTTACAACAAAATCTAAATCTCAGTTTCTCTTTAACTGGATACAACATGATCTGATTTTCAGTGATGGATTTACTGTAAGGCATCTGCTTAATTACAGTTTGGCTTGATCCTTAGTAAGAAGTGCTTTTCTGGGTTTACTTTTGGTTTGTTTAGTAGAGATTTTAGGATTCCATTAGTCTAAAATAAATTTAAAAATAACATTAAAAAACCACCACTTACAGCATTAAAAATAATGCTTACACTCACAGAATAATTTTCAGAGAGTTCTTACATCCAGAGACTTGTGTGTGTGTGTGCCCTAACAGAATTAGTTCCCCCCCAAAAAAGCACAATTGGTCCAATTAAGATACAAAGCTATTTTTAGAGCTGTTGGGATTTTGTTTAAAGGGGTCATCTGTATTTCCAGGTACTAAATGCTATCAAGAGATAGAAGATATGTCAACCTGAAATTACAGCAGCCATGTTACAGCAGTGTTCCAAACTGTGAACTTCTAACATGAGTTTACACCACTACTTTGGCCAAATTAGCACAGAAGTTTTCTAAAGATGACAGCCAATGCACTTCACCATGCAATATTATCCCATAATTCTCACCTCTTTTGGGAGCAAGGAAATGAAGTCTCTTTGAAACTGGGGCTCTATCACTTGCATCATGTGTTTTACTTGTGTTGGTTCACAACTATCAATGAGTTCATCTAAAGCAAGTAACTTCTCTGGTCCACTCCAGCTCTGCAAGGGAAGAAGAAGAAAGAAACAGTGAGCTTAGTTTAACAAACTGGTTTGTTTTATAGCAGTAAGTGCCACTGCTGTGCCAATAAGGCAAATTACGTTTCCTCATCTAACTATATACAAGCATATAAAAAGCCAGGAGATAAATGCTCATGCTAATGACACAAAAATGAGGAGTTAATCAACACAAAATATTCAAAATTACTACACTAATTCATAAGCTAATAAAGGATTTATTATATGCACACATACAGATTGGCAATTAAATAGATAATAATATTTAGTAATAATAATTGAATTAATTAAGCTTCTTTTGAAGTTGATGAAATCTACACACATGCTACAGACAACAGAAGGGTTGCAACAGAATGAACTCCCTTTCTCTATTGTGCATTCAAGTGAGATGATAGCTTTTAACCTTCATGTTTCATCTGGTAGACCAAAATGTTGAAATAAGAGAAAAGGAAAGTAAAAAACTTTCTTGAAAAGTACATTAGCTTACTGTCTGATTATTACTACAGTGTATCCCTAAGTGACAATGTTGTAATTTCAGAATCCTGGCTATAAACCAATGCATATTTTGTAAGTATCAATTTACACTTGAATAAACAGGGAATTTTGATTGGTAATTTTCTTACTCCACATTTTTACTAATGGGTGCTATAAAATTTGAAGATTTTAATAAGGCACTCAATTGGGAGCATAGCAGATTACGAGCATCATTTGTAGGAAAAAAAAATTAGTAACTTAATATACTGAGGATCTAAAAATCATGTCTTAAACTCATCTGTGCTCATCAAAGAGCTTTGATTCGTTATGTGGAAACAATTTAAAGAAAAAAAATTACAGGAAAAAAACAACAGCTACTCCTAGCTGGTTTAGCAACAGAATTAGAGCACAAATAAAGCCTTAGAGAGAAAATGAGACATCACAGTTTTTGAGAGCAGATTCACATTGCTATTCTCTAATGTCTTCTAGAGTGACATTTACAAGTAAATTAGTACATACAAATGATATTACAGTTACCATAAGAGGCTAACTGAAACTTTAAAAAAAAAAAGGCAAGATACCTTACAATTTAGATTTCTGTATTAATCTGCCACCTCTCTCAGGACCTTCACTACTCATGCTCTAAATTTCTGTTCCCTGGATTTGACTGACAATTCACTCTGGTCTCCACAATATTACAATGTTTGTGTACTGTGCAGTTTCTGCAGAACAATGAGGCAAGTGAAGAAGAAGGTGGAATTTCTGAAAGCGAATGCAAAGCAGATAAATACCCAGTTTTACTCGATGTAGAAAGATCATTGCATTCCATCATTTCTCCCTAATTAAAACATCAAAATACTTGAGATGTCAGTAGAAGTCTCATTCACCCGAACGATGGCCCAGGGGACTTCCAGGTGACCCGAGTCCCTCAGGGCAGTGGAGGTGGCTCCAGGCTGCTGCATTCAGGGAGCCAGCACTCTCTGGGACTGCCGTGGGAGCAGCCCTGCACCCCACTGCCTCACCCCACTGCTGTGCCCTTGCCCTGCAGCAAATGTGGTAATGCCAGGTACTGCCAGGGGTGCCTACCCTAATGCAGGAGGAAGCTCCTGACCTGAGCCTTTCCATGCACTGTGGGCAATTGTTAAAATGGTTTAAGTTGGCAAGAAAATATTCCCCATGGACCTGTGTGTATGCAGTGTCACCACAGGAGATGAGGGTTTTCATGTCTCATACCCCATACCTCAGAATATTAAAAAGAAACAAGATTGTCACAACCGAAGTTGCGGCAGTGCTGTTGTAAAGAGCTTTTATTATAAATTTCTTTCAATAGAAACATTTGCATCTCAGAGCAGTTCTCCATAAATCATGCACTGAAGAACTGTTTATCTCACCAACTTTCCAACTGCTGTTTGTTTCATTAGCCCACTGCTTAGCTGGTGTTAGGTACAAATGTTTGCAGTCTTTAATCTCATCTGTCAGCCGTGTTTGAATTTAGGAGAATTAAAAAGAGGGAAGGTAGTAGTTGTGCTACTTGCTTATAATATAAATTTCCAAGGTCAGTCTACTCTTCATGTGTAAGCACCTACGTTTACTAAATTTCAACAACTATACCTGAAGAGCACTGTTTGCTGCTGTGGCAAATGTTCCTAGCAGTTAACAACATGTTATTGATTAATAATATCACTGTATGCTATCTTAATCTGTAACTCTCTTACACCTAGTCGGTTTTGAAAACTTAATACAGATCTGGACAGAAAAGGGAAAAGATTCAAGAATGGGAAAGAGTTGCTATTGACTAAAAGCAGAGCCCTTTTTTATCTGTCTGTCATCATTAGGGGATGGGTACAGGCAGCTTCCTACAGAAGCAATCAGCTGCTACAAAATGTTGTCTCTAGGACATTGTCCCCTCAGTCTTTCACTTAAGCAAACAAACCTCCAGCTACAGTTGGTAGGGGGTCTCTGAGGGAAATGTCTGGCATGGAAAATTGGGAGGAAGCCTTGCCAGATGAACACAACTGTTTGCATTAATGAAGACAAGACTAGTAAATTCTGTTTCTGGGCCCTGTAGCTTGATCCATTTGCAAGAAAACTGCACGTAGCTCATTAGGCAGAAAGGATAAGGAGTAACTTTGTGGTTTTGATGAGAAACAACAGTGAACTCTTTTGCACAAGAGAAACAAAAAGTAACTATGTGTCAAACAGTGTGCAAAGTTTCAAACCTTGCAGATGACCAGACACTTTTGAGACAGGTGGCATGGTGACCAGATACCTTGGATTTCTACCAGGCAATTCCCTTTCAAGTTGAAGATCCTTGTAAAGAATACACTGTATCTTTAAAATACTTTTGTTTAATTGTCTTCTTTTGCTTTCCTTGTCTTCAAAACTGAAGTTTAATTTAAATGTAAAATTAAACTAAAGCTCTTATTATGGGCAGGGGTTCCCTTAAAAAAGGTGACTCCAGGACTCCTTCACATAGCCCTTGGGAAGCCAGCAGGGCCCACTGATACTGCTCTTTGAATGACTTCAGAATCCTAAAGAAACACACCCCCTCTTTCTTCATTTCCTCAGGAAGGTGTTGATTTGTCAGCCAAAGCCTTTTGGCTGTTCATACCATTTCCTCATCCAGTAAAGCAGCTGCTGCAACGATGGCACTACCTAACTGTAAACTAGATCCCTTCTTTTCCCTCTTCACTACTCTGGGAAAATGTCTTCCCTTTCTTACAATCAATTTAAACCACATCTTTGCTGCTTCTACAACTTCCACCTCATATCTTCTGTCTGACCTGCCACCTGTTTTTTTATCATCATCTGTTTCTGCACCTCTCCTCTTCCATGACCTGCACTCTTCTATTGCCCAGCTCTCATCTGCTACATTCAATTTATACAATTACAGCTTGTAGCAATTATATCCTTTTGCTCTAATAGGTATATTAAGGACAATCTATTTTAAAGAGTTTAACTTCAGGGTGCTGTTCTCCATTACTAAGTTCTGTTAATGGGTGTCATTACTGAGACCTGCAGAAGGGCTCTTCTTGGAGCCTGCTTCTGTCCAGCTCTTGGATCAGTTATCGAAAACCCTGCCATCCCCCACCTCGAGGGTATCTCAGTCTGGATAAAAATAGCATATAAGCACTGAAATAAAAACCATCTACAGCTGCAGAGCTCTACAGCAAGTAGTTTGCCACACCAGGAGGGATTCAGGAGCAGCTGGTGCTGAAGTCCCCTCATTAACCCATATCAGAGTCCCAGTCCCCTGTCTGGTCCTCTGGGCCCAACATTTGCAGCACATTGTCTAGACATTGTCGAGAGGAGCTGTGGCTGGCTCAGACCCCACATCCCTGCTAGAGGTTGGATAACGTAGAGCTTCTCCTGAAACCAGTTGAAAATTGTATGTAACAAAACTGCCATGAGAGCCAAACCAAAGGGAAAGAAGCAGGGACGGGGAGGAGATCTGCTTTAAGTCTGCAGGACTGCTCTGGCTCTGAAACAAGCCAGTACTGGTGATACAGCCACGGGAGGCATGAAGCTGTAGTGCAAATCTCTCCAGAGCTGTGTGTAGGGCTTGCACAGAAACTCCAACCCTTGACCCAATCCCACCACGAGACACAGAGCAGAAAATGCTCCAGTGCTGGTTATGGTATGATCTTTACTGCCTGCTTCACTTAAGAGGTGAACATGTATTCATTCATTCATTCAACATGCTCAGTTGTACATGTATTCATTCCTGAGCATCTTTGGAATGGAGAGTGGTAAGCTATTTGAATTTAGGTGACTAAGCCAACTATTTATGCTAAAAAAAAAAAAAAAAAGAATGGTGCTCTTGCCAGCCAGATAAGGCAAGAGCATTTTGGACACTATCTAAACCGCTGTGAAAAAGAATGCTTCCAGTTGTAGGTAAAATTATAGCATTCATTAGTTATTCAAAGTGATTGCCTATATTAGTGTGTGTGGAACAAACAACTTTTCAAAATCAATTTTCCATGAAAATGCCATTTTTTAATAAATTACTTAAATACAAAACCCCAGCACCCTGAGTATATTTAGTAGCAAGAATGAAGAGCTTAGTAATTTTTAAAGCAAATACCAACTCTGACTGAACTTAGCATCCAGCTGACTTTTTTTCGTTATAGCAAGCAATTTGGTGACTTGAAACTTCTTGTAAAGGGAGAAATTTTGTACAGATACACTTCGGCACTGGGTTTTAAAAACTCCTAAAGTGGATTCTAAAAAGACCTGAAGTCAAGAGCCACTGCAAACCAGAAAAAATAAATAGGCCTTTAAGAAATTAACTGGTTTGAATCTAGTAAAATGCCTTTCTCTTCTTCTTTCCAGACTTCATTGAAATCCATATACAATTTTATTTTTAAAAGGAAAGTGCAACTACACAACTGTTTCTCCTTTCTGCATTATTTTGTTACTTTCAAAATAAAAAGCTTAGATCAACTATAAAACATAACAACAGGAAGCACATATAAAAAGTAAATTTAAAAAAACCCTTAGAGACCATCTTAAGTTTTCTAAATATTTGCAGAATGGTCTTGATTTTATCTGAAAAGATAACACAGGAGAAGGACTAAAGGCCAAAGTACAGGTGAGAGTCCTCAAAGTAGCTAAGTATCACTGGCCACTGCCAGCTTCCATGCCATAAAACAGTTTTACCTGAACAGTGCATATGTCCCCCTAACATGCCTCTAGACATTTAGCTTTAAAATTAATTGGAAATATATTTTCATATACAATAAGAGAGCTATTAAGCTGGACTAGGAAGAACACAGTACACAAAGCAAGCTCTCTCATTCCTGTTTCTCTACAGGCAAAACTTCGTATTGCAGGAGTGATGTGCCATTTAATCCTGCCCTTTGGGCAGAGCCACCTCCCCTATGTATGTGCTTTTATCACTTGGCTGGTTTAAGACTTGCCCCTTTCATGACACTCATGTAAAAAATAAGCACACAGAAAACGAGGAGGCATGCAGATGTAACACTGAGATAGAGCTACGTGCCTCTGAAAGCTTTTCATTCAAAAGCAAGGGACTCCCTTTTGTGAATACAATAGAAACTACCAGTGACAGACGTGATCAATAAGTGCTGCTCAATGATCTCCAGTTAGGAGAGAGAGGCCTCCCTCTGTCTCAATAGTATAGATCAACATTTAGGCATTTAGTACTGCAGCTAACTATTTTGACAAGTTGAAAGTACCTAAATATATGTGTATTAGAATATGTTTCCTACATTACACACTGTACACATCTGTCTACATAGGTAAAATTTTCATGGGCTTATAGACTACTTACCCTAACCAAACAGCCAACAGCATTGCTTTTACTGTTATGGGTGTCTGCACCACTCTCTCAAACACTTCAGCCTTTCCTAATCTTTTTCAAAAACAGGTAACTACCACTAACTACCAATCTTACAGAAAAATATGTTACATGTTGTCAGTAACAAAATAGCTTTTGTTAGTACAAATGTTTTAACATTACAAAATGTTAAAATACAATGTAGTGTTACACTGCCATTTATATATATATATAGTACCATTCAAATATGATTCTTAGGGGTTAAAAAGACATATTTCTATGAACAGTCTCAAAAAAGATACACCACAATAATTAAATGTGAATATTTAAAATAAATTGAATGATGTGTACAAGAATCTTAATTTCAAGCTTCCACTGGTTAAAGCAGATCATAAATGTGTAAAAATAAAGAATAAAGAGGTTCTACATTATTATTTTAATGTTCAGAACTGACAGTGATTGAGATCAATGGTATTATGTGGCAGCATGAATCAAGCCAAAAGCACACTTCTGCCTGCAAAATTGTATGATAGATACCTGTATCTACAATATTGTTCCTTTATCTTTTCCTGTTACAGCAATTGAAACAATGCCTGTATTTGTTAGTTGCTCCTTTTGAAAATGCTTTTAGAAGGAATGGTTTATTAATCAAGATAGCAAGACATAATATTTCCATTTTTCAAATCAGTGAGTAAGACTCATGCCTGCTTCTTAAAAATACAAAGCAAAATGTAAAGATCTCCTTGGTACAGATTGTGGACCAGTAGCAGAAGCTTGCCCCAATCTTTGCTTGTATTAACATACAAAAAGTTGGCTCAAGTGCTCCCTGACTGGTGCCCAGGTAGATTTCAGTTTTAACCTGTGTAAGTGGTCCATAGCATTGTCCTTCACATCTTTTCTTTTATCCAGATAAGTATTTTTTAGGCGTTACTGAAAGCATTTTAAAAGGTAAGAAAAACCTCCTCCCTCCCTGCCTCCCTTCAGCTGTGTACACATGTGCTGGCTGACATGTTCACTACACGGAGATCAGTAAAAATACACATTGAGTTTCCTTTTAATCTATTTTTGATAAACTTTTCTTTCTATTCTTAGAAGACACCAGACTTGTGATGAATCTAGTGCTATAACTGCACTGAAGCAAACCACACACCAAAGCTTACTAGTCTCAAGTGAAAATGGCTTGAGGCCATGCTGGTAGCCCTGACACGTTGGACAGACTTCGCAGAAAATGTGAAAGCATTGAACAGGAAGGATTATATTGTTAAGAAACCAGTTAAAGCTGTTATTTTTTGCTGAAACAGGGAACAATTATTCCTTAAAGTTGACACCCATTTGTTATTGCAAGAGAACACGAAATCAACAGCAGAGACATTCTGGGATGCATAAGGAGGACCAGCTCTACTGAAGCACTCCCTTGCATCAAACCGTGGAGGCAGAGTTGCCTCAGGTGCTCGTTTCTGCAGGCATGGTTACCTGAAACATTTTCAGCCATTCCTGGAGGCCCGAGGGCGGCTGCACGGACGTGATGCGGCGCCGCTGCTGTCCCTGGCCGTTGGCCGCCCGCAGGTCCCCAAACGTCGTCGGCGTGGCGGAACATGGCACCAGCCCCGTGGTACTGCCAGACAAAAGGAAAGTGACAGCCATGCGTAAAACATCAAGGAAAATCCACAAGAGGACAAAAAAAAAAAAAAAAAATCTAGTCTATAATTTGCAACTATTACTTAAACTCTTTAGCTTCGTGCAAAAGCATTAACGTGAAGAATTGTTCTGCTGGTCACTCAAGAGGTCAGTCCCTCACCTGGACACATCTGCCTGCTTCTACCACTGCAGTGCTAGCCCTCCAGCTAGGGGAGAAACAGGGAGCACATTTCAAGGCTGCAAAATTATCACTCTGTTAACTGGCCAGCAAGTTGGGTGTAAAGATACAGGTTTACACATTCCTTTCCTTGTCAAAGTATTTGCTTTGCTTCTGGGCTACACTGGTGCCTTCTGCCTGGGGATGTAGGAAGCCAGATCCCAGAGTTCCACCTGTATGTGAAATGTGCTAGTGCTGCTTCATCTCCAAACAGAAAGGAAAAAAAGTATCTATTTTTAGATTTTAATATATTTTGTTGACAAAGACCAAGTAATATCAAGCAGTTCTAGTGGCTTAGTGGTCTGGAATTGGGCTTTGAAATACTCTATACAGTCTTTTAAAGTTTGTGTGTTGATGGAATGACACAGGAATTAAGGGGGGAGTGTGAAGTGAAAAGGGAAAAGGAGCCAAAGGTGCTCTCTGAATCACAGTTTGATTTTTTCACTCTGACATGTTAAAAACCAACTCATTCATATGGAATGGAGCTTTTAAAAGAGCTGGGATTAAGCTACTATTGTGGGAGTCTAAAGAAATACAGCTGACTGTGTTTTCTGGTTTGGGTTTTGGTTTTTTTTTTTTTTTTGGTTGGTTTGGTTGGTTGTTTTTCGGTTTTGGGTTTAGGGTTTTTTGGGTTTTTTGTGTTTTTTTTTTTACATAATGTAAAGTACTTTGCTCACAGAATATCAAAGCTGTATTACCTGGCAGGAAATATGGAACCCCAGTAGTATTTGCACAAGCATGAACACTTTAAATATAGTGTGAGACTCCAAAAAACCCTCTACTTTTTTGTAGGATAAACCCAGCTTTTTAGTAGACATGAGCTTAGAGGGCTTACTGATTTTTCAGTGGCTACAGGAATAGCTTTAAATGATGCAAGGCAAGTTGATTTTAATATTTACCTCATTATGCTCTACAAATATTTCACTCTACTCTTCCTTATTCTGAAGGACAATCATAATGTGTCCTAACATTTACCCAAACTGGTCAAGTAAAGTAAAGATTGGTTTGAGCAGGCCTATATTTAACTGTTCATTTTGCTGAGTAATAACAGAAACAGAAGCTGGTATGAAAATACTGTTTCAGAGATGAAGGATCCTCTTAATGGCATTTGTTTACTGACTTTACCTGTTACATGCAAACAAAGTTCATCAGCTGGTCAATTTTAGAGTGCCTGATCCTAGGGAAAATGGAAACAAGCAGGCACAAGAACTGCATCATTTGCCTACGTATTATTTAGATAAAACCAAATCAAAAGTTTAAGAGAGGAAGACCAAACGTTATTTAAGGATTCTTTTATGCCAATAACTACTCAAAATCCAAGTAATGTCAGTTAAAAGTACTTTTTAAAATCAAAATGTGATTTTACAGCTTAGTCATTCTAATCACTTGCACAGAGATCCAGCACAAGGCCTATCATTCAAGGTCCAAAATATGGCACTTAACTTTTATTGGTTCTGAGCAGTATGTAGCTTTGAACTTGCCCCAGTAGAACAGTTACACTTTCTTCTGCTGTAAACTGGCTCTCAGTCAAAAAGAGTTACTCAAAACAGGATCTAAAAGCTTCTTTCCTTTGACCTGAGATTAAACCACAAGATACTTGTTCATGCTTCATTTTTCCTCCATGTTTTCATTCCCCTGAAACAACAAGTCAGGTCTCTGTGGAAGCTCGGCAAGTCCAGCAGTTCCTCTGAATCTGACAGACAATCGAGAAGAAAGCGTACTTTCTTTTTTTGCTGAACTGTTTACTCCCAGTGGGTCACCTGAAGAAACGGTGGCCAACAAGAGAGTCCTTCCATTAGACTGACTCAGAAAGCAGAAGATACCACCTGCAGGCTTGGGGGATGTGGAAGCTGCAACATGTGCCTCTCAGCAACAACACATCACCTCCTTTACTCTGCTGCAGCATTTACACATCTGAAAAGCAACCCCAGAACTTGCTGCCTAACTTTTCACTCATCACCCGATAAACCTCTTAAAGGAAGAGAAATAAAGTATAAACTACTTTGAAAGTGCCATCAGTGACTGAACACTACTGTAGTGTGTTCAAAAGAAGTGTCATTTCCAGAAAGCCTTGGGAGGCAAATGCAACGCTCATGGGAGGAACAGTGCTTATAGTGGGGAAAAAACGTAAAACAGTGTCAATTCAAACAGGATGGGAAGCAGGGTGACATCCAAGCACAATTGTTATGGCAACTACATAGTAAGAATGCAGTTGTAAGGCGTGCATCCACAGCCCTGCTCCACTACTGCTGCCCATGGTTAGAAGTGCTTTACCCCAGGAAGCACCTGATGGGAACAGCAGCAGGTATTTGTGCTTCCTGGGACCACACAGGAGTAGCAAGGAAGTGGACCAGAACCCGTAATACTTTCACATTGTGGACAGCAAGTATGCCTGTGTTCCTGTTAAGATCAGATGGTCTGCTCTGCCTACATGAATTTCCATTACCTCGTTCCTGTTACCATAGCAAAGTGATACATTTGATCACAATTTTAATAGTCTTAGGGTTTATCGTTATGTCCCTTTTTAAATCTGATTGACTTTACTCCCAAGAATGCTCCAGCCCTCAAAAAGTCTCCTAAGTAAACGGGCATGCTATATTTAGAATGAAACACAAACCTCAACTGGAGAAATGCAAGTCTGGCTACTTCATTAAAGCTCATCTTCAGTTCACGTCATTAAAATTAGCAAAGCAATATACAAATGCTGATACCACCTCTTCTTTGCTTTACAGTGTTTTAACATTAAGAGGAGCTTAATTAATCAGGCTCACCAATTGGAAAAACAGGATATACGTAGGAATGAGGATCCAGGGATCTGTCATTGCATTTAATTACCTTGTGTATTCTGAGACTTTGCAGGGTTTCTTTCCCAGAGAGAAAGAACGGACCTCGGAGCCATGGTCCAACTTTCTCTTCATCTGCAAGGTGAGGGAAAAAGAGTAACAACATGGATTTAGTTACACAACCAATCTTACTTATCTGTACTTCTGTAAAATTAACACATTTTTACTTTCTACTTTTATACCAAACTTCAAAAAGTTGACATTCATAAAATTTCTTAAAGCAACATTTTATTTTCTAGAATCAGTAATATTTGATACATGTTTTATAGGGTGCATGTATACATTATTGCTCTTTTAGGGTCCAAAATCTCTTGGAATTACATTCTTTTAATTCCCAAATTGTGAAAAAGTATGCAGAACTGTGTTATTTATTTTTTTGTTGGTTTATTCACTAAACTGCTCTCTCTATATCCTCGCAGGAGATGAAGGAAGGAACTAAACCAAAGCCCTGCATTCTTTGTGTTCAGGTTCATTACTTAGTCTCTTATTGAAATGGTTAAATCTTAGATAGCCTGTCTGCATTATAAACTATATTTATGTCAGGGCCTAAAAAAAATTTACTGTATCTTCTCTTTTATCTATACTTTTACTTTAAAGTTGTACATTGAAAAAATATACAGAACTGCAGTAAAACTGACAGTATTTTTCCAAGAAGGGTAAGGATGAAAAACACTACACCCCAGTCTCGAATGTCACCCGCAATTAGATATGATCAAAACCAAATAATGAGCAGGGCAGCTGCTAAAAGGGGAAGCCAGACTGCAAAAATTACCAAAGAGATGGAAACCAATGAAAGCCATATTTATCCAGGCAGACAAACAGAGATTACTTTCTACATATTTGGGTAATCTTTAACCACAGACTTTTGGACTAAATGAGACATACGTATGCCAAATGCAACTTCTGAGTTTTTGCTGGTTTTCCTTTTGTTTTTTGAGATGTGATACACCACAACAGTTTAGCCAGCTGAAGAATGTTTACTGCTGTTTACAACAGCAAAATACATAAACTACTTGTATTACATTTCAGACTTTAGTATAACCATTTGCTTCCTTTTTTCAAAATTTCACGTTTAAGATACAGTTTAAAAGTTGGCATCTTTCTTACACAACTGATTTGATCTTTCTTAATGTTGTATTATAACACAGTTATTTAACCATTTATTGTATCAGTCTGTCTATAACTAAACACCCCAAACCCAACAGGATTCTCTAAAGCTTATGGTCCATATACTTTTGTTCTGATTACGGTTATTTATACTTTTAAAATACCCTTTTTAAGGTATTTTAGGCTTTGCCTGAAAACAGCCACTGAAGATCGTGTGTTCTGCTTCATTAGTGCTTACACAGGAAAGCTGAGGCTTGTTTTTACGGGAACAGCTACAGCACAACCAGAAGGGCTTGCCTTGTAGCTGTGTTTTCTTGCCCATGCCTCACATGGGACACTCCAGAGCATTTCACCAGACAAGCACTGAGCCAGAACCGCCCTGCATGCTGCCGAATCACCTGCCTCACCCTCACTGCTTCCCCACGCCCCAGGAGGAGCTGCTCCCCCTGCTCCCCCTGAGAAAACCAGTTGCAAGAATCACTGAAAAATAATCGATACCATCTTTTATTGCTCTGGTAGGTGGGTGAGCCATCAAAATTACTGGAAGTGTAAGTAAGATGTCTGAGAATAAATTTAAGTATTTGATAATGGACTTTTCAGAAAGGATTTTTCCTGTTCAAGGAAAATCTTTATTTCCAGCTTGCTTTTCTGAGAGGTTATCATCATCGTATTCCTCTTCTGCTTCTCACAAGAGGGAGATGCAGTTTTGCAAAAGCACACCTTAAAAATAAAAAGTAGAAAGCCTACAGCAGAATAATCGGCTCTGGTGATATATTTCTGCGTTAGCGAAGAAAACAATATACATTATGTTGCCTAATAATGATTTCACCTGTTTCTTTTGGCTGGGTTTTTTTTCAGACATTTTAGGCAACTTTCACATTGGGGTGCACTACGCAGACTGACTTTCAGTATCTCAGAAGGTGCTAAGTAAATAGACGGTCCAAAATGCCGTTTATCATATGAAGAAGATAAAACTTTCTCTACAGCAGAGAGGTCTAGTGACAAGATTCGGAAATCAGTGAGGTCTCTGTGTAACCAACACACAGCAACCGTCGAGCAAACATCCCTCTAAACATTTAATTTGTCGCTAGGAAAACACAACTCCTTCAGACAACGTTTATTTATCAAACTAACCGAGATCGCAGTATATATATATATTAAAAAAAAAATTTAAAAAATCACGCAAAAAATGAAAAGAAGGCGCAGCAAACTGCATTCCGCATCACCGCCCGCCACCAAGCGCTGGCAGCGCTCCCCGGCAGCGCACTGACTGCA
>VYXD01003631.1:240749-328240 GCA_013397195.1 Hylia prasina
AAAAAAAAAAAAGTGTAATGAATGCACCACACTCTCCCTTGCAGGAAATTAATTAAGGTTTTGCAAAAGTAATGTGGAACTGCCTAACCTGGGAAGACTGAGGTCACACAGCTTCACTCTGCACCTTCTGGAAAAATACAGTGGTGGAGGAACAGGACCCCAACCCTGCAGGTGCTTTTGAGAGACTGACAGAAAGTAGCAAAGATGGTACATTCACTTACATCTCCAACAACATTTGAAATAATATTTACTACAGTAACTTAACACCCCAAAAATACTTGATGGCATAAAGTAAACATTCATCACAAATTAAGGTACACTGAAGAAGACTGCAGTTGAACGCAACATTAAGAGAAAGATCAAAAGTTACCCTGTTTCCTTCCCTGTTCAGTATATATTTAATTTCAAAGGTTGGTCTTACTTTGTTTAAGCTGACAATAATTTTTCAAGTTCTTAAAACCACAAACAACACACAATTCATGACATTTAGAAAAATGTCTACACCAAAATTGCATAGTTTTCAGTGGACACAAGTCCAATCTTATTTCCCGTCAGTACTGCCAACTCTTAATTAAAAAAAAATTCACAGCATCCAATTCTTTTCCTGTTGGCAACATTTCTAGCACCTTTACCAGTTTGTCATGTGGCATGCTGTAATTAAGACCGTCTATTACTTCTAATGAAAGACTAGCATGAATTACAGAAATCACCCGCAGAGCTATATAATCCCCAGAAGAACGGAGATTACAGTGCAACAGACCAAAGAAACAACATTTTTTGTTGGTTGGGTTTTTTTTGTTTGTGGGGTTTTTTTTGTTTTGTTTTGTTTTGTTTTTTAGTTGGAGAAGCATTTTTGAGTGGAGATACTACAGGATGGTCTGGCTGTGGTAATGGCCAGTCAGCATTTTGAAAAAACACTGGTGCTTAAACCAGGGAATGCAAAAACCATAATTGGCATTTCACATACACACATATGTGTGTCGGGAGCATAATGTGTGCAGGAGGAACTGTGGAGCAATATGGTTTGGTATCTCCATTAATATTGGTAAATGCATCATTCAAGATAGTGCCAGAAGGGATTCTGTGTACTCTGCACATTTAGCAGACGCTTAGCAGACTGACTCTTTTAGAAACATTTCAGAGGGATTTTTGTGTGTTGTCTAATAGGATTGCGAGGTTTTTTTCTGTCCAGGAAATCAAACATCCTAATCGGGAGGGGCCAAATCCTTAGCTGTGCAAGATTTACCCTGGACACAGTGAAGATGACCTGAGAAGAATGGTCATGCTTAGTTGTTTTTCCCTTTCTCAAATTTGGACCCACTTAGGCTTTAAACACTCCCCTTCTGCTCGGTAATCTAGTTTGGGCAGCTGCAGCAGCCAGCACTTTGTCTTCTATATTCGACCTATTCATCCAACTACATACTTCATTTAATTTGCCAAATGCTCCCATTCAGGCAAGAATCTGGCCCCACAGAGAGGTACTTCTGCCATCTGCTTTAGACATTTTACTACAGCTTAGCTTAGGACACCTACATTTAAAAGCCTAAGTTCCCATTCACTCAATGTGAAAGGCACATGTTAAGAGTCCAACATGTGTAAGGTCTCAGAAAAGGAAAAAAATATTCCACATGACAGCAAGTGTTTAATATGTTTCAAAGTAATTCAGGGTGGGCCTTTCCATTACAAAAAGGCACTGCTATTATTGTCAGATCTTTTTATTTTTGAACTATTATGAAATTAAACAAGTGAGCCACTGGGATCATAGAAATCTTGTGTTCTCATGGTTTCTCCCAGTTCAGTTTGGTCTAGGCAGCAGCTTTACAGGCTACAGATTTGAGATTTATTAGTGTGCATCCTAGTTGCTGAGCTGCAAGTATTTCATGGGTAAATTCCATATCTGTGGGCAGGGTAAGACAAAGGTTTAGCACACTCACCAGTTAAGGAATATGGGTATTTGGCTAAGGAAGTTCAAGGGTACAGTGTAGGATGCACCTATGAATATACCATTAGTATTAGTACCATTAGCTGCAGAACAGACCTGAAGAAATTAATTTAGGTGCACCAGTTTGTGACCAACAGCTGCTACATTACAGCTATGAGGGAAGAACAAAACCCACTTGGCTCCCCAGAATCAGTTCAGATAGAGGAATTTCTGCTCAATTTATTTATAATGTGCGCAGCAAGCTTAGAAAGGTTCACTCCTGCATGTTTTCCTCAACATAGTTACAGGAAGAAATTTACATTTATGATCATGTGTAATTCAAGTGTAACACAAGCAATTTGGGACACTGCAATGTGCACTGATCAGCAGCTTAATGATAAATGACTTATTTTTATAATACTGATGAACTTAAGGTTCGGGAGGAAGTAGTGAAACCAACAGTAACTCTATTATGGGAGGAAGGACACAGAGAGGTATTACATTAAGTTGCATGAAGCCTTCCAAAGCTTACTTAAGTGGAGTGGAGAATACATATTATGAAGTATGATAGGTAATACTGAGCTGTTTCACTAACTGTATAATGTTTCTTGGCAAAGCATTTTGAAGACTGCTTTCAAAATGAAATTCCCCACACATGATTATCCGTGATTTCCATGCAAAGTAAGGTACTGTAGTCAAACAAAATTGAAAAAAGACTTTAAGCTTTGTTTCTGCAGGGAAGGAAATGGCATCAGTAGCAACTGAAAAAAAATCAATTAATATTTATTTATAAATTCCGATCCTATTAGAATAGTGTGAACTTTGATTACAAATACCATTTTAAAGGTATATATCTATAGCAGAGATTTCCCATAAACCACTTTCTTAAAATACCTTTAAAAAACAGAGTTCTAAATACATTGTGATAGAATTCAAAGGTGTGCTAGTTAATGGCTGTAAAAAATAGCTTTGAAAAGGATTTAAACATGAAGT
The DNA here is from genome assembly GCA_013397195.1 of Hylia prasina. Classification (NCBI taxonomy): domain Eukaryota; kingdom Metazoa; phylum Chordata; class Aves; order Passeriformes; family Sylviidae; genus Hylia; species Hylia prasina. Next base: position 243,664 of record VYXD01003631.1, read on the forward strand.
GCATATAACAGATTTCAGCACTGGATGCTTATTAGAAACTTCAAATTATGTTTTAAGAGCAGGTAGATTTCACAGACAGGCTTAATGTAATATGGCATCACTGTGTCTCCAGCAGAGCAGAACTCCCCTCTGAAGGTCATACATCCTGTCCTCTTTGCTGGTTCCCTGTAGTTGGGCACAGAACTTGCAACATATGCTTCGATGCTTAGGTTATTTTAAAGGAGGACAGCCAAAGCTGTCATACGCCCAATAATGAAAGAACAGATCCATGCACCCTTCCTTGGTGACAACACCAGGTTAAAGATGTCCCACTCTCACCTGCTCATTCCTGTCCCTGAATGGCTCTTGCCCTTATTTCTGCAGAACAAACATCTGTAGAAGCACCCTGTGAACCAGATTCATTAACTGATGCGGGGTGAAGAGAGATGGGTTTAAGTTTTTACCCCTGGGGTTTTCTTTTTTTCTTTCTTTTAGAGCTAGTTGCTAGTTTAAATTTCCACCATGCTTTCACAAACAACTGAGCCAGCAGAAGAAAATGAGCAATTCACAGGCAGGGCACAAACTCCTTGAGCCAGCTACACCACTGAGAAAAAGGTACGAGGAACTATGACCTGAGTGTCCCATGCAGAGAGGATAAGCCTATTATTTACACCTAGAGGAATCTCTCAGCTATAGCTCTGTATGCATTTAAGGCAGCACTGCCACTGGGAAGAAGAAAAAAACAAACAGTTCCTGCACTTGTGGCTGCCCTTGGCCATTCATTTCTACGCTTGCACCACCTTCTCAGGTGCCACCACAGCCATTGTTGCATGGCTCTGTGGTCAACTATAGTGGCCACTGACCTTGGGTCACCTTTATGCTAAGTATTTTCCAGCCAGGTCAGATTCCTCCTCTCCCTCACTGCACAGCCACACACACACGTCTGTGCCTGCACAGCAAGAGGTACAGCCCGCTCTCTCCTTTTTAACCTCCCCAAGCCCCCAGAAGAGCGACCTTACCTTGAACACTGGCAAAACCACAGCCCTAGGTGAAAAGGCACGGAACTGCGGGGTTTGGGCTTTGTCCTCCCAACCCAGAGTACTGTATTATCACCAGAAAAATTTATTTGCGTTGAAAAATATACTTCAGTCTGTGATAAATGGAATTGGACACTCAAAGATTTACCACAAAACAAGCACAACAAGGTGAACCACAGGCAGGGGGTATAATGCCAACCTTCTTTAAACATGTCACGTTGGGACTCCGGGAAGCTTGTCTCATTAGAACTCTGTATTATTTCACTGAATAAAACCAAAAAAACCAGAACATTTTTCTTCCCAACGCATTTTTCTTCTTGTTAAAGAAAAAGATAAATTAAAACAAAGTATCAGTGCAGCTAAGCTTCCTGTTGCTTTTAATTCCCTGTGACAGTAACCACATGCAAGTTTCCTACACAGAAATATATGGTTTGTTTTAAAACTAGCAATATTAGCATATAATAAACATTTTTTTTCATACTGCATATTCATAAGGAGCAGAATTAAGGTTGATAATGCAACTTGCACTTTCACATCCTTCACTGCTTTCTGTGCAACAGGAACATCATGAGTTGCTTTTCTGAGTTTTGTTTTTACACAGTATTATAAAATTATTCATTTTTCAAAGGAGGAAGAAGGTATTACATATAATACATCTTGCAAAACATTCTCTAATGGGAGCAGATCTTCATAAGAACGGCATCTCCATTCATTGTGCTCCTATTAAAGTTAACTGTAATCTATTTATTATATCATTAAACTTAATATATTGTAAGATGAATTCTATTTATAGATGCAATAATAGCTGTGCTAATCACTCAAGTTCACATTGAACCAGGCTGTGCTTCTGAGTCACAGCAGCACTTGCTTCAGAGACCAAAGGACATTCCTAAATTTCCTGAAGGGAAGGGATGACCTTGCCTGTTACACCCCGGACAAGCCGGAGTGGCCCGCAGAGCAGCCCCTGCTGGGTCCCACACTTGCACTGTGGAGGAAGCTGGCACCACACATCCCACCCTCTCTTCTCCCAGACATCCATACACACCACTGAAATCATGGGCAGTGGCTGCCACACCACGCCAGCAACCACAGGCCACCGGGGCACAGGGTATTCTACCGGCACAATATGAAGATAGCAGTCACTGCCTGGGGTCTTTTCAAAATAAATTTACCTTATATTCCTATTACAGTCACTTCACAGACTCTGCATGTGACAGTAGTCCATAAAGTTAGAAAACCATGCATAGAGACTGTTCTTAGGCACAGAAAGCACAAGCCCTTCTTGCTAATCAACAGAAGACAAACACAGTACAAAAAAATTAATAGGGATCAGTTCCTTTTTTCAGTATTTCAACCAGAGAGCTGAGTTATTTTGTTTATATTGACAAGAACGTTTCCAAATTGGAGAAGTGCCCATTTCTGCCTTTGAACACCAAAGTTCAAACACTTTTCACCCAAATATAAGCAGGTTAGCAAAGCACCTTTGTATAAAAAAAAGAAATGTGTGTTGGGACTTGAAGGCCTATCAAAAACGTCTGTTCTTTGCACTAAATACAAAGAGAGGACTGGTATCTACTGTTGTTTTGTTGTTTTCTTCAAAGTTTTCCTTTTTTATTTTTCTTTTTTGAGATACCTTAATGGCCAAGAGAAGTGCTTGTTTATCTGGCATAATCTATACAAATTTATTTACAAAATAGTTTCTGTTGTCATTTGTCATATATGAGAATTAGAAGGGGTTAATTGTGAGCCTTTAGGCTACAGACAGAAGAATTCCTGGAATGACAGATTAAACCAGAAGGATTTAGGAAGAATGTAAAGAAAAAACTATTAAAAATGTCAAATCTCTTTTCCTACCTGTTTTACCTAAAGGGGGTATAAAGGTTACAAAACCAAGCATTCAAAAGAATTTGAAATGACAGCAATAAGATGCTTTTACTCTGAAAAAGCTGCTTAACAAGACAGCCTGTGCATGGTACATACCAAATAACGGAGTCTGTGGAAACAGTGTCTGAGGCTGAGATTTATTACACATTTTTATCCACCTGTGCACGTGCATCAAGTTTGCAAAGGCAAACATTCCAGTGTTTTAGGCATGGCATCCTGGCATCCATTTTATAGCATCAAGGGAATTCACCCTATCATGTGGCAATGCACTGACTCCCTCCCTGTCCAGTGTGCCAGTGACATGGAACACAGCCTGAGCCCCCAGGTGACGCCCCACCACTGTGGGGAACCAGCAGGGAGGAACACAGCAGGATGCCACCTTTGGTGCAAAAGCTCTACAGGAAGGTGAAATGTGATGTGCCAGGGCAGTTTGCTGGTAACAGAAGTGTAGGATCCTTGAGTCTCAACTTTGGAGAGGAAATTGTTCTCTTGAACGGGTATAAATTTCTCTCTCCATCTTTCCCTCCTCCTTGTTTCTCTGTAAGCACTATCCCTAAGGTCCTCCATTCTCCTGCCCTTGCTTCCTGTATCAATCTTCTGGCCCAGTATTTCCCCAGTAGTTTCCTCCCTCCTGCCCTCTCCACAGCATCATAGTCTAACAAGAGTTATCATCCCACATTAAAACTCCTTTCCTTTCCCATCCTTGACCGTATTTTCTCCCTCCCTGGAATTCAGAGGAAGCATTTTTCCATACAGTGTTCAAGCATCTACAAGGCAGGGGACATCTGGACTGCAGGACACAGAGTCACAGAATCATTAAAGGCCAGGGTTGGAAGAGACCTTCAAGATCATTTCATTCCAACCTCCCCCACTGTGGTCTTCAACACAACCCACTAGATCAGGTTGCTCAGGGCCTCATCCAACCTGGCCTTGAACAATTCAAGGGATGGGGCATCCATACTTACTCCAGTGCCTCCCTAGCCCCTGTGCAAACAATTTCTTCCAAACATCTAACCTAAATCTCTCCTCTTTCGGTTTAAAACCATTCCCCCTTGTCCTGGCACTACCTGCCTGTACAAAAAGTGACTCTCCCTCATTTTTATAAGCCTTCTTGAGGAACTGAAAGGCCACAGTGAAGTCTCTCTGGAGCCTTCTCATCTCCAGGCTGAACAACCCCAGCTCTCTCAGCCTGTCTTCACAGAAGTGCTTTGGCCCCCTGATCATCTTCATGGCCTCCTCTGGACTTGCTCCAACAGGTCCATGTATTTTTTGTGCTGAAGACCCCAGAGCTGAACACGGCACTGCAGGTGGGGTCTCAACAGAGTGGAGTAGAGAGGTAGAATCCCCTCCCTCGCCCTGCTGCCCACAGATGATGCAGTCAGTCCAGAACACAACTGGCTCACATCCAGCTTTCTGTCCACCAGAATACCCATGTCCCCCTCTGCAGGGCTGCTCTCAGCGAGATCTCCCAGTCTGTACTCACGTCTGGATTGCCTTGACTCAGGTGCAGCACCTTGCACTTGGACTCCCAGCCTTGAGAGGTTCTCATGGGCCCACTTCCTAACCTTGCCCAGGTCCCTCTGGATGGTATCCCACCCCTCTGTTGTGTCAGCTGAGTTGCCAACTGTGGCAACTCAGTTGGCCAGCTCATCTGTACCTAAGGTCAGTTTCCCTGGGGATCTCATCCACTAATTCCTTACAGGATTTAAAAGTTCACTTTTCTGGAGTTCACAGTCCTGACTTGGCTCTTTGTCAGGCCCATGTTCCTCAAGATCAGAAACTCAACTGGGGCATGGTGGCTACAGCCTCGGCTGCCTCCAGTCTTGACATGTCTAATGAGCTCCTCTGCATCGGTGAGCACCAGGTCCAGTAATGCTTCTCCTTTGCTTTGTCTTGTACCTGCACCACCAAGTTATCTAGAGGATATCTGGTGTTTTCTCTGCCATTTTTGCCCACATCTGCAGAGCAGCTGGAAGCAGCCACTACAGGGAAGATGCAGTTCTGCCTGCATTGCCTTTGGCTACAGAAGGCTCAGTGAGTCCCAGGTCAGTCAGGTCAGTCTGATCAGCACTATGACCTGGCAGGACACAGACTCCTTGCAGCCCAGAGTGTCTCTGGTACATGGAAATGGTCATTTTCCCATGACACACACTCTGCCCTAGCATTAAGTGGCAGTGATGGTTATAAAAGGGAAAATTGCACATTCTACCCGCTTGATGCAGCTTCCTTTTCTCACCCAACCCACGCCCATTGCAGAGCACAGAGAAGGGGATTTACTCCTTTTCCATGAACCCTCATGATTTATTGCCATGACAACTCTCCCCTCTCCAGAGGTCTGGGGGAGCCCTGTGAGCTGGTTTCTCCTGAGTACATTCTTCCTGCAGTGGAGGATGGATGCCAAACCTTCGCAGAGCAGAAAGGAATGCCAGGCATCCCGGGGTCACACCAGATGCTTTGAAGGCTTGCTAACCCACTGTCATTAACCTTATGCTGTGCAATTGCATATCAAAATGGGCTACAGGCAGAGCAGGCAGGCCAGCAGACCTGCCCCATCTAAAAACACTCTTCCCTGATCAGGTGCTTCCAGTCTAGAAACCACACAGCATTCTTGCCTGTCTCACAAGAGACACAGCACTGCATAACTTTGGGTAACCAGTCCCTCATCCAGATGAGAGGGATGACAATTGCTACTATTTTTTTTTTTTACACTTAATTTAGCTTTACCAGCACAACTCTTTGTAACAGATGTTTCATAGAATTCAAGGAGTACAAAATAGGTGGCATCTTTTGCAGTGTTTCAGAGATATTTTCAAACAGTGCTACCTGTGCAAAACCTAAGAACTATAGCATAAAAAACCAGAATGACCTGTCCACTGTTATGTCTAAGCTTCTTTTGGGAAAGTATTTTGTTCAATAAAAGGTTATGCTTCCTTTATACAGCTATAACACTTCTACTTGAATTAAAGAAATGACATGTCAAAAACCCCTGTTTCTACCCTCAAGGAAAACTGCATGTTGCAATCTTCACATAACCTCAGACATCACATATTTAACCAATTCACTAAAAACTTCTGTCAAGTTTGCCAGATCAGTGTAATGGAACTGATGTGCTCCCTAAACCAATCTATTCACTGTGGGTTAAGCAGCAAGACAGTTAACTAAACTCCTGGGTTTTGAAGCTTATAATTTCTTTATTTATAGACAGGATGGAGTAAATTAAAGATTTCAAAATTTCTTTGTTTGCTGTTCCATTCACTTGTAACCACAAAATTAGATGGCAACAGCGGTTTTAAAGTTTGTAAGTTTATGGAGACTCAGTATTTCACAAATCCAATTATTTAAGGAAATGCAGTCCATCTAATGTTACTGATTTATCAATTAAATGCTACAAAGCAAAATGCCAAGGAATAGTCTATGTCACCAGTGTGGTTGCTTGTACAGGGAACTATCTTAAAACTACTTTAAATTAAGAGGAAAAAATGCAGAATATTGCAAACTATTATTTGAAATTAGTACACCAGAAGAGAGATTTAAGATTCTGTAATAAAGCCTGTGCAAATATATGTCCTAGTTCCTATTCCTTTTATTTTGCTGAAAGCAACTACTAAAGCTTGTTATTAGCTATAACATTGCCTAAGCAATGCCAGCAATGTTCTGACAAATCTCTAGGGATTTTTTTACCCACTTTCCTTCTATTATCATACTACATCTCTAATATTCAATCAGTGCCAAACTGGTTTATATATGCCAATCTTTCTCACAGAAATGGAAAAATATCCTGCTGTATGTCACAGGCCTGCTGATGTGACAGGGAGAGACTGAATGGAAGTGGGAAAGGGAAGCAGGAGGGAGGAGGATGAGAGCACCAGCCTGCAGTCTGGTATTTAGCAAAAGTCTCATTTTTTTTGATCAGAAGGTTAGCAAAAAATCAAAGTGCACACTAGCATTAGTTAGGTCCCTTTTAATTTAACCTTCGACACAAGCTTCACACATCATGTGGACTCTTCCCTTTAGTCTAATTTCAGATGCAGAACAAACTTGTGCCTTGAAAACTGGCCAGACCTGAATCCCCATTTTACTACCTACTTTGAACAAAACATGCCATGAGCCACTGACCAGATCATTCGCTGATGAACCTAAATTGCAATTTCTATGCAGTTATTTAAACATAGCTCTGTTGTTAGCTGAATCTCCCCACTGGGACAAGATTGTACAATGTTCACTTTTGTCCCTTGTAAAATCATAGACAATGTTTAGGAATATTTGATTAAAAAGAAAATTCTGGGAAGAACTCATTTGCTCCTTTTGTAAATATAGTTCCTCATTAAAATTTGATAACAACAGTCTTAATGGAATACTACAACCTCATTCATGCTTTTGAATAAAGTGATTTAAATTGGCATGAACACAGTTTAAATACACTTCTTCCCAGCTAACTGTTGGCAGCTTTTTAACGGCCTGCAGGGACAGGTATGACTCATTCCTGCTCTTTAAAAACTTTTTTAAAATGCAGACTTTTTTCCACTGGTCTATTGTGCTTTACAAGTAAACTGAAAGGGACTAAAATTAGAAGGCAGACCACTATCACCAGAGGGATTAGGAACTCCTACGCTATGCTGATTCCAAAAGCTGAATTGGTTGACCTGTACTGGGGATTCTTTTATTTTGGTTCCTACTAGATTTCTGGCAAACTTCATCCAAAGTCTCTCCTGGTTACAATTATTTTAATTCCCTGTGTTAGGAACAGCGGGTGGTCTCTGGATTCACATGCAACATTGCACTGAGCAACCCTCATTCTCTGCTATGCAAGACTGAAAAAAATAAAGGTGTTCCCCCTAAGTAAATCAGCATGAGAATGCTACGTGGTCACAAGTCATATGGCAAAGCTCTGGGGTTTTTAAAACAACCACAGCAACAGTCTTTCTGTGCCTTATGCATAGTATGCTATTATTTATTGATTCTGATTAATACAGAGAAAGTTTGGTGGACAGCTAGTTTAAGAAGGGAATCCAACCACCTCAAGTTTAGACTGAGCAATCAACCTGTCAAGGAAAAGACAGCACAAGATACTAACCTTCCCTGTAATTCAGGTATTTTAGGTAGTGCAGACTACTGGGTTAAAAGCTAAAACAATAAGGTACATTTCAACTTAAGATAGGGATGTCAGCCTCCTTATCAGCACAGTCCTTCAAAGAGCCCTCTGAAATTCTCTTCCTTTGACACAGACAAGCCTCACGTCTGTGGCAAGATGTGTGGGCTACTCAGTCCTGAAGAGCACAATAGGTGCTCTCAGGGTAGTATTCTGTTAACCAGAAAAAACCTGAACAAGCTTTGTGCTTTATGCAAAACACCTAAGGAAAAAATGTTAAGTACTTAATTTGCCATATCACAGAGGAAAGTTAAATGTGACTCAGGTGTACACACTGAGAAGCAAGAACTTTAACACTAACTGGGATTTGTTCACTTTCCCGTTCATGATAGCTGGTTCCATTATCATATTATGTGCATCTACTTTAGGAATGGTGGGGTTTTGCTTTTACAGCAGGTAGGTGGCTGGCAGTTTTGTGTGGCTCTCTGAAAGGAGCTATAGAAATGTGACTAGTAAGCTGGGTTAGCTGTTCAGTATTACAGGTTAAATGAGGAAAAGAAAAAAGAGGAAGACTCAGCCAGAGCCTGCATTGATCTAAAGCATGGGTCAACAGTTCCAAGACACAGAAAATCCAATTCATTTCCCATTTCCAATTTCCAGGGAACATTTATTACAATCTGAAAGGTATGTGTTTTGAAGAATTGTGATACTAACACTCTTTTCTAAGCAGAGGCAGTGTACACTGAGGTTAAAGAGATGGCTGTACCAAAAGTAATCTCATCTCAGAATTAAAAAAAGGTGTGAAAAACAATCATAATTCCCCCTTCACCTCCACAAAAACTACACTTTTTTGTTGCAATAGAAAGTGGAACTCTTGAATTAAAAATTTAGCAGGTGCCAAAGTATGAGAATGGGGATGGATACCAGGTTAAGGAGCAGTCATGAAGGCTGTGAAAACAACCAGCATACCAAATCCAAACCCTCTTGATCTTTTGGAAGGGCATTTTCTATATCTGCAACTGGTAGTTAACATTTTCCTGGCTTTATATCTACCTAAATATATCAATAAGCAAAGTGTCTTCAGTTCCTGAGGAGAATTTGTGGTTAAGGGTATGTGACACCTAGAGTGATTCCAAAGAGTGGGTCATATACCCTTCATCTTTTCTTGCTACTGAGGTACTGACTTAGTTCTGGGTGAAACAGAATATATAACTGACCTCCAAACAAGACCCCAACATGCAACCAGCCAGCTGATGGTATCAACAAGAGAGTCAAAGGCTGCTGCAGTTTTGTCCAGCCAGGCTGCTATCACATATCCTGGTTACATTCTCTACCAAAAGTTTGAGCAATAACATCTAGATCTGAACAAATCTGGTCCTGCCCAACCAACACCTCAGCCTAAAAGAAATTATCAACTAATTTCTTCCACACAACACAAGAATTTCAGGAGGGCAAATTAACCATTTTATACCTCTGACAGGTCTTTCTAAACCTTATACCAGTTCTTCCAACTTTCCATTTCCCTGAAACAAAACCACAGTTCTCAGAAACATTCTGGAAGAATGGACAACTAAGAAAAAATTTCTCAGCGCTCAGATGTTAAGCCTCCCTCCCTGCAGCATTAGTGTCTTCAAAATGTTTTTAAATGAAAGGGGAAAGAGGAGTAGCTTGCAGTAGTTTCCAAATAATGCAGTTATACTATCTTTTATCTGTATGGATGCTGTCATGGAATTGCACTATTTCTTTAGGGGCCTTTGGGAATGAGGTGAGAATATTGATCTGCATTAAACCAATAACTGAATTGAGTATATTTGCTTCTTTATGTTAAGCTAATTTCAAGAAGCTCCTAATTTGTTAGCACTTTTCAGAGTGATCTTGAAGCTGGAAAGGAAGGGAATAGACAGCTCAATGTGTATAACAAAGGTTTGTCAAATAACATCAATATTCCTCATTAAGACTATCCTTTCAAAGTAAGAACTACTTAGAGATATGGTAAAGACCTTAGCTCAAAGGGACCAAATGGAGCAAGGGGCCCACAAGCTGAGAGCTTAATCTAGAGGCAAAATAGATTAAAAACTTGGCTAGGGATCAAGACTGCTTCTTCATGTCACCATTCCCACCTTTTGTTGTAAACAAACTCTGGGGCCATGGCTGGGAACACCAAGTCTGCAAGCACACACTCTTCACATCAATGCCTCTATGCAGGGCAGAGAGGATGACTTTAGACAACATCAGTAGAAAACTGCAGTTGGCAAGGAAATAAATCTTTAGGGAAAGGAGAATACTGTGCTTTTACCAGCTCAAATCCCATTTTCAAATATACATGAAGATGACCACTGACAACTAAACATGCTTCACATCAAGAACTGTTCTAGATCAGACAGCTGTCTGCTCCAGAAGCATTCCTCATGCCTACTGCTATCACCTCCTAAGGAAATTCCACACCTCCCTACAGACATTCTTTGCTGTAAGACATCATACCTTCCATAAGCTTTTCTCAAACAAACTTGCCAAAACCAGCTCTCAAAATGGCAAGCCATGGGCATATTCTCTGCTGGATATAGCTGCACCAGAAGAGACTAGTCTCCCCTCCTTAACAGATTTCAAGTCAGTGAGCTAAATTGGCTTATACAACTATATATAGCAGTAGATCTTTGGCAATAAATGCACGTTTTTCCCCTTAAACAGGCTAAGAAGTGATGACATGAGCAGCTTAAGTGGCAGATCTGAAACAGCAGAAGTCTGCTGACAGGATACATGACAAATACCTGCGAGTAGCCCAAAGGGTGGCAGTTTATCCAGCCAACTTAGCTGAGCTGGAAGATGACATGTTCACAGTACCAACTGGTCACAGTCACAGAAGCCAAAATATGTTGGATTCCCTACCGGTAGGATAAGTGTGCTGAATTCACTGGGGACTCATGGCACTGCCAGGATTTGACCCAACATCTTATAAGCCCATATTACTGCTGCTTTAATCATTAAAACCTCCCAAATCCAATACCTGCAAAGAGTGGCACATCTGACTTCAAGAGCAGCTTTGAGAAATTCTAGAGGCAAATGACTTACTCCAACATCAAGACAACTGTCATGAAATTCAATTGTGTTTGCTATCTGCTGTTGCAGTTACAGGAGCTTCTCCTGCACTGGCAGTCCTAGCTCATCCACACATACACACTAAAATCCCCTATTGTCAGATGGGACATGCCAAGTCATCTCTTCCATATGTGTTTTCAATAAATAGATACACAAACAGCACTGCTAAAACGTTTCAATTATTCAGCTCAAAAGACAAGTTAGATGAAGAAACCAGCCTTTGATCAAATTTATCTTTTTGGTTTTTTTTAAAAGGAGTCCTGAGTTCTGTTTCTAGTGTTGCTACGTGTAACTCTGTGCAACACCTTAACCCGGTGAAGGGAAAACTGCAGTAACCTACACAGAGGATAGACATGCCAGAGGCCTAAGTTCTGCTGAGAATGACATGTTAGCAAATGTACATGGGGTCAGCTTGCAGACAGCTAACAGCAGCTGCTTGCAGTGAAGGCTTGGATTCACGGCCCCTTGCTTTCTCAGTGTGTGAGACAGGCTGGAGAAGCGCTGAGAAACATCAGCAAGAGGTTTTATACTACTAGCAGATAAAGCATAAACTTTTCAGAAACCCTTGATTACATGCTCAGAAGCCCACACCACAATGATTCCCTTACGATCAGTCAGGACAATTAAATGAAACTGCACTTTCATTCTGCAGGTATAAAATGACACATCAGCAAAATAAACTGTAGTAAATTTTTATTGATGTATTTTAGAGGTGGTTTTGGTTTCACCAGATGGAAAGGCCTTCCAGTGAAATCATTCTGCTCAGTTATTATTCATAACATATGTTTGCACTCAAATTTTCGACTTCATAACCGACTTTTATTAATGAGGGTGTATTCTCCAAACTCATTGATGAAATACCTAAAATATCTTCAAATCACACGTTTCTTTCACCCTTTTCCACAGACCTTGTACTGGCACACCAATTCACAAGACAGTTGTATTAGCCCTTGCTCCTGCTGTATGGGTGACGACAGAGCCTCCCTAGGACTGTGACTACCCTCCAGGCTGACACTTAGTTCTGGTGCACCAGTGGAAGCAGTGCCCACTGTGCCTCAGTGCTTTGCCTGTCATCTGTCACTCATCCTTTCCTCTGCAGCCCCCTGTACCCACCTGCAAATCACCTCTTGTACAAACAGCCCAACCTAATCCACTCCAACCAAACAAGCCGGCTTGGGCAGAGTCTAATTTCATTCTGACAAACCACATTGCCAGCAGATTTGAGAGGGCATTTCCCTTAAACAGAAGGGTTGTTGAACTTACCTAGGCAAACAATCTATAAGGATTTGTCAGTGACTGCAGTGGTGTAAACTGAACTCCTGGGTTTTGCAGACACGTGGCAGTGGATTGCTAGTGTGTTCCTCCTACCAGTTGTGCAGTGGGAGCAGAGTACCCAGAAACAGCTGGATAAAACAGTATCTTAAGGTGCTGCAGCTTCTTGCTAAGACTGACCTCTTTGCCAACCAAAGTGCTCTTTGCCCACCTTAGCTGTAACCAGGTGGAGGGTTTGGTTAGCAGGTAAAATTAGAACTTTCCAAGCCACAAGACTTTAGGGTTACATCAGCAAAGCTACTACACAAGACGTCATCACTTCTGTGAAAAGTACTCTGGCAGAAGCAACAATGTTCACTTTTTTCTCAGACCAGAAAGTCTCTCTATGCTATCATGAAGGCATAGTCATCATCCACATGATTTGCCTGTAAGAGTGTAAGCTGTCACAGATGACAGTACACCCCTAAAAAAAACCCAACCCCAAAACCCTTTGACAAAGCCTAATCTGTTTACAGAAGTTGAGATCATCTACTAACCAACCTGAAGGACACCTTTAAAGGCTGTATCTGCAAGCTCTTTAAGAAATCCACTCATGCACAGAAATCTGCAATATGAAAAAAATCCTGGGAGGGAGAGTTCAAATATGCAAAAAAGTACAAAGTCAAAGACAGTACAAAGAGTTTACAACCTTCTCTCTCTCTCTCTGTGGCCTTTTTTTTTTAAACTTCTGTTTGAATACTTGATTTTTTTTCTTTTTTTCTGCTCGCTGGTAAATAAACAGAAGAGGCAATTCCTTTCCCACCTATTTCAGCAAAATCATAATAGTAAACTATTTTTTGTTTGTTGCAGCAGTTGCACGAGGTGAAAAGTTATTACTTAGTGAACCTAGTGGATTTATTTAATAATTCTTTTATCAGTAAAAACATGTTTATCTTTAAACATTATAGACTTCTCTTGAGATTAGAAAGTTTCTCTCTCCCCATAAACAATTTTCCTTCCGTTTTAGCTCAGTTTCTTGTGCCAAGATGTTTGGAAAAGGCAACTTACATAAGTATTTATATGTAAGATACTCACAACAGGAATTACAAAAGTAACTTTACAAATGAAAGTTACTTTCTTTATAATCAGAGTCCAGAATTTAACACTAGTATTTAAAACATATATAAGAACTTTACCACAGAGTAATGTAACACAACATCTACCTCAACTGTCAGAGACAGTTAACTTTTCTTGTATGTTTGGAAAAGAAATCAAAATAAAACAGTAGGAAAATATATCAGCTTTGCTTTTGAGAGTTGAGAGTAAAGAACTTCTATATTTTTGTTAACCCGTGTCATATCAGAATACAGGCATTACAATTTATGTCCTTTTAGAGTTCCAAAAATGAATCGGAACCTTACTCTCAGAACACCAGAAGCCATAAAGACAACACAACAAAGAACTGAGAATGTGATGGAACAAGTAATGAGAGTGTAAATCTGAAGTTCAGTGCTTCTCTCCATTATCAGTGCATGGTAATTTTATGCTATTTTCTGCTGAGGCTCCTTTGAACAGAACATTGAAGAGTGATTACATGTCCAAACTTTAATAAAATGTCAAAATCCACTGCTTCATTGTATCTGTAATTGTGATGGATTCCTCCTACACATGGGATAAGAAAGGATGGAATTTTGTATTCATGGTGCTCCAAGCACTATGTTTTAAGTTGGGGCTTGACGTAAATCAGTTATTTGCCAACCAGAAAGTCATTATTATAACCTCACATTTTAATTAAAAAGGCATTTTTGCTCTTAAAAACATGGCTTCAGATCTTGAATATGCTTTCAGAGAATAAAGATTTTTTTAAAATTTACTGACAGTCACCACAAAATAAATCTATGGCCAACATCATGTGTCACCACTACAAGGGGCACAGAAGACAGCAGACTGGGTTCTTCCCTGTAGTTTCAACTCTGCTTAAACTGAAATAGGAAAAAAGACCTCCCTTTTGGGAAAAGAAGCTGCAAAATCTCTGGTTTGGCCTCAAAACTTCTACTCTTTACAGACCAAAGCTCACGCCTCCACGCTCTGAGGTCTGTCCAATACCAATGGAAAAAACAGCCATAGGCGACTGGGGTGGTCCTGCTTCCACCTTCCTACCTCAGGTGGTGCTGTCAGTGCCAGATGAAGATGGAAACTGCAGGCAAACCAGACCTGGCATCAAAGACATTCGTCCTGCTCTCTGGAACTCCCACCATGTGGCAGTTTCTACAGTCAAGGTTAACTGTATCCTAACCTGCAAGCTAAAATTCCCCCACTTATTTTTCATAGCACAGACATCTTCAGACAAAACAGAACCAAACTTTTAATATTGATTTCTCTCTGCATTTTGGATGAACCCTCCTTTTACAATGAGACTACAGGCGAACACTTGTTACTCAAAAGAGATTCCTTTTTTACTCATCCCACTGTCTACAGATGGTGACAAAAGTAGTTCTTACCACCTACCATAGATAAAGAATCACTCTTAGAGTTTCAACAACCAAAAGTATCGTAAAGATTGTAAACAACCTATGCAGTTCCCCTTGTAGACGGAACACAACAAAGGGAAGACATCTGTCAAGAATGCACAGCAAAATGTTGACAGCCAATCCAATGGTATTTAGTCAGCTTTTGCACACTGGCTGCTGCAGAGCTGAACAGCAGATCTCACCACAACCTTCTTGCCAGGAGATTTAGCTCTCCTATGAGCTGGGCTTTGATGCGCAGAGAGGAAAGGATAATTCTTGTATTTTCTTTGGAAACAATGCAATAGTGATTGCGAGACATACTTGTCTGAATTAGATGTATAATACCAAGTCTCACAAGAGACACTCTGAACTTCTAAAGCTTGCCTGGCAGTGATAGGAGCTATTAAGGGGGTCTGCTTTAATGGATAACAAACATGACAACTCCCACAGAGAATCAACTGGTGCTGTGCTGGAAGGACTGAAAATGCAGCCCTACTGTTGCACTGGTCCACACAGAGGGGGAAAAAAAAAAAACCAACACAGTTCACATTAAGGTTTCCAAAAGAGTCCATCCTGATTTTTTTGAGAAATACACGAGTGAAGAACTTTGACTTCTTACATCCCTCCTGAAAGAACCTACTGGAAATTAACTGAGCAATTTTTTATATTCTCCAAGTGTAGGTAAAACAGCATTTGCAGGTCCAAATGTTAATCATCATTTTGAATCTGATGGCACTGAAAAGAACCTTGAAATAACAGATCTGATTGGTGAGGCAGAATCATGAAGCTAGTTTGCCACCATCTCCATCAGCCTGAATAGAAGTTAGTCTGTGTTAGTCCTGCTCTGAAAAATGACATATTGCACCTAGATCATTGCCAGCTTTGTGAGACAGCTCTCTCTTAAACCCTGACACAAGCAGGGAAACCAAATAATAATAATAATCTTATTGCTGCCCCTTGCCCATTCCCTCAACATAAAAAGGTCGACCAGCAGCCTGTTGAGTGAATTATCAGGGAGGATGGGTACCCATAGACCAGGTGTCACCCCAAAATTCAACTTCTGCCTGGTAAACCATGCTGTCTGATGTACATTTCTCATCCGATTTAGAGCACGCTCTGCAACAGGATATTTCTGTCACCAAGAGGAAGGTGACTATCTTTCTACCTTGGAAATAGCTGAACCCGTGACAGCTATTACTTATAAACTCCTCATCAGATGATGTTTTCAGCTAACCAGAATAAATCTATTAGCCACAGTTTCAAGACTTCAGTGTCTCCCTGCTTGCAGCCAATGGAGGCTGTACTCTCACTCTTCCTGGTACACAGTGCCTAAACTCACGTGGACCAGAATAAGTGCTTTCTATTATTCACAGCTGACATCCATCATAATAATTTGTCTGTCTTTTTCCCCAATGGGGGATATCTTTGTATTTCTCATATTGTCTTCAGAGGGGACAGGGTATTTGTTTCTTTGTAATTTCTACTTTGAATTAAGGCCATTTTCAATTCTTTTATCGACATTATTCTCAGAGCACAGGCAACTCATTCCCCGTGGTTTTCTCTTGCAGTGTAGGCCTGCAGGCTGACTTCTTTGACACTGTATATCCACCCCACTGACTGGAAACCATGATAGGCTGAAAAAACGCATCCATTTGCTTCAGCTTTCCATTCATGCGTGTCCAAAGCTAACGTGAATCAGGACTTTCTTCCCTCCCAAAACCAAATGCAGGATGCAACAACAGAAGTGACTTTAACAGTCACTAGTCATACACACTAAGAGAACAGTACATGGGTTGGGATTACACTAAAAGACTTCCTGAAGAGACTTTATAGCAACATGCTGTATAATTCCATTCTGAATTTTTACATAAGATCCTTTTTAACCTGTACATACTTCCAGGGATCGCTCAAGATCTGAAGCAAGATAAAAATACAGCACTTGTGACTTCTGCACAGCTTTACATAATGTATTTAAAGGATCACAACCAAGAACTTTATTTAAACCAACTCACGGACAGCTACTTGGTGACTCTGAGTGAAACTGAAGTGAGTGGCACCAATGTAAAACTAGAGGAAGGCATATGCCAGCAAAGTGGATTACTGCAAGGCTGGTGAATAAAGCTACTAACCACCTTCCTTCAAGACTTTGGTATTTCCACCTACCATTATGCCTAGTTATGCTTGTGTTTCAAAAATAGACATGAAGGCCCAACCCCACAACTATTTCCTAATTATTTTAATTTGCCTCATTTTTTGGAGAAGGTTTCCTAATTAATATTAAGCATCAAAAATGCTTCCTCTTGAAGCTTCACTGAGCTCTTGAGCTTAAAGTACAGCCGTTAAAACAGGCTCCATTGATACAAGACTGATATCTTTTTTTTTTTTTTTTTTTTTTTTTTAACTGGATAACTTTGCTGGTTTGGATGATTTGTCCAAAACTCAACACTGAAGCCCTGTCAGCAAAGTCCTACAAAGCAGAAATACTCCCAACAGAAAAACTGAGCTAAAAGCCTGTCTTTTACTAGGGAAGCAGAAAATCTTTTCACAAAAGCAAAAAACTTCAAGAGGACATTCTCTGCTGTCAGTGACTGACAATTAGGTTTTGCCCACGGGTTGCAAACACAATGAAGCATCCAGTACAGGAGATCCAGGACCCCATCACGACAAAGACAGAACCACAATGTCTCTGAACACTGTGAAGTTTCAGTAATTTCCATCCTTTCTCTGAAAACTGTCTTTGAAGTGTTCTCATTGCCAGTTAGTTGCTTCAGATGTTGATTGCTCATTACACTGATTTGTCCAGTTTCCAGTTCACTGAAGGTTTCATCATGAACTTTTCTGAAACAAATCAGTATAAAATATCTTTAGTGGGATGAGGTTTTGGATGGAGATTAATTCTATTTCATCCACAGTGGTGCCTGCTTTCCATCAGCTTATTAGGAACATTTCTTGTAGCTTTTACTGCATCTATTACCTTATGGGCACTTTAGATCCTACCACAGACAAAACTCCCTTGTAGACAGTGTACAGGCAAAGACAGATAGCTGGAGATCTGAGTCCATTTCAACCTGTGCATCTGTTCTGAGCACGACTTACTAGCCATTAGGTAACACATCAGTTTTTGCATGCATGATGTTTTAAATAATGTGGAAAATACAAACAATACACATATAAAGATTACAATGCAAAGGAATTCTGTACATTTTTCAAAATATTTAAGGTAGAAACATTCAAAAGATTTTCAGAGGCAGTTTGCAGACTTTAAAATGTAATTTGCTTTTCACAAATCCCAGTCATTTGAGATTCCCTACCACAAAGATGACATCATAGATCTGGGAGATTCATAACTTGTACCATGAATCAACCATTTTGTATTTAATAAAAAAACCCCCCTTATCTATGCACTCTGACTTCTTTCACAGCAAAAGCTTAATTATTTACCATCTAAATACTCACACTGAATTAGCTTTACACATAAACTTAATTCAAATTAGCGCTGAAATTACATGGCACATAAAAACATCCACACTTATATGACAAAGTTCCGTGTTACCACCTATACACAGATGCAAAAGTACCTAGTGCGTTCTGCTATGGAAGAACAAGCTGCCTCATTAATTTACAGTTGTCCTTCCTAATTTAGCTGAAGGGACTTCTGAACTACACTCACACAGCCTGTTGTTCATCTCTACTCACCAAACCACCTCACAGAAAACCTAAACTGAAGCCACAGGGTTGGGCACAGCACTGAGTGGGGTCCTTACCCAGGGAGCTGCCCATTTGTCACACCTGGACACCTCACAGCATTTGTACCATGGCTCCCCCATGTTTAGCTGTGCCAACAGAAGATGCTGCTGTCCCCACAGCAGAACCACAGGAACAGTAAATCCACTTTATGTGAAATTAGCTGGGTTAGTGCAAATCACCCATTTAAACTGGCTAAGCTTTTCTGGCTGATTGCTCCACAGCCAGTGTGGGAGCTCTGCTGGCTCCAGTGAGGCCATAATTACCACCAAAGGGGCAATAGGAACCTGCTTGGGGAGATGGAGGTTTCCAGTGGCATGGATTTTAGCCGAGCAAACGTCTGTCTACAACCTCCAGCATGTGATTTTTAATCAAAGTAGTGATACTAGCACAGGCAGTTGCAGGAGGGCCTTTACAGTGACAGCAGCTCTTACATCTGCTCTTCATGCACCACAGACACATGTGCACTTGTCCAGTTAAAGATGTTTAACCCCTGGGTATTCTACCACCTTTCTGCAAGAGGTTACTGACCTTAGAGCTCGGCTGCTCTTTCATCTCCTTAATGCAAAACATTTTCCAAGTAGCTTAAATCACTTTTGATAGCCTTTTAAACTTAACTAACTTTGCCTAAAGCAAGTTAGATCATTTACAGGATCCATTTGCCAGCAAAGATGAAGGAAGGAAATAACTTCTGGCAGACTTCTAGACAGTACTGGAAAAAGAGGGAGAAAGCAGGAAGGTGAGCTGGAGGCAGAGGTGTGCAAATAAAGCCTCCAGGAAGCACAGCTGAATTCAGAAGATGGCAGCTGTTCATAACCTCTTCTTGTACTTTCATGTAACTGCATTTGAAGACATCTGTGAAAGCAAAGTGCTAGAGTTTATAAACTCAGCGGGTGGAGGGGAACTATCCCTGCTGCAGCAGCTATCACAACAGGGTCTTACTTTGGCCATTACTCTTTTTTGCTGTACTTCAATACACATCAAAAACTCTAATAAATATATTTGATTTAAAGAGCTTGAACAAGTTGCAGTTAGTGAATTCCCCACTTTGCTCTTGATAAACAGAGTGAATGTGCTTCATATGTGGAAGCTAACCAGCGAACAGCATTTCACTTGCAACTCAAAACTCATATAAAGCTGTGCTTAAATCTTCAATGTTCTCAATGTAATTTTGAATGTGATCATTAACAACTCTTCATATTACATTTTCCAAGTGTTAGCTCACTCTA
Organism: Hylia prasina; assembly: GCA_013397195.1. Taxonomy (NCBI): domain Eukaryota; kingdom Metazoa; phylum Chordata; class Aves; order Passeriformes; family Sylviidae; genus Hylia; species Hylia prasina. Next base: position 263,483 of record VYXD01003631.1, read on the forward strand.
TAGAGAAGCGATGGAATTTTGCAGCTGAACAGTGCTACTCTTTAAAATCTCTTGATGTTTTGTAACTACTCTTGAAAAAAACTGGTCAATAGTTAAACAGGTAAGAAGCATCTCGATTTCTTCTCTCAAGAACATAAAAATGTGGCCTAAATTATACATACCTCTGTTAACTGGTCTGGAATAAGAGCTCATCTTCTCACTGCCAGGCACTGGCTTTACACACTACAGTTGTTTGCTGTGCTGCAGGACCAACATCTACAGATACAGCACACCTCCTTATTTTCAGTAAAGGAAGCTTTATGGGTAGTGGCAGAATCTTTCACTATCCCAATTAATATAGCTGGTATGGGGGAAGGGGAGGAGACCAAAATGCTGAGCTGATAAGGTTCCAGGTATACCTGGTGTGGCACACATTCTAGGCATACATCTGAGACTTGTTGGTTCCCACTGAGCAGAAAGGGCAGTGTTAGTAATGAAGGAGGAGTTTGTCTCTAATGGGAAAGAAAGAGGTAAAACAAGGGGAAAGAACCCCAAGATTATAGCATCCCATGAAATCAATAGCTCTATTGACTCTATGGCTTTATTGTCCCAGGCTCAATGCTTTGTAAAGCATTCTGTAGCTTTTCTTGGAGGATTAGGACTGGGAGGGTCAGATACTGCGTGGGTACTCTGAGAAATGTTAACCCACCAGTGCTTCTGTCCTTCATCAGCTGTCAGAACACTCCATCTGTGTGAGGTGACTGCTTAGTCACCCCGGGAACCCCAAGGGGCTCAGAGCAACGCCAAAATGCACTGAATTCCAGAAGGAAGCCAGGAATTTGATGATCCTGTTACAAGGGCCATGCACTAGACCCACACAGAGCTGTGCTAGCACATACCAATTACCTTGTATTTCAGAGTGATTAACTTATATGTCTAAATGCAGAACACCTGTTCCCAGTTTGCACTTAGCCTCATAATTTCTGGCTTGCACTGCAGGCCTGGAAGAGCAGTCCCAGGACCCTAAAGCTTGTTCTCCCTTCTCAGGTACAACAATAGAGCCAGGAGAAGATGTACTGGCTCTAGACACAAACTTTGTTCAATTATCTGTTCAGATCACCTCAGCCAGTGCAGTGCTACTCATTCTGCTAGCAAGAGAATCAATTTCCACATGTATATAAAGGGTTTGCTTCTGGCAAAGCTTTATATAATTGTACATAATGCAAGTTCAGTCACAACATCAAAAGCAAAATTATATTTCCTTTCATGAGGTCTGGGATTTTACTGTTGGTTCACTCATTTGTTTTGGCAACAGCCCTGATCATGAACACAGTATATACAATCCCATGTTTTTTTAAAAAACCCACAAACCAAAGCAGAAGATGCTGAAGGAAATTAACTGTACAGTGGGGGCAGCAGGATAGTATCTAACATTTTTGCAAACAATCAATTTGTCACTTTCATGGGCCTAGGTTAATTAATATTCTATAAAGGTCTTCCAAAAGCTGAATACCTCTCAAGTTCTGAATTCATGGGGCTGACCTTCGACTTGCTCAGAATGATTTTTAATGCAGTCTGTTATCAGCAAAACCCGTTTAAACACATGCCCCATCTGCCAGCACCCCATTTGCAAAAGAGCTTCTTATACTTGCAGACAGTAAAGCTTCTGCCTGCTTCCCTCTCTCCTCTAAATACCAGCTGTATGGTAATGAGCACAAACAGCTGAAAAATACTGCACAGTAACAAAGCTGGTACGAAGCGGGCAGAACAACGCATCCACTCAATGAGGCAGTTGTAGCATGAATTTAGCAGATTAGCTATTGAACAGGGGTGGGGGGAGGTTTGGAAAAAATGTAAAGGGTCTACACAGATAGCAAGAAAATGAAAAGCGACCAAAGGGGCACAGGCTACCAAAGAAAAGCCCAAATTCTAAAGTACTTTTGTTGAAACTGCATGAACCAATTCTTCAGATTTTCTAAGGCTTACTCGTCCTGTACTAATGATATGCCAAATGCTATTCTGATCATTTGCAAGTTCAGTTAGTTTTTAAAGGAGGCAACTTGTTAATGGAAGTTTTCCATTCATTAACAAATCTCTTCACTGGCCAGGGGTGGGGGAAGTCCTTAAGAACAGGAACATGCTCTCCTACTTCAGTCTCTGGTACTTTCAGCATGTGTGACCAACAAGAACCATACTGTCTATTAACTTTTTGTATAATAGCCCTCTCAGTCTATCCATTTTTAAGACATTTTTTTAAAATGCTGACAACAGTCACGCTACCCTCCAGACACTGACAAGCTTTTTAAGCAGTGAGCACAAATGACACTCACTTTTAAGAAAATTTGCGTGTAACTGCATTCAGCTGACATGCATACAAAGCATGGAGTTGAGTATTTGTTTACACAAGTAGCTAATTTGATATATGCTATTTGCATAAAGTCTTAATATGGCACATGCACTTTTGCACTTGAAATTACACACATCTGTTTACTAACAGATGTGAAAGATTCATGCAGTTTTGATACATAAAGCTGATGTGAAAATACAGGATTTTTTTTTCTTGTTCACAATTTCCCAATGGCATCTTGCACGTTACTGCTGCTTTTGAAGAATTGGAGCCTAACACTTTCAAAGAAAAGATGGTGTATTGACACTGCCCAAGCAAGTGCTCTGTCAAAAGTGTGATACATAGGGTTGGGGGGTTTTAAATTCCTAATTAAAAAGCCTTACTGTTACAATCCCTCAGCATCCTAACATTTGTCTTTAGCGACAAGTAAGTCTAGTAAGATGTTTTTCAAAGATTCATCCACTAAGACATACTGCAATAAAAATACTATATTGTTTCTAAAAGTAATGAAGAATGAAGCCTTTAGTCTGGCTTCTAAGGTCTTCTTACTTCTAAGGTCATCACAATGAAGCTCCTAAGAAAGCAAACGATCTTTTAACCTTTATACATTGCACTCAGAGAGTTAAACAGAACAAATCATCTATGTTACTGGCTTCTTTTCACTGGCAATCACAGAATAAACAAAAACAAAAAGAGAAAGCAATTTTCTCAGGGCATGAAAGAGCTTGTCATGCAGCTATACAATGGTATTCACAGATGATATTTTTATTGCTCACGTCTATCATGACCTTGTAATAAACAGAAGGAAAACCCCCACTATTGACATTCACTGGAAGTGTCTACCTAATTTCAAATTTTAATGTAAGTCAAATCTATCGCGTTTAGGTTAAAGAACATGTACTTTGATCTTTCCTGGAGAATTCTAGCAGACATTAAAGATATTTTCCATATTTTAAGCACCTTAAAGAACTCAAAAAACCTTTATCGAAATAAAAAACAGGTAACTGACATATTCAACATACAGAGATGCATAAAATGTTAGCTAATGATTAATTAATCATAAATTACTCACTGGCTAAAAAAAGTGTTAATATCCACTTTATACACTTATTATTAGTCATTACAATTATCAGTGATTCCCGTAATGTTCTGCACTTAAAACTTAGCACAAATATCACTCAGTTCTTATTTTAATTCTCTCTGAACTGTTTAATATGTACCAGGATGAAAGCTACTAGCTTAAAAACACTAAGCAAATTAAAGTGGTTTATTATAAGAGAAGGTACAATACCTGAAGCGATGCAAAAATTAACTGCCAGAATTACATTTGCCCTTTCCAGGAACGTGTATTTCTTCAGCTCATCAGCACTCCAGGAGGAAAGAATATGATACTACAGAAGGGCTATTTGCTATCTCACTAATCCAGGTATGCCTTGGTACCTTCAAAGCAGCCTGAGCTGCTCAGTATCACTTTTTAGTTTTACAGACTATAGTCCTGGGGTACTAAAGCAGCACCAATGAACAAGGAAAGCCCCATTTCATTTAGAAGACTTAAACTGGAATGGTGAAAGGGTTTTTTTTTCATGTTTCATATAAAACTTTCTAAAACTCTGTATTTTATGACTTAGAAACAAAATTGAACATTCACAAAAACAAACCCGAAGTTGTCTATGAGAAAATCCAACAACCTAGCATAAAATACTCAAAAATATGCAAGAAAAAGTTTGTCAGTGAAACTGGCAGAGCTACATTCAGTCATTTTCAAAGTTTAACCTCAAAAGCTTCATTATTCAAGCATTTGGACAAAACACCAAGTACAACAACCAAAAATCATAAGAGAAGACTGGAGTTAATGTTGGCTCTGTTGAGAAAACAGTTACATGAGAAATAATCACAGAATGGTTCGAGGTGGAAAGGATTTCAAAGATCATCTCATTCCAATACCCTTGCCACAGACAAGGTGCCACCCACTAGACCAGGTTGCTCAAAGCCCCATCCAGACCTGCCTGGAACACTTCTCAGGATGGTGCCTTCAAAACTCCTTTGGAAAACCTGCTTCAGTGTCCCACCACCTCACAATGAAGATTTTCTTTTTATCTTTTCTTCCACATATCTGAGGATTATACCTATACTCATTGTTTCAGAGAATACATCCCAAGATTAGGACCCTTCTCTTGGCAATGGTGGTTTCATGAGATGTTGACAGAATGCCTCCTTTGGATAGCAACTTATTCTACTGGGTACAAATATATCAGGCATCCTCAATATTTCAGTTTTGTCAATTAATTCCTATAGAATGTGCCATTCACAAGGAATAAGTACTTCAAATGTACTTTAATAATCAAAGTGAAAACAACCAATCAAGCAAAAATCATGTCAAAGTTGCTTTGTTGATCCCCTTTTATATTTCAAGTCTAGCTGTACATTGCTAGTACTTGTCCATAATCTTCATGTGCTTTTACCATGTGGAAGCCTTTAAACATGAACAGTCTTAAAATAAATACTGAATCATATCTATATTCATGAGTATAAACAGTGTCAAGGAGAAAACAGTGACTCATTTTAAACAACAGTGTTCTTAACTGTATTGATATTTCTAGAACAGTCCTTTAACTTAAAAGAATTATCATACAAGTAATGCACATATACACAACCAATTAAATAATCACATTTTAAACATAATATTCCACAAGAGATGGAAAAGATGAACAGAGGAAGATTTATCAACAGCACTACACTGCCCCTTCACGCCCACTACAGAAACAACACCACAAGCTCACAAGCTGCATGATGTAAAAAATACCCCAAACCTAAAAAGAAACTAAAAACAAACAAAACCCAACAAAACAAAACAACAACAAAAAAAATCACTGAATATTAACATAGCAATTATGTTAAACTGCAAATTTCCTAGTTTTTTCTATAGGATAGCCCCTTGCTCCCCCAATAAAACATACATACAATGGAGGAAAAGCAGGAAAAAAAAATCAAACTCTTACTTTAGTGGGAAAACCACCTGTTTTTCACTCCTATGCATCTTAGACATTCCCATTTTAAAAAGGTATAAATAAATTCAGATAACATTTCTCTAAGTGTATCCATTAAATACTAAAATGGATACACTTAGCTATGACACAAAGTTTTATGTAAGGATGAAACAACAAAGCTTCTATCGGAATCAACTCTTAATGGCATGAGAAATTATTTATGAGTATCTAAGCTACTTCATACATCTTATAAATTCCCTCAACTTTTTAAATAATACAGTTTTTCCCCCAAGCATCCTGTTTCTTCTAATTTAAAATTCAATTGCTATTTTGCTTGTCATTTAATACTAAATGTGTTGTTCTGATAGATGTATGGGTTTTTATTTTTGGTAGCATTAACTAGAATGTCAGTCAAGAACTTCTGATTGAATAAAAAAAGGTAAAAAGGTGTCCCATATACACAAGAGGCAAATCTGTGTATCATTAACACATGCATTCTGAAAACTCTCTCAAGCCAAGACAAGAACTTGCCATTCCTCCTACCCCTTCCTACAAATTAGCATAAATGAAAAAGAAATACAAGATGACAAGGACCTTACTCAATACCATTGTGATCTGAAATTATATTTTTCAGTATTAAAGAAGAAGGGTACACAATGAGACCACAAAACAAACCATTACATTTCAGAGACCAAATACATTTTTTTAAAGAAGTAGAGTGGTAAAATCGGCAATTTAAAAAAAATTACACTCAAATTACTTTATGTGCTACAAATGTTCATATGGTACATATGATCAGCCTAGTCTTAAGTAGAAGAAGTGCCTTACAAAACTCTTTTGCTTATAAAATATCCTAAATGTATTCGGTCAATTTCATCTAAATAAATGACATATCAGAGTTCTTACTTCTAGGTGCCCTTTATTAAATCCATGGGACATTTTAGACATGCTACAGTTCACAAGAACATCACAAATGTTCCTCTGGCTGAGGCTAAAAAACCCACCTAGCTTAACAGAGTCTGATCATAATTTAATTTTCTCATGGATGAAACCCACGTAGACCAGGCTATTCAAGTCACCTGCATACAGGCACAACCTTCTCAAGGAGGAAGAGAAAAATTAAGTTGGCCTATCAACAGTTACGAAAAAGGGTGCAAAGCATATCTCTGAATTATGTGTTTTGGAAATTTATGCAGAGAAACTTCAAACCTTGGTGCAATTTGCATGCTTCAAAAAATGGCAAAAAGGATGCTTAAAGATGATTTCCTGGTTTTTTGAACTTATAGCATCCCCCACCAGATTTTCCTGCATTATTACTGCTGTGTCTTTGTGAGTTTACACATACACCATGCTGCTTCACACGGACATCTTACACAGCTTCTTAACCAAGGTCAGGGTAGGGCAACCCCTTGCTAACAAACTGCTACAAGAAGTAGTTTCTAATAAATAAAAAAAATATGATAAACAATAGCATGCTACGTATAGCCAAAAATCATTTTCCCACAGCCATAAAGATAATATCCAAAGAATTATTTAGTAACAATAGGCAAACAAAATTCAAGCTTTTTCTTCTGACTACATGCAAGTAGAAACAAGGGGACTTAAAAGACAAGTCTGAAGTTGTTCCATAATAAATCTTGACAAGTAGTTATTACAGTTAGTGACAGTATCTGGGTGATTATGTATTTTATGTTTTATTTTCTCCTCTGGCTACAATTTTTTTTTACACAAGTGTCTCTCACCACAGTATATTTCCCTCAAAACACATTCTGAGCTATGAAGTAAAGATGGATCTCAAGGGGACCACCGTGACCTCTTCAGGGGTTCCTCCTCTATGAAAGAAGCTGTGACAAACAATTTCAGTATTGGTTTAATTGAAAGATTTTTGATTAAGAACAGGGGTTTTATTTCTATCCTATTAATGGCATCTAGAGGTCAGACCTCTTTAAGTTCAAGTAATCCAGCTTTGACTCTGCAAGCAAAGCATAAAACAAGATTCAAAAAAGGCACTATGGCATAATTTGCCTGTCCAACACTTGGTGTCAGGTCTTCTGTGTAAGCAATGAATGTATTCTCAAGTCATGATATATTCTTTCTCAAGAATATATTCCTGTTCGAGAGACTTTACTGTATAATGCACAGTGCCACTTTTAAAACTGATGTGAAGTTCTTGTCAACTGGGACTATCACCCTGGGAGTACTAAAAAAATACTTCAATACCTTCTACCATTACGAAGATATTCTATTCTGCTGACATGCATATATATACAGAAACAGTCACATTTTTAGCAGTACAGCTCTGGCTGCTTGGTACTATAGCAACTCATTTGCTGTTCCACCTTTTGCCACTTTCTGTAAATCTCATGTCATTTGTAGCCAACCAAGCAATCCTGAAGCTACAACACAAGCCTGGGACCGATGTGGCACTGCATGGCTTCCTCCACCTGTGATAACTGTGATATTGCTAAACAGCCTCTGAAATTTGAAGCATCACCAGAGAAGCAGAAAATGTCATTTCCTTCAAGCAACCACTGTAAAGAAACTAAATCACTGCATTAAGAAGTGCACACACTTCTTAATCACTCCACAGAAGTGCAGCTCAGGTTGCATTTGTAGAAGACAAATCTCTCCAATTATTTAGAGTAAAGTATCAAATGATCCTGACCACTCTCAATTTTCCCTTCAGGTGAGAGTCAGATTTAGAGATTTTTGTATTTTTATGAAAATAAACATGGCTGTAAATTGAAACACAAACATTCTCACTTATAAATGAAGAAGGAAAACACATTTTACACTTTAAGTGTAGTGGTGGTCTCTCATCTGCTTTTGTCTTGCTGTTAGATGCATTCTGGACCAGGAATGAGTCTGAACATCCCACATGTCCAGTTCTTGAAACAGCGTGTTAGCACCTCAGAGATCTCCAACTTCTACCTCGCTGCAATCAGACACAAGTATTTTTTCCATTTCAGTTTAACAGAAAAAATCCACTCCTGTTTTCCAAATCAAACAAGGTACACAAGGAAAGGGTTTCTTAGTAGCAGCTGTTTCCAAGTTTGGAGAACATGACAACAGCCATAACGTGAAAGAAATAGGGAAAAGAAGGACATAAGACAAGATTACCTCAGTTTCCAGATTTGTTTTTGAAGCTACTGCTTACAACTATATCTTGGCTCTTGTCTCACCTTTTTGTATACGCACACAGAAGGCAAGCTGGGAGGATTTTTTATTTCATTATTTTCAAGACCTGAGGGGCAAAGGACTGAAGAAGGAAAATCCAGCTTCCTTATTTATAATGCATTATAAGACAACATGCAAGGTTTTTCCCATTTTTTTCCTATTAAACATGAGCTCTTGTTTATACAAAAAAAAAAAAACCTGATTACTCTGAAGTCAGAATATAAGATAATATGTTGCATGAACATAATATATTTTTCCCTGCTCAAAAGTATTCTCATGAGAAAGCAGAATTTGCAGCAAAGTTCTGTAAACAATTCTCTCCTGTATCTCTGTCTTCCACAAGATGGGGATTGTTTTTCCTTCCTAACCAATGAGTGAAGTTTTGGTATCTCCCTGGTATGGGAAGGATTGGGGGGAGGTTGGTGCTGCAAGAGCTGGACGGAGCAGGGAAAGAAGCAGCAGCATGCTCTCCACCTGGGAGAATGGCCCAGGCCCAGAAAGAATGGAGTCAACTCTAATAAATCTTTAAGCCTTCTGATATTGAAATCTATGAGTCCTGTTTTCACTGCTTGCATCACAACCATAACTGGTGACCCCGAGACCACAATAATATAGATGGAAAGAAAAAATAATTTAAAAAACCAACTTAAGGTGTTTTCTGCTGGATAATAGTAGCAAATTTACCAATTTGTCTATTTGTGAAAACCATTAATGAAGGCACACCTAAAAGAGGCCAGATAAAACCTTTGTGTTTGGATATGTCTGTGACAGATACACCTAATCTATGACAGTCTTATGAAGCAGTACTGGTGCTACTTATTGGCAAGAATCTAAAAGGAAATCTTGAAACTCTCCCTGAAAGAAGAGCATCTGTATCTGTGTATGTATTCTAAGGACTATTATTAACTAGAATTAGATAATGAGATGCTATGACTCCCCAGTTCTGAATGGAAGAAAGGAAACAACTGCCTACCAGCTATAATATTGTGTGCTATAGAACGAAAATTATATATTGTATTTTGTATTTTAAAAATAGACCTTGAAGTTCACAAGCACTGTCAAAGGAATTCACAAGTTCAGAAAGGTTTTTAGCATATTTCTTAGTAGCAACTGACATTCTTTTAGAAATACAAAGATGGTTGCATATATTAGGTTTTTAATAGGGCAACATCTTTGTGATCCATGTCATTACATGCTTTGGAACGTCATATCCAATATCTGGCACACTGATCCTTCAAAGACAACGTATGTTTTATGTCCTCTTTACTGGAATGCTCTCCTAGTAAGCTTAAAAAGAAAAAAAAGAAAGGTGGGGGAGGGCAATTCTTTACATTTTCAACAGTTTAGTCTCAGGACTCCAAATTCATTCCCCATGCAGTCACATACTATCAAAACACGAAATATTTCTCAAAACCCTGTACAGAATTTAAAACTCCTAGTAAAGAGAGATCAAAAGATGGACAAAAAAAAAGCATGTGCCTCGTGTTGCCTCACAGCAAGGAACTGCTTGCATGAAAATGCACAAATAAATGTCTTGAGTTCATGGTTCTGAAGGACAAGCAAAAAAGAAGAAAAACTCTAAGATACAGGCAATCTGAAATTAAAATTGAAGTGGAAAATAGTTTAAACTACATTCAGAACTACTACATAATGTCCTTCCTTATTTCTCAATAATTGTCATAATGTTTCACCCCACTGAGGTTTGTGTCAATATAAGTACCTTTGTAAAAAGATTCTATTTACCTTCTTCCAAATACATTAATATACAAATACTGTACATTATGCACACAGTTGTTACACTGGGTAAAGACATTTCTGTGTTTATATCACAAAGATTAGTTACTTCAGAGAGACGACAGTTCAATTTAAAGGTTTTTTGCTCACTAACATTGTTCATGCTTAAGTAGTGCAAATTTGAATTACAAATCTTAAAATCACCGAGAAAATACAAGGCCTTAGGGCCAATTACTAAATAACATGTTTCAATTTTTCTATCAACATACGTACACAAAAGACAGAAAATGCTGAGAGCAAAGAAACACAGATGTCTCTGGAAAGATTAGTTTTATTAGACTTGCAGCACCTATTATGACTGGGAACTATGTATAACCTCAGGGGGACATAAATTGTCTACTGAAGCCCAAAGTACAAGCTGAAAATTTTCAGTGATTATGAATTCATCTGGTATGTGTGTCCACTGCAAGGGGTTGCCAACGCTACTTGTTTCCATAAATTAGGTCCCAAAAGTCAGTAAGACACTCCAGAGGTGCAAATTAGGGGTTTTAATATTTTTGCACTTCAAGGACCAGTGAGAATTTTTACTGCAGGTCTCCCTCTCTATCAGGAAGGGAGAAAGAGAAAAACTGGGGCAGGGGGCACGAAGGTTTGCACACCCACCACTCCTCATTGCCATGTTTTCAGGAATTAATTAATTCCCTGAGGATGTCCTGGATGTCTTGAAGCATGTACTTTCTCCACCCACCAGAAAGAACAGGTCACTTCTGATATGAGCTCTTGCTAAATCAAGAAAAGTAAGACTGGACCTGCTAAACGTGGCCATAAACGGACAAATATGCAGTATTTATGGACGTTTAAAACATTCACTTGTGTGCTCAAATTAAAATGGGCCAGTACTTCAGAACAGGAAACTATTTCCTCTTCACCCACTCAGAAGTTTGGATGCCTTCCCAGAAATCTCAAGACTGGCGCAGGGCTTAGCGCTGCGCCTGCAAGACAGCTGCATCTGGATACAACCCTTCATGGGAATGCACAAGACAAACCAAGGAAGACAGGTTGAGCAGATGTAATTAACGGAGGTGGTGCCAGAAAGTGATCCATGTGAACCAGATGCTCCAAAGACATTCCTTTCAGTAAGGCAGCACAAGACACAGGCCTTTTGGAAAGCTACTTGAGCAGCGCTAACAGATCTCACGGACACCCACCATCACTCACACAGCTCAGAAACAAGCAGCTCAGGCTGCCTCCTCCTCTTCTTCTGGGAGGGAATGGCTACAACTCACTTAAGTTTTCTCCCATGATGACCAGCTCTTTATGCAACAGGAAAAGGGAAGGGGACAAGAAGCTACAGGAAATTGACATACAGCAAATTAATCTGACAACTGAATGGAACAATCCCAACAAAATTGTTAGAAACGTTCTCTAGCCCATATGGGAGGGGTATGGTGTGTCTTTAAAAAAAATCAAGAAACAAACCCCCGAAATGAATCTACTTTTGCAATTTTAATCCATGTAATATTCATACTAATTAGGCACCGACCAAATTAGCTGCTGCTATTCCAACCCATTTTCTTTCTAAAGTGAAGAAGCACTGCTATGTATATGCCCTTAATAAATCTGGATATTAATTGCAATTAGTGTCAAATTTTCACAGTGCAAAGTGACCTCAACACATAATGACATTTCAAACATGATGAGAAAACTAACCATTTCTATGAGAAGCAATTTTATTCCATTAGATGAATCTCAGTTAGAAATAGCACAGACACCACAGATCCTGTCATAGGTTAAAGAGACGATGCAGTCTCATTTCTATAATTTGTATTATTAGTTTTTCTCTCTGTTACCTATTTCTGGCATCACTGTGAACAGAAACTGCAAATAAATGGAAAGCATACATGCCTAATAAATTAAATGAACAGAAGCTTATTATTGTTTAAAACAAAAACATTCCTCCCGAAGGAGAAAGGTGCACAAGCATCTATTCTGAATGCTATTCAAGAGAAGAAAATTAGTACCAACTATGAGAGTTTATAATAAACTGGAGATAATAAAGCAAGGGTGGGCAGTGGAAATTGATTGACATGTAGTATTTTAATACTGACTTTATTACACTTAAAGCTAAACACATGTATTTTGAAAATCAAGTGATAGATGTTGTAGAAGTTGCAATTTATTTTTTTTTTTAAGCATGATGGCTTATCTGGTTCTCTTAGGAAATACAGACAGTTACAGATAATTCTTTGTTTTCTTAAAGGTGGTTTTCTTAAAGGCAGAAAGGACTTCCCAGAACTGTCTGCAGAATAAGCAGAGAGGTGAAGGACAGGAACACTGTGGGTGTAAAGAGACAAGAAAGAAACGAGAAATGATCTATAAAAACTATGTGGACAGAAAGGCACTAGACAGTAGAGGACCTGTTTAACAGCTTGGTATGCAGACAGGATTTGGAGAAGGGAAGGCAAAAGAAGGGAAGATTGCGAGGCCATGAAGAAATTCATGGTAAGAATTCGGTCTGAAATTTCACTAACAACGTACCATAGGAGAAATGCAAGATGGAATGTAGCTATGCTGTAAATATGTTAAAATTGCAAACATTCTTGCCAGCTGCTGCTGTTATCATGAGAAGTAATCTTGTGTTAGGGTTTATTAATAGCAGCATGCTTTGGAAGAGATTGCCTTTTGTACTTATGGAACATTGCACCATGCAGATTGTCTTAGAGCAACAAAATCTTAACCGTTTAATTGTACTAGTGAGTACCTAAACACAGAATAAACAGGGAAAAATATGGCGCTAAAAATATACCAAATATACCTGTGTGTCACTTTCTATGCTGTTCTTTTTCAATTTTCAAAAAGTAAAATTGTGTTGGGAGAGTATCCTTAGAAAGAGACCAGTATGGTATCACCTACAGGTTTCCAGCCTGTGAACCAAGGAACAGGTTAGCTGCTGTTGCTAGCAGCAGCTAACAACACAGCACCTTTTTTTTCCCATTTCATCTTCTGTCTTTCATCTCTACAAGCAGTAAACTCTCTGTGCAGGGACAATTTTGCATAGAGCATAACAGACTTACTATATAATATATATATTTTATTATTATTAAATAATAATAAGGATCAGTAAGCAATGGCTTACCATCATTGTATACTAGCTACATTATAAACTTAAAAATGCAATTTTAGAAATTCTACAGCAAGTTATGTATATTAAAACATCTGGGCTCAAATTTCCTTGTGTTTACATATTACAGATTCCTAAAATAAGTTTTTTACCCTACCTGCATCTTCTACAGACAAGTTGCCTCTTTTTCACAATTTACAAGTAAAATTCTATTTACTACCTTGCATATGCAAAACCATGCGCCACGTACAAACTTAATAAACTATGAGAAATAATGAGCCACCTGAAACAGACAGGAGAGAAAGAAGCATGTTTCACCAAATAAACCACAAAATTTTACTGTCTTTGCTACATTATTATATTATTTCCTGCAAAAAAAAAAGTTTCCCTAGCTAATAAATTTGAATAGATCAGCCTTTACCAAGTCTTATGAGTGTCTTTGATACAACATAAACTAAGGTGGTTTAAGGAAGTACTGCTGAACATAGATAATTCATAAGGGAAGAACATATATAGAAGAGTGCATTTAGACTCCTAACATCATTTATGTATTTTAACTTATTCTCCTTCTAATTTTATCAATTATTAGGGTCAGCAGAATTTTGGTTGTCCTTCAATATATCAGAACATGATCTACAAATGAAAAACAAATGAAAAACACTACACGCAAATCTTACTTGCATATTACTTCCAAGTGTTACAGTGGCAGCAGAATTATTAAAAACAGGTTTACTGTATTGCCTTCTTGCACAGCATCAATGTTTTCATCTGACATACATTAGAAGCACTTCTCTTTCACAAGCATAAATACTTGCAGTGTATCAAAAATGCACTACAGTTTGTAACTATCATGTGATTTTTAAAGAAAAATCATTACCCTACTTCACAGACTGTATCTTTCAGTATTAAAATCATGTCCATGGGAGGAGCAAGGAACTAGAAATGCTTTTCTGAAATGTGATCGAACTACACATGACCACACAAATGATGCAACCATCTCAAACCTCTTACCAAAAAACTTTGCAATCAAACTGGTTACTCAAACCATTTAAGGAACAGAACAAATTAAAAGTACAGGCTTCTTGGACTAAATATAAAAAAATAAAGGGAAAAGTCATGTCAATTCCAGTGCTTTTTTTTCTTGCCTTTTCAAAAAAATGAGTAACACTATAAAATACCTGAGCAGCATTTAGAAAGACACTGCTGTTGCTCCTATGCAAAACTGTGTTTTCAAACATGGTAAATAAATTTTCCCGAAAAGAGGTCCATTTTAACAGAAGATGAATATCAATGAGAAGCTGTAGGGAGAAAGCAGAATTACCAGTCCAAAACTGCGTGAAGGGAGAGTGAGATAGAGTAGAACCAGAGTCACAGACAGAGTCTGAAAGAAAATCACAGGCCGAGCAGTGAGCCTAGAAATGAGATGGGATTGTTGCTCTGAGGAGTGGAGCTATTCAGAATCATCATTCACTGACAGAAAGGGTTCATCACATAAGGAACGACAGCCAATTGGTTGTGGTAAGTAGCACGGATCCAACAGCAAGATGCTACAACCCTGCTTATGACTTGTCTGAGTGTCATTCTAGTTCAGTTTGACTTCCACTCAAAATCTGAGGAACACCGGAACAAAAATTGCCAGTTAAAATTAATTTGCCCTCTTTGTGTTCCTGTACCAAGGATAGTCATGACACAGCAGAGCAATATTTTCATTACAAAGGATTCTACCCCCATACCTGAAAAAGATCTGCTCAGGAAATTAAAGAGCCTCATTTGCTGCAGAAGGACAAAAAGTGTTTACCTAGTGATAGAAGGGACTGCAAAAAGAGAAAAGGGAGATTCATAGTTAAAGCAATTAGGTTTCAAAGCAATACATTAAGTATTTAATTACACATTTCATGAGTTCCCCTCTGGCATAATCAATCAGCAAAGAGGCAGCTGGGTCAGTTTATGGCATCGTCTCCCATTCCCACTTCTGCTGGATGCTATAACCTCCACAGTTTGAGACAACAAAACAGATGGACTTTAAGCAGGTAAAGACCTTTTACAAAGTCAAGCCAGTGTGTTTGAATAGCTCAAAGAGCATGACAATAAAGGCTTCTAAAGACATCTAAACAATTGGGCACAAGGGAATAAAATTGCCAGGGAAACCTTTCTTCTGACACCTCCTGAAGGGAAAGGACTGACTGCAGAATCATCATAACATGCTTTTAACATCTGGACTCCTGCAGTGTGTAACAGACAGCACTGCTCATTGCAAGAGGAAACTGAAGATTTAAATGCATCAAAACCACAACGAAAAACATTTTAGCTAGCGTTAAACATAAATGAGTTTCTGATTACTGCTTTTATCTTGGCCAGAAATAGGTAGAACAATTTAAATAACAGGGCTTCCCAAAGAGCCAGTATGGTGACAGAGGATCCCTGAATATTCTGAAAAAGCACTCTTTGGGAGTGCTGTGACATGTGTGGCAGTGCAGGTTTGAAAACAAACACCCCCCACCCCCAACCAAACAACAACAAAATCTCAAGCAAGTTGTCCAACTATTTTTGACCCACAACACCAGGCTGGACTAGATATGCACAGATTAGCTACCAATTTTATTTTTTCCAGGGTATACATCGAACAGCTGTGTGAACAGCAAACTGAGTGCTTCCTCCTACAAATGGCTATCTTAAGCCCAGAGTTTCTCTAATACCCAATACAAGGGCAGAGCTAGAGAGAAGCCTATTTCTGCCTGTATCTTGTTCTACAAAGCCATAAACACCAGCTACATCTGCTGTATGCACAGTGTAAAAGATGGATTTTAGTAAGGCTTGGCAGAATTCTTGTGAGCATTGCCTGGGAGACCACGGGACACTTCAGCTGAGCCAGGTTCAACCACCTCATCTCAAGCTGACCAGAAAACTGAGGATCTGTACAATTCTTTCCACTTCTGTGAAACCTGTACTATTCCCTCTCAAGTGCAGTACAGAGTAAGTTTGCCTGCAAACAAAATAAGAGAACTGCAGAAAGAAGCAAAAAAAAGGGGTGTAGAAGATGATTTTCAGACTTTTGCTGTTCCATATTGATAAAGTAAGTAACACACTGCTTTTTCTTCAAGGCTACCAATTCACACAGGAAAAACATTTATTTCCCTTGTGAGAGTAGATGAAAGGCATGGAAAAAACAGATTCAGAGTGGAGACACAGCATATATGTAAAAAAGAAAAGAAAAAAAAGAAGACGAAGTTCATTATCCAAGACTATTTATCTTCTGCAGGCATGACCCTCTAGGCACAATGTTACAGAAGACCTAGCCTTCCTCATTTCTGTAACTATTCAGTATTCCTTTCTTTCCACTCAAAACCATCTTCCTTTTCACTTAACGTCCTTCTACTGAACTTCCGAAGTACTTCTGTTTCATTCCAAAGATTTTCCAAAACTGATACACCAAAAATAATAAAAAACAAGGAAAAAAATCGTACTGTAAAGTATTAATTTAACAATGAAAAGTTAAGTATCTAGAAGATGGGCTTTATTGTGAATAATTGGAAATCCATAGCAATGGACACATCCCTTTATGAAAAATAAACATAGGTCAAGAACAAACTTCCTTTCCTGTTAAATATCAACTGATCAGTCCACGATCTGTACTTCTCTGAAAATTTTCTAACAAAATCAAGAGAAACTGAAATAAAGGCTAAACTACTAGCTTTGAAAGAAAGCTATTTCTGACAGTCATTCAAAGAGATATTTCAATACCAGAGGTCTTCAAGTTCCCTGCTACAAAGCCCAGAAACAAAAATTCTTTTGTAGAAGGTGCAAGCATTTGGGAGTGCTCTGATTTGTCTAGTGACAAACTCTGGAGATGCCCTTTAGTTTCACATTAGAAAACTGTACACATATACATACATATACACACACACGTACATTTTCACATATTTTTTTCTTTATGCTCTTCTGTCAGTCTCTTCTTACCAAATGGTGAGAATTTCCAAGGGAAATGACTTATTTTTTGTTTAAGGGGTAAATAGATTAGTGGTTTTTTACATTATTCAGAACCTGATCCAAAGTCATCTGCAAAATAGGGAAGTATAAATAGGAGGATATACAATTTCAGAGAAAGCTGAACAGTTTTTTGTCCATTAAGTAACTTCTTACTGTCATCCATGAAATGAAGTGCTGTATTCAAGCAAGAAATATAATTTATTGCGGAAAAATTCAGAACTACACCTCCCTGGAAAAC
Source organism: Hylia prasina (assembly GCA_013397195.1). NCBI lineage: Eukaryota > Metazoa > Chordata > Aves > Passeriformes > Sylviidae > Hylia > Hylia prasina. The sequence continues at coordinate 281,053 of VYXD01003631.1, forward strand.
TGAATGGATGGACTACTTGGTTGAACTGCTGGCACAAGCATTTACACAGATTTGACTGACAGTGAAAAGAGTGCTTGTTTAATTTAAACACAGAAATTAAGGGATAAAGAAACAAGTCCAAATAAGTGAAGTTGTTCATGCATAAGTCACATCAATATTTTACATACACTACCAGCATACCTGTCAACCAGAGGGAGGAAAAGAAACTGGAGTCTCATTCCAAGTGCACGACTGTAAGTAACAAATGTGCAAGACCAGTGGATGCTCTTTTGTATGAAGAACACAGGCTGCTAAAAAGTAATGCTTCAAATACTTTATCTTGGGTTCACTTAACATACAAATGTGTGCTACGGACAGAAGCATTTCACTGGTGAACTAAGTTGACAAATTGCCAAAATTTGGTTGGATGTATTTTAAGGGTGAAACATACATACATACAGGAAAACTCTTCTCATAAAATCACAGAGTATAACAGAACCTTTGGTGTTTCTGAGATTACAGACACTGAAAATGGATACATTTATTACCTTGATTTTTCCAGCTTGGAATACCACAGGGTGCACACTGAAACCCCTACTTTATAACAATTCAGTGCTACTTTAATCCACTTGAAATGAAGGAACGCTGCAAGTGAACAAGTCACTCTCACAAATTCTCCAGCTTATTAGCACTTCTTAAAAAGATACATTCAATGTGATAAAATTGTTATACAGCAAATTTCAAGAGGACATTTCAAAACAATTTAAGAGAAATTTCAGGGGAAAAAAACCTTGGAAAACTAAAGAGGCAAGAAATCTATTTGTTAACTATAGCTTTTCAAAGAGCTGAGAATTACAAGACTTCAGAATGAAAAATACTTCTGTCAGTGGTTTAACAGCATTACAAAGGAAAAAATCCCATACTTAATTAAAGAGACCAGTTTTCTGTCAACTGGATATTTACCATGGCAAACAAAATGCAGCACTTGGTTTTGGAACATGCGTGACATACGTGACTATGCCGTAAGTATGTTCAGTGATCAGCTGCAGTTACACTGCACTGAAGAGCCACATGATATTTGATACTCAAAGTGTGTACCAGCTAAAAGGTATTCATTGCTTCTTCACTTTATACTGCAAAATCTACTCCAGAGCCTATGGAAGATGTGTCAAAGGCTAAATAGGACCACAGCTATGTCTATGTTTGGTGATAATGCATCAGTGTTTCCCTTGACAACTTTGTAGGAATACACAGGTTTAATGTGCAAGTACAGTACTTTTACAGCTGTGCACTGAAGTTATTCTCAAGTGCTACCCAAAGAATGCTAAGTAATACTATTTTTAACTGGATTCAGATTAGTGGTATTGCAGACAAGTGTTTTAACTACTTGAGCAAACTGACAAAATGCAAAAGGGCAAACTGCTAAGTCCTGTGACCATTTATAGTGCGCTTCTTGATAGAAGTTCAGTATAACCAATGCAGAGGATGCAGAAGCTATGAACTGTCGGCTCTCATAACGGAAGTATTTTTACTCTCAAGGATCACAGAACACATTTTAAAGATGTTTTGTTAGGTCTAATGCACAATTAAGGAGGGGAAGAAATGAGTTCAAACAAGGAGAAGGTCAATATTAAAGTCAGGTCAATGTCTGAATGGCCCAATCATACACTCGCCCAAAAAAGGTGGCATTGATATATTATCAAGTCAATAACCTGGAAGAAAATGGTAGCTCGTGTTCTAAAGCACATCAAACTTAGCTCTGAAAATGAAGTACTAAATAATTCAATGCATTACTTATTAAATGAAAAGTAGAAGTTTTAAAAAATAAAACTAGAAGTCACATGAAGTAAAGACTTTGTGTCAAAACTCTTATTTTGCATAAAAATACTTTTGTGGTTGTTGTTACATTTAAGAAAAGAATAAATCTAGAAAACAGAAGTATTGTGTCTCATCTGTTGATATGAAGAATTAGATTGGGTTTTACTATTGGATTTTTTCAACACGCAGATCTTGCATGCAACCCCTAGTGAGTTAGTGTGGAAGGAACCCAATATGGTCATCACTGGGAGTTACGTGCAGGCTTTGAGTGTTGCAAGGCATGGGACTAAAGGTGGAGCTCTCATATTTTCCACTATCAGCAGCCATCATACTGAGAATTGCTAGGTTCAGAATACAAGATAAATAGATTGATGATAGCTTAGCTGGTAAAACATACATTTACAGCATTTCTAAATTTCCTCTTTAGTCCTAATGCTAAAAGAAAAGTAGATGCTGAACAGCTTTCTAAACCCTCCTAGAACTAAAACATTAAACTGACTGTTTGAACAGGGTGTAGGACAGGACAAATGAGATAATTCTGGTCATTTTGGAACAGTGCAAAATCTCGAGAAAACTGCTTTACATTTTGGTTGGCTTTTGGGTTTTTTTTTTTTGTACCTGTGATAAGTTAACACATGATCATATTTCTCATTATAGAAAATACTCACATAGGACATCAGCATTAAAGTTCCAACAGTACACCATACTTATACAGCCATGAAAAGAAGTGTGAAGTATATCTACTAAACTTATCTTCTACGCTGTATACTATGCTTTTTCCAAGACAAAGGAACTAAAAGCAAGCAAACATATTCCAAATGCTTACTTTCAAATGGTTCCCAAGTCATATAAAAAATTTAAAACACTATTAGAATACAGAAACTTACTTAATCACTTTCAATATTATGAAACGTTCCTATTCCATGTTCAGCAAACACATATGCATAATATCTAATTTCAGAAAAAATACTTTTCTGAAATGCACATGACCCAATATTAAACAGTTGTGTGTGTGTGTGTATATGTGTTCTAAATCTTGCATTGTTGTAGATTGACATTAGGTCCCTGCCTTCATTGCATGCCATGTACCTTTTACTTATAAGAAACATTCTAAGATATTCCAAATGACATAGTAGGAAAAAAATCAAATCTTCCAGGGTGATCTTGTCAAATTTAAATTTTGTCTGTGATTTAACTAAGTTTGCTAAAAAGCTGTTAAGTTGACATTCAAAGAAAGCCAGCATATTTACAAAAGGTGAGCTAGATTTTAAAACTTGCATCAATAAACTGAAACAGTATTTATTCAGCAGCAAGAGAAAACTCATATAATGTATTTTAAGAGCCACTTAATTCATACAGTTCCTGAAGCTGTAGTGTAAGACCCGTGATAGTTTGTCAGGCTAGGATTGTCTATATATAAACTATATCGCAACCTCCACATAGTAACGTGCTATTTTTATTTTATGTAACAGCAAAAAATTTTATCTTCCTTACTGAGTTACAAAAGTATTAAAATCGTATTTTAAGAATTCTTACTAAAAATGTTTAAATATTAATTAGTTGAACATTTCTAAATTCTCTAATTTAATATCCAACGAGTCGCATATGCCACTACAATTCAGAACTGAGTTCAATTAATTATACCTCAAACTATCTTCCTGACCTAAAAGAATGAGTAGCAGCAAAATACACATTTATGAGTGCACCTATTTTGTACAGCAGTTGTTTTTCACCTACACAGTTTACAGTTATAAAAGAATCACTGACATGTTCCTTTAAATGAGTAATAGCTAAGACAACATGTACAGATTTCAATTAAATCACAGCACAAGAACTGATGAAATAAATTACCAAAGAGCTCCTCTATGGTACCCTGAGTGAACAGATAATAACAGACCTAAAGTACTTCCTCATGGAGTAAATACACCATGACAAAGCACCGAGCTCCAAGCCAAGTGATGAAAATCCAGGTTTCAAAGACTTTTACACTTACCCGCCTACGGCAGAAGGGCAAGCCCTGTGCAATGATGCTGATGCTAAATATCTTCATCACGGTCTGGTGTGGCAGAGGTTCTTTGGCACTTTTAAGATCAACAGGAACCAAGCCATGGTTGATGGCAGTTTTTCCAGGTTTGGACATTTTATCTTTCTTACTTTGTCAAGTCTACTAACACTGCAAGAACATTGCTAAAAACTTTGCTTTAAAGTTGCATGATTTTGTTTTTTGGTTTTTTTTTAAGTTTCAGAAACATGAATCAGCTCCCCACAGCCTGCTGCCTTTGTCTCTCAACCTTCTCCTGCCAAGTGTCCTGACCTGTCTGCTGCTCAGTGAAGTGCAAGCTATCCTAGTATAGACAGGAATTAAACCACCAAGGGGCAGGCAGACTGCTCCTGTCAGTCAGACAGCTTGTGGACCTCCCCTGTAATGTCAGAAGAGCCCTTCTCCAAAAAGGGATCTGCAGATTGAAAAAGAAGAAAATCATGACTGCCTGGAGTTTTAATGAGCACAGTTACTTACACTTGCACTTTAAAGGAAGAATTTTCTTTTAATTTTGTTTTGTTATTAACAAGTTGGTATTATGCTTTCAGAAGGGGAATCCAAGGAGATTGCAACCTTCGGAGGGTGACAGTGTTGCTGCAGGATCAATTCTATCTCTTCCCAAACAGATTTCTTCTGTACTGTCAACAAAATTAAATGAAAACCTGATCTGGACTTTGCTGTTCCTCAGCCGTGGTCTCTAAATTAAACATAGCATGTTGTCCAAAAGTTTAAAAAGCAAATAAAAATAGATTTTAAAAAATTGAAAAACATTAGTGTCTCCTAAAAACTGGTACAAAACTAGCTCATTTAATAAAAGTAAATGCTACATTGTGATTTTTAATTCCTTTCTCCTGGCCTTCCTTACTTATGTACAGGTACTCCAGTCTGCACCTCTTCCTCTCTCCCTGCCACTGCAGGGGGAACAACATCCAGGTGGCTTTGGTTCTGAGGATGCAATGGTACAGTAGTTTTCCCTCTTGTGGCCAACTCATTTCCCATGAGTTTGGGTTTGCTCAGGCCTATCCATCACACCAGTGCAAAGTAGGAGGGGTCTTCCTCCAAGAACATAGCATCTCTTGAAGAATGTGGGGAGAGGTCTGCTTGCCCTTAGCAACAAATCCAAGGCTCATTTTTCAGGACAGAAGTTCTTACTTCACTCAACAAAGATACAAAGCAATGTTTATTACTCAGATTTTCCACAATTAGTTTACTTCCATTTTGAATAATTTCTTGATCAAATTAGCTTTCCTCAAATGTCTCCATATGTTCCCACAATCCCCTTCTGGTGCCTACACTTGGACATGTTTCTTAAAAACATATTCATATTCTGAAAACCCTTTTGAGCAAAACTAAGTAGCAAGAAACAAAAGCCTGTGAAAATGTCTTATGAAATTGCTGATAAGAGATGCAGAAAACCATCAAAGCTCTTGTACGAACCAAGTCAGTACAGTCCAAAACACAGTGAATAAATGACCATTAAGAAATCTTACAAGTCTCTTTATGCACAAACCAGCAAAGATAATTAACGGTGTAATTATGTGAGGGCAAAAGAGGGAGTGCAGTAATGCTCTAATGCTTGGAGCACAACAATGTAACTTGACAAAAGACAGCACTAAAATACAACTGTATTAGCATTTCCACTTAGCTCTTTGTTTCCCCTTCAAAAAGCCAAGCTGTAAGCATGTCTCATCTGCATATAGAGGGCCTCCCTGACCAAACATTTGCATGTGGAAAGTTTTTTTATGGAGAGGAAAAAAAAAAAAAAAGAAAAAAAAGTATATAAAAATCCCTAACATTTCATTGAGAATATAAATAAATTACAGTAAGCACCTACTTATAACACAATATTTTTTCAAACAAACAAGACAATCCTTATTTCTTTACAGATGTTGCATACATAAAAGCTGTGACAGAATGCTGGGTAGAACAGTATTTTTTTGCACAGATGGCTGGTTTTTTTCTTTTCTACCATCCCATTCAGATGTTATTTGAAAGCACATTTAGACATACATTTTCTTCTAAAAGACTCTTTACATTTCCCACTTAACAGTTCCTGCTAAAACTCCAAGGAACATTTTACCATCAGCCTGTACACAACAGTAATGGCATAACTTTGTAACTTCATTCTGAATTATTTTATATTTTATACAAATACTAGCCCTTCACTTGACTGGAACGCTTCAGAATAAGTGTCTTGGAATCTCAGTTTTATTCAAATAAGAAAATTTCCAAGAATTTGGAGGAGTACTCCAAAGAGGGAAAAGAGCAGCCTTTTGTTTTTACTTTGAATAACTAAAGTGAAGAACAAAAGCAAACACTCAAAAGAGATCAACTCACATGCCCTATTGATGCATCATTCAAAAAGAAACAACAGATCATTTTCCATTTTTGATGAACAAGTCACCATCTCAGTTGTTCCAACAAAATGTGAAGTAAAACAAAATGTAATATATAATGTAAGTCTATAAACACAATTTGAGGTCAGATCAGGATCAGATACAACATTCTGTACAAAGCAAGCCTTACTTTCTCCTTCAACAAATACTCAATATTTTGTTTAGTTGCATACGGAATTGTCTGTATGCACTAAAAGAAACTGCTGAACTAAACTCAGTTTTAAGAGTATTTCATTGCACAATTGCTGAACATCTTTGACAGTGTGCCAGACCACTAGCTGTTATTAATTGATACAAGAGCCTAGCATCTTACTACTTTACAGGCTTACTTCCCCCCTTTAAAAAAAAAAAAATACTAGCTCATAACATGAGTGCAAAACAGGAACATAACTTGGCCCATTTACAGATTTACATACAACTAGGGAGTAAACAAGACCCAAGTATTGCATTCTGCAAGCACTGCTCACCACACCAGTTCCAGTCACAGGTTATTCTCACACCTTTGAAAACACAAAACTCAGGATTGCCAGCCCTTCTTCTGTGGTTTGAGATAAAGTCCCAGCGGTACACTGTTTTTTCCCCACCAACTTCCAATCTATCCTAGAGTAATTCCACAGGGACACATTTCTAGATGGAAAAAAGGGATCATGTTCATAATTAGAGTAGTCCCCTTTTAGTGGATAAAGCCATGGCAAAAATAAAGTACTTTTTCTTGTCCAATGTGAAATTACAGAGCTAGATTTCATACTTCACCATAGCAATAAGAAAAAAAAATTACTTTTTACCTGTGTCTACTTTCCCCTGCTTTTTTATCACTGTCTTCCAGAAAAAAAGACACACATTAGCAAGATGAGATATTGTCCTAATTTTACTTCCACTTATCATCACTCTAGTTTTTAGTCTTTTATTTGCTACACATTTCTGACTGTAAGTATCATTGTCTCACAGTAATGTTTAAAGGTCCCAGGCTAATGCTGGAAAGTAATAAACTTTTAATAAGTGAAAGTCCTTAGCCAGCAAATAAAACACAGTCTAATTTAAGCAGTAAGAGAGAAGACAAAAATGGTGTGGCATGACTATCTCAGAAGTGTCAGAAATACACTGCATATAGTAGATATCACTTTTTTTTGTATTTGTACAATACATATATATTATAAATATAACTAATTTAAGCTTCAAATGTAAAGCTTAAACAGCCACTCTTTTGCTTTTATCTTTAAAAGTGTGTACTTTTGCATTATATGGGATGAGAATACGTAGAAACCTGACAAATGTGAAATTATGAAAATTTGAGCTTTAATGCTTTGCAATACATTTTTCTAACATTGCTGTTTCTAAATATAGTTGAGTGATTTCCAGTGGTGCTCTTTTTCAGTGCCTGCCTGTCCTTTTAATCAGAAGATCACATTTGAAATGATACCACATAAAAGTGCCTGAAAAACTAGTAGTTTTAAACTGTCATGGAGTTTCAACTGTAAACATGAGAATCCAGAAGGCTCCTGTTTCTTTTTGGCCAGTCCAGTGAAGAGATGTCTGTAAAATGAAAGCATGTACAAAGCAGCAATAATCTTTATACCTTCCAGTCAGAGCTATTCAAAGTCAGCTTCTTAGGAGCTGTTTACCAGGAATCAAACGTTACAAAATCAACTAGCTCCTTCAGTGTACTGAACTCAGGAAGGACATAATTTTAAGACATAGATCTAAAGACCAGTTCACGCAAACTTCCCAGAGTTTTTTTTCTAGAGTTGTTTTGCATATTAACATTACTGGAAAAAAACCCAAACAAAATCATGACATAATTTAATATGGTGATGGAACAGTACAAGACCTAGAGAGCCCTAAAAAAGGTACTTGCAAGATTAGGAAAACTAAAATGCAGATAGCAGAATCCCAGACAGGCTCTCCACAGTTCTTTACATCGGTGAACAGCTGCCCTCAAATGGATAAAGCAGAGAACTGCAACATTTCAGAAGTCACCTTTTCAAGTTAATCACAGTAACTTCATAAACCTTTGAATATATTTGATAGTTTATGTCCTAAAATAATCTGTAGTAAGCTCTGCATAGCTGTAGCATACAGAATGCACTATAATTTACATTATACATAAGCCTTATTATTCATTTGATACTCATGCTGGTTGGTCCCTGCCTAGGTCTACAAAGACTGAGAATCTTTGTCAGCAAAGCAAGGCAGCCTACACGACACTAGTAACAACTTATCCAGCGACTGTGGTCCCAAGTTTATTTATGTGAGGAATTTCTAATGCCAATATACGAGTAGTTTTCAAATGACAGATTGCATATTACCCTGCTTTGTACAGGTTAACAAATAAACTGTATACGTAAGAGGCAATGCTGAACAGAAGTTAACTGCAACTCTATTACTGGTGCTGAATAGAAAAAAACCCTATTGCTCTAAAATGACTCTGCTGTATCCAAGTTTACCCGATACAAAAATCTGCACATCTAAGAAACATAATGAAGACTTCTGAAGAGTCTATGAAGGAGATCAGTGGGGAGGACAATTTTGATCTTATGAGATCAAAATGTCCTAAAAAGTGTACACTTGAATAGCATGCAAAAGGGGCAAAACAATTAGTAAAACATGCAAACTGATGGCTTTCTCCATAGTGCATGAGAAAACCTCAAGTGTAGACCTGTAGTAACACAAGTAACAGAAAGAACAAAGTCTGGCTCCAGGTTACATTATCGTACACATTCAAACTGCACTTGAATTACACTACAGCTTCTCCAGGGCCTCATGATCCCACCAAGTCAGGGGACCAACATGGAAGCATCTCTCTAAACAGTCCAGCCACAGCAAATCTATTTCAGGCTGATGTGTTACTATGAGTGTTGACTGATAAATGGCTTCTATGGTGTAAAGGAAGGAACAAATGTTGACAGAACCTGTATATGTGATCACAGCAAAATCCAATTCCACAAGGATTCAAATATGTCTAAACAGGTGATGGTCACCTTGTAGACTTCCTCCTCAGCAGCCTCTCCCCTTTCCTACCCACTTATCTTGCAAACTTGTGTAATCTTAATCTCTCTTTTTGCCAAATCATGTAAAAATTAGCCAAGAGATGCACAAGCTCTGGATGACAGATAATGACACGTAAAAGCCTCAACTGTACAAGCCTTGTTTTCTTTGGCAACAAAGCTAAAGAACACAGGAAGAAGAATCCAGATTTTCTTAACTTGGATTAACTCAAATGATAATTCCTGGTTATAATTCTGGCTCTGAAATCATATCAAGGCATGGTCACTATAAACCACTGTGTGTAATACTAAAGAGCTACCTTACAATTTTTGCTGTGGAGGAGCAAGAAGGAGCTATGCCTTTTGTAACTGCTGGTGGAAGATGGTACACCTCGGGTAACACTCCTGTATTGAAAAAAAATATAGATAAGGATGATAGTAAAGCTGCTGTCTGGCAAAAGACTTCACACTACACAAGATAGCATTCCCCAAAGTCCACTAGTAGAGGCCAGGGAAGATGAAATATCAAGTATATCAGCAATGGGGGGATCATCAGATAAACATACCTACTACATATTTTTCATGCCTAAGTGCATGCTCATAACTGTTTAAGCATCCTGGCATTTAAGTGTGAGTGCACAGAGAAATAAAATGAGACTCAAATTTGACCTACTGGATTTAAATACTTGTGCATGGGGAGCCCAGCAGCAAGTCAGACTAAGCAATAGCAAGGATTCACTACTTTCATTTTCTAATTGCAACCACCAAATCAAGCCAGTTTCAACGTCATTCTAACAAAATAAGATCTCTACTAGATCCATTCAACCCCACAGCTGATCATTTTTATAGCTGAAAGGAAACAAGAATGTCCAATGGCGACTCTAGAGGGAAAAAGGAGGAGACTAGCACTTCCCCCTTCTATATTTGGCCAATTTTTCCCAACTCTTTAATAAACAGGCAGTAAAATTTGTCAGGCATGTGAGCTCTGAAATAACTCCAGTAAGTAGGAAACCTGAAAATTCTCAACTTTTGTTGCTGCTAAGTCATTTTCCCACTAGATTAGCAACTGTAAACAGCTCACAAAGCAGCCAGATGCATGAAGAGACAAACTGTTTAGAAGTGGAGAGCAGTTAATACCTCCACCTTTGGACAAGAACCAGCTATTAGATCACCTCTCTTTGTCTATGGATCCCTTATCATGTGATACTGGTCCCAAAAAGATGACAGTTTCTCAGACATCTCAACAAATGCAGAATTCCATCTCAAAAGAAAGGGAGGGAAATTTGCAGGCACATGCACCTACAGGCATGGGATGTGCCCTCAGTCACGACAGTAACCACCAAAACAGAGCACATTTGCATTCCACAAGGTAACTTTTTTGTAAGGTCTCATGAAGTGTTTAGGAAAACAACACAGACTGTCTAGTAAAATGCATATTGACAAGACTATATAGTATCAATACTAATGATGCTATCATAACATTAAAAAAGACTTAACCATGAGCATCTAAAAAAAAATAATGCCTACCTTACATAACCATTAAAACAGGAGGCCACTATTATCTATCTGGCTTTACTCTACAAGTCCCCTAACTTTATCACTGTATTTACCACACTACAGCATCTTGTTGTCACTGTCACTTTTTTTCAAACCATCTTTAAAACATGTGTCTTCATTTCTGCAGTAAATATTTCAGAAAACATTCCAGGTATGCAACAAAAATCCAGCTGCATCATCTTGCATTTTATAAATATTCCAAAAATGTCTGCCTAGTTCTCACTGGCTATAACATGACTTGTTGGATAAGCAAGTTTAACTCTTTAGTCTAGTCAGTGTTGCAACAGCTGTTAAAAAGAATTTCTACAGCTGCTGTGCAGGAATTTATTTGCTGACCACTTATTTATGCTGGTTTTGCACCTTTAAATAAAGCTGAGACAAGAATTAAGAAGCGCAACAGGTAGAGAAGTCATGCAATATTTAACACTGGATTAAAATGCAAGTCAAATTCCCAGCTGAGGATAAGCTGGGGGAAGGGAAAGCAGGTGGTTTTTTAGTAAAGGAGGCTGTTTTTATGAAAAGGGAAGATAGGAAACTGAAAAATTATTTTCCATACTGCAAAATTCAGCTATTCTTATCACTGTATCACACTTCCATGTAAAATGCCTCACTTTAAATAAGAAATTCTCTACTTATATACCTACAAACACAAAAATGCACAAAGCAGGACCAAGATACTTAAAACACATTTATCAGTTTCTGAATAATGTACAAAAAGCACTGACAACAATGGGGCTTGGACTTAGACCTTTTCTTTCTACATATTGAATGGGAACATGAAAAATCCCTAAAATATCAAAAAGGCATTAAAAATATTTCCACCACCTTATACACCTAAACAATTTCTTTTCTTCTGTAGCGAAATTCTGTCCCAAGACTGTTTATTCAGCATTTAAAAAAAAAATTCTGACAAATTTAATTCTATGGATTAGCTACACTGATGACTGCCAAAATCAAAGGCTGAACTGTGCTAAGTATTATAGTTTGTATGTTTGAAACAAAATGATTTCCAAGGCCTCTTTTGATATGAGACTATTTTTCTTACCAGCACTGTAAAATACACATAAATACACATGAATCTAACAAATGCAACAACTGATTGTTACAATGGCATTCATTTGATAGCACCAAATTAAGCTACATAATCCTTTTCAGCTGGTAACAGCATACTGCAAAGGGGTGTGAGGCTATTTATAAAGCTCAAGATATGTGAAGTAAAGAATGCTCAGAGCACAGAAGAAAGCAGGTAGTATGTGCAAGGGCTGGCATTCTTGACTGGTATGGTTGACCAAACCCAGCTTTGAGCTTACTGGCATTCTGGTACTAAACCCTGCCAAGAAAGCCTTGCAGTGCACCAGCACCAAATTCTGACTGGCACAGCGTGGGAAGGGTCAGGGTCTGTCAAGAGCTTGTCCTCCAAAACAAATACATGGGAATACCTGCACACCCAGTGTGCAGCACACCTGCTCCAGGGCATGGAACACTAGTGGTTTACACCAAAGCCAAAAATTGTGCAGAAGGGTAAGTGCCTCTGAGTATCAACAGAAAGTGTCCTTGCTTTGGATGAAGTCCAGCTTAAAAGTAGAGAGACAACATTATTGCATTTGGCAAGAACAACTGATCCATAGTGAATGATTTTTGGTCCGATTTCTTCCATTTAGCTGTGTCACTTCTACTTACCTTATTTTTACATACTCATTTTAATTAAATCAATTATTTTCTGCGTGTTTTAGAAAATCTGACCAAGGTATCAGAGCTGAAGGAATTATGACATTGGCAAAAAGTGTTTATTATTTATTGTCTTTTAATTTTTTAGTACTCAATATACTTGGGCCAATAATGATCATAGCAGCTGCCACCCTTAAGTGATACTCCATAAGTTAAATGAGAAGAACAAAGGGTCTCCTGCCCACTTTGAAACATCGAATGGGTAAAAATGAGATTTGCACTTACAGGAAATGTTGCTAATGCTTTACTTGAAAGTAGCAATGACTTCTGATGATGAATAAGGTGGAATTTATCCTGCTGGCAATCTGTGGTGGCGATAAGTACACTTTCCACTTCACAGAGGAGCCAGGGATTGAACAAATGTATTAAAATTTTATAAGCATTAACTGAGTAATATGTCATGACACAGCTGAAAAGTACAGCCATTGTCTTCCAAGACTGAGTTACACTGAGTATTACTAAAAGTCACTCCTTTCATATTATGCAATATATGGTCAGGTAGTAGAGTCAGTAGAAAACATCACCTTTTAGTAAGAACAGAGATTAAAAAAGGCAAGGTTTTACAAAGAAACAGTGTGAGCAACCTTGATGTGGGGCAGAAATCTCTGCACTTTAGTAATTGTGTCCTTCTCAGATCCTCTCCCTCTTCCCAATTCTTGTTACAAACTAAAGAAACAAAATTTGAAATTAGCAAGAAAGGCAAAACGGTGAGATAGGACAGAAGAAAAGATGCCCAACAGCAATGCTTTCCACTTGTATTTCACTGATTATGATCAAGATATCTATCCACAAGAACTCATGATTTTCTCCTTTAAAAACTTAATGCCACTTAACTATATGTAATATTACACCAAAAGTTGTACCATACAGAGTCAAGATACATGAAGGTTTTTTAATATAAAACACATTTTATAGTAATTTGGTGAATTCCTGAACTTGTTTGGCCCGGACAGAATGGGAAAATGTCTCACAAATTTTGCATAAAGTTTAGACAGCATCTTCATTAACCACACTATGGGAAAAAAGGGAGAAGATGCTTGTGACATAAAGAACCATTTATAGAAACATCTGTTCTAAATTTTACAGGGACTTTTATAATAGAAATTTCACCAATAAACCAAACTGCAAAACATTCACATAAACACAACATAACAGCTCATCAATAAGTCTACACAAAATGCACAGTATATCATTACTACACAAGCACAGCTGCATGCACAGATGAGACACCATGCACTAGCAACGAAGAACAGTTCATAGGACAAAAATCAGCCTTTGTGGGTGGAAATTAGATGCTGTCTACTCAAACATTTGCTGAGACAGCTTGGAAATTTTGTTTTTAAGCATTCTGCCTGTTCAGAAATCATTAAACTAGCAGAGAAATTGACATTGTCTAGCTTCTCTCCTTATACTCAAGAATTTAGAAAGGTATGTAAATTCCTTCACTGTGCACAGTTTGCTGAATAGCCACATGTTCTGCAGATAATGAAAAGTCCTACAGAAATAAAGGATATACTGTAATCTCCAAAACTGCTTTGAGTGAGAAATATATCAGGAAAAAATGTTAGTTCTGCAGCAGGTGTTAAACTTAGTTTTGATCGTCAGATCAATTTCTAGTCCTCCAGCTCCCTAAGCTAATTTCAGATCCCACGATCTTATAAGTATAAACATCAGCAAATGCAAGAAGATGTATTTTTAAAACATACACTTCAAATTCATAATTAAAGGAACATTTAACAGCCATTTGGGAAAGGATGTGTCAAGAAAACCAAAAACTAACTCACCAGCAAAAGTTTTACTTTCTCCACACTTTGATTCATCATTTGCATTCAATTTTATAACTAGTAATACCAACTTCAGTTAAGCTTCTAAAGGAGAAGCAGCTTAAAACAGACAGGGCAACAGCATCCACTGATAAATGGATGAAAAGAAAATACAGCTTTATCACTACACACTGGAAATATTAGGGCTAACAATCACATCAGGCAATAAATAGCATGTGCCACATAGTCAAGAACAACAAAAGGAACAAATGGCATTTTTAAGTGGGGCAGAGCTCCCAAATGCATTTGTTAGACAAGTCACATAACCCAGTAGAATGAGTATACTGAAAGGATTCTGAAGCCCATTTGCATGATTCTACTTCATAATACTGTTGTCATGTAGTAGGTGAGTTGAAATAGTACAACTGCACTCTTTTTTTTTCCTTTCCTTTGGAAAAAAAAGCTCATTTTCATTTTGACAAAAAAGATGCAGAGCAAAAACCACATGGGCACTATACAAACACTGATTTCAAAGGGTCTGTGAAAAAGTGTGGGATAACAAGATGCTGCGTCAGGTAGTTACCCTGAAGGCATCAATTTAATTTATTCTATATAAAATAAACTGATATGGAAGTTAGGGTAACATATGCAAGTAAATCCCCAATATTTACCTTTAGGGAGCAATGCCTGAGCCAAGGAACCAAAGAACAACTCAAGTATTTACCCCTGTTTCTGCACCCCCCCTTGCCGAAGGGGGCTGGCAACTTTCCTACTTTGGGAAACTGAACAACCAACCAACACAGCTCCAGAGAAACAATTCCATGTATCCTCAGGAATACATACTAGACATGTCTGGTAAGAACCACCAGGAAGTGGAAGGTGTATGCCCTGATGCAGGCTTCACTACAAGGAAGGGCAATTGTACATTGTCAGATGCCTCTACAGAGCAAAATGGCACAATCCAAAGCTCTGTACATTTATTTTCCAGTATGGCTAGTTGAGGCAAATCCCTTGCCTGGAGTTTAAAGACTGACCTCAATTATTGGCATAGAAGTAGAAAATTGCTTGTGCCTTACTCAGCTAGGACTTCAGTCTAGTAAGCAATTGCTGTAATGACAAACTAAATCAGCACAACCTCTTTCCACATTTAAAAAAAAAAAAAAGTGCAACATTGTGCAGTGAAGGGAAAAGAGAAAATCAATTAAAATCTACTTATTAAATAGAATTTTGTAGTCCAAACTATGACCCAAACTGTCAGAATCAACGTTTTCTGTTAAACTACCTTCCTTCCTTCCTTCCCAGGCACTAAGATTCTTGATTTTACTCTCTATACAGAATTACTTACTTCACAAATTATATATTAGAACTGTCTTTTAATTGTTATAATATTTGTAAAAATCATACTGAAAAGTGGTAAGACACCCTACATAAAGGAAAAAACCCCTAGAACTTATAATATTGTCCCAGTCAAATTAAAGGATACAGTAACACAACAGTCAAATTCTATTACTAAGTATTCAATTACTAAGTATTCAAATACTAAGTATTTCAAGAACATTGCATGAGAAAGCTGAACTAGATAGCAAAGTTCTTAGATAAGCCACAAACTCTATTAGTAATAACCACATTACTACAAATGTAACCCACATATCTATTAGCAAACTTGAAGATCCACTTACAGAGTAGGAAAAATTAGCAGAGCAGCAATTATGTACAATTGAAGGTGTAGCAAAATTCTACTTAGAAAATGCAAAAGTATAGCTGAACCTCTACAGGCCTTGAGCAGCAAATGAAATCATAAATTAACACAGCCAAGTAAAAGCACGGGAAGTAAAAAGTACTTTTCAAACCAAACATTGTATTCAAACAAAACATGGTATTTGTAGAAAAGCATGCAGCAGGTTAGTAAAGTTGGAGAAGTAACTTGCTATCTACAAAGAAACAAAGAATCTGCATTCCTTCCATGGATGCTTTAATATTTAACAAACTACATCTAATGACAGTTGTGTAACCTTTTCAAATGATTCTGCATGCTTGGAATGATTAGCACTAAACTATGGGGAATATAAATGAGAAAGAAATCAAAGGTTAGAAGTGTTGATTTATATTAATCTCCAAGTATGAATATTTCTAAAGTTATTACCACCCAATACAAAAACCAAGGCTCTGCATCAGAAAAGTAAAAAGGAAATATACTTTAAAAATTTCAAGTTATGCTTGAAAATAACTAACATCATGATAATGCAAAAGTAATTCCAACTGGCAGTTCTGAATCACAGAATCATTAAAAGGGACCTCTGGAGATCATCCAGCCCAATTCTCTGCTAAAGCAGGTTTATCTGGAGCAGGTTACATAGGATTATGTCCAGGCAAGTTTTGAGTATTTCCATAGAAGGAGACTCCACAGACTCTCTGGGCAGCCTGTTCCAGTGCTGTCACCCTCAAAGTAAAGTTTTTCCTCATTTTCAGACATAACTTCCTGTTTCTGTTTGTGCTCATCACCCCTTATCCTGGCACTGGGCACCACTGAATAAGAATCCGGCCCCAAAACCTGAACCCCTGCCTGCCCTTAAAGCATTTGCATGCCTTGACAAGATCCCCCTCATTTAAAAATAGAATCACAGGAAGAAGCAAGAGAAAAAAACCCAAACCTGTCAACGCTGTTTTGTTGCCGTTTTTCAACAATCAGAACAATTTTTATGTGCAGCCTTTCTGACACAGCTTTAGGCAACTTGTTACTTAGTTTAAAACACTTGAAAGCATTAACTGAAAGGCATGAAGAATCTACACACCTTGCATGTGATCCTTGCAAAAAAAAAAAAAAAGCCAAAAATTTAATCTTTTTGTAGTATGAAGTTTTCTCTCTTTCTCCTGTGTACTCAGAGCAGAGAAATATACATTGCATTCTTATCACATGAGCCATCTGAAAATAAGTTGAATACTTGTTCTTTTAAAGGAAATATTCCTACATCATTTCCTATACTGGAAACATATTTCTTGACAAATAAAAAATACTAATAACGCGTGTTTCAGTTACATTTATTCCCTACACTTAAAAAACATGCTTCAGGCTTTTAGCTGCAGGAGGAGCAAGGAAAACCTTTGCAAAGGAACACTGCACAAGTCTCCACAGGGCTGCAGCAAAGCAGCAACAGCCCCCTCTGCTGATGAGAGGAGAAAAATTAACACACGCAGACCACCCTCCACCTACACCCACAGCAACTTTTGCCTAATTCCATGTACTGGCTGTACACAGAAAAAAAAAAAAACCTGCTCCCAAGGATCAGCATTTCTGTAATCGTGTTTGATTTCCCCTTATTCCCCTATCCTGCTTTTAGTCTATCAATAATTCCGACAATAACTGCAGAGCAGCAATTTCAAACAGGAGTCCTTTTCACTTCACATTTGCACAAAGTACCCGGCGCAATCTTAGGTTTCCTCAGTTTAAAACATTAATGCTGTCTTTTCACACAAAGCCAAAACCCCTGAAAAACATAAATCCTTCTTATCCCCGTGGCTCTACATACAAGTTTGGAGCAGGCACCTGCAGCAAAAAACTCTTGTTGCAGCCTGCACTATATAAGAGCTCAAAGCTCTGTAGGTGAGCAGGGCTTTAGATTTGTTTCAGAACTGAAGAGATGGGTATTTAAGCTCCAAGGGACAGGTTTTCCTGTGGTACATCCTCCTCCAGCCCTACCCAAGTTAATCCAGCTTATCTGTTGTATCTTCGCGCTCTCCACTTTCCCATGTGAATAAACAACCAAGAAGAGGAACTCCTGAACAGCACCATTACTTACACTCTCGTGACTTACAGCCAAATGGATAGTATGGTATGAAGTATGGCAGAGGATGCCGCAATCCAAGTACACTGGTTTTACATGAAAATTAAACTGCTTCTCAGCCTTCACCAGTGTTGTTTGTAACATATGTATTAAATGTATCCATTAAAAAACCCATCTTATTACCTTTAGTAATGATGCAAATGCTAAAACATGCTGACTTCTTAAAGGGTATCAAAGTGGGTTTTGTGGTTGTAAATGCAACTATACAATAATTTTTCATCTCAATTTTGGCTAATCTGTTTTCTGTTTCCTTGGAATCTCTGCTAACCAACAAAACAATCACAACTCACAATTCCACAACAAGCAAACCTGCATCTGAAGAGGAGACTAATTAATGAAGTTACTGGAGGGTTCTGCACGCATGAATGCCTGACCCCTTATGAGAAGTCACCATCACAATCCAAACAGTTAACACAGAAGTAACATTTCACGTTCATATAACCTAATTTGCAAGTTTTATGGCAGCCTTAATAGAGGAAAAGGAAATAAATGTTTAAGTAAGTGGGGGTTGTTGCAAAGATTCTTGTTGAACAGTGCCTGTTATCCAGAAGGATAAAGCATCTCACGCAAATGGGCTCAAACACTCCTTCAGAAATATCTCCAGACAAGCAGAGCAGATGAAAGTGTTTTCTGAAACCCCAAGCAAGAAAAATGGCTATGCAGCAGCTAACAATCTTCCTGCCCCACCTGCTTAGATTTTAAAATTCAGGTCCTTACATAATACATTTCACTCCTGTTAGTCTGGTATCAAGTAGCTATTTTGTCTACATCATAGAAATCTGTGCCAATATTTGCTGGAAATAATGCAGCTCATGCTTTTCATGAATTCAGGTGTTTAATTTTTTTAAAGTGATTATTTCCTAACTGAGGTGGCTTTAACATTAGAGACATTTAATATTAGAAGTATTGTGTAATGCTGAATTTTAGATAAACAAAAACGAATTGAACAAAAACTCGTAGGAGCTTGCATACAAGCAATCATGGCATTTTCTCCACAAAATCAATTCCCCATCAAACCCAAACCAGAGGTTATTGCATCTGTAAACTAGTGTAGCTGTTGAGAAACAATTTCTAAGATAATCAAGAAGCCAGTGCTCCGCTAAATATGATAAGCTTGCAGCAGCTTAAGATAAACAACTCATCTTACTGGGAACAAAAAATATCAATTAAAATCAAAATATTTAAATATATTGCAGTCATTAATATTTAAAAAATATGAACCCAGGAGTTTCAGGAACAATTATGCGAAGACAAAAAAACTGGAACAAGTTAAAGATTGTATGTATTATGATCAAAGTATTTTTAAGAATTAGAACAATCAAAATATTTCAAAAATACCAAATAAACATAATGATTTACTGGAAAAAAACTTGGAAAAGCAAACAGAGTACAACCTAGATAATGCTATGGTGAAACCCAGGTGTCAGTACAAGAGAAAATAATGCACTGGTTGACATAAAATAGGATTATAGCATTGATGACATTTTCTTCCACAAAATCAGGCTGGTATCACGTCTGTCATAAAAACCTATTTTGATAAACATAAAACATTGCTGGCACAATATGTCTAGTACTACAATTTCAAGAATATGAGCACAATTCAAATCTCAAGTAAGTAGACAAACAATTTAAATCTCAAGTAAGCAAGAATGATAATTTACACAAGCTATTTCACAGTGATGGCAACTGCCAGTAATACATTCTTGTCCTGGCATTGCAACAGAATCCCACATGCAGAGGGATAAAAGCATTTAAGTGCAGTTGCTATCAAATATGGGATGTAAGAGCTTATGTTGTGGTTAATTGTTACCCAACAGAACTCAATTAATACAAAGTCATCACAGAGCACTGGAAATGGATTCCACAACACAATGCAATCAGTGAAGAATCAGCATCAAGAACATGTTTTTGTCAGATTGCTATACATATTTACTTGTGCTATTTAGTATTTTTAAAACAGATATGCCAACATTTGACACGACACAGATAAACTGGAGTAAAAATCAACGAACAGTAAAGGATCTGACATGTGAGAAAACTCCAGTCACTTAAATACAACTGAGCATCAGTTTCTGTAGGTACAAAGGACACAAGTCAACCTTACAGAACAGAAAGCTCTCTGAAAAAGGCTTGCATCATATTAGACAAATCAGGCAAACATGAAATCCCAATGTATGGAGTTATTTGATATATAAATAGGTAAATTTATAAACTAATTTTAACTGTCCTTGGCACAGCTGCTACTGGGTTTTAACTGCAGTTCTACTATTATAGAATTATTTAGGTTGGAAAAGGTCTCACCAAGCCCAACCATTAATCTAACACTAGTACAAGTCAAACACTAAACCATGTCCCAAGTGCTACATCTACATGTCTTTTAAATACCTCCAAGGATGGTAACTCAACCACCTCCCTGAGGAGCCTGTTCCACTGTTTGACAACCCCTTCCCAGAAGAAGTGTATCCTAATCTCCAATCTAAATCTCCCCTAGTTCAGGCCAATTCCTCTTGTTACCTGGGAGAAGAGGCCAACCCTCCCCTGGTTACAGCCTCCTTTCAGGTATTTGTAGACAGTAAAAAGGTCTCTCCTGAGCCTCCTCTGGGCTAAACAACCCCAGCTCCCCCAGCTGCTCCTCACAGGACTTGTGCTCCAGACCCTTCACCAACCCCACTGCCCTTCTCTGGACAATGAGACCAGCACCTCAACGTCCTTCTTGTAGTGAGGCCCAGACGTGAACACACGATTTGAGCTGTGGCCTCACCCGTGCTGGGTACACAGGGACAGTCAGTGCCCTGCTCTGCTGGCCACACTATCACTGACACGGGCCAGGACGCCACTGGCCTTCTTGGCCACCTGGGCACAGCTGGCTCATGTTCAGCTGCTCTCCAGCAGCACCCCCAGCTCCTTTTCTGCTGGGCAGCTTTCCAGGCACTCTGCCCAAGCCTGTAGCAATGTATGTGGCTGATGTGAGCCAAGAGCAGGACCTGGCACGTGGCCTTGTTGAGCCTCATACAACTGGACTTGGCCCACAATCAGCCTGTCCAGACCCTGCTGTGGAGCCTTCCAACCCTCCGGCAGATCAACACACCCAACTTCCTGTCACCTGCAAACCGACTGAGGGTGCACTCGATCCCCTCAGCCAGATTGTTGATCAAGATATAAAGACATCTGTGATTCAAGACATATGTTCCAACACCAGAGTACTCAGAGAAGTATCATAACAAGAACAAAAAACAGAAAAATATGCCCAATGGACACATTGTCCTTGTTATTTACATTTAGGAGATCTTTCAGGGAAGAACTTGATTGCTTAACATATGGGGAGAAAAAAAACGACATTTGTTGAGCAGCTTTTCAATACAACATGAAAATAAACCAAAATATTTTATGCAGGAAATCATGAAAGGTAACCACAAGGATCCTTCTGTATTCCTGTGTGGTGCTGGTGAATGCAATGAAGTCTCTCCTGAACCATTGGCCGCCTTCTCATTTCAAGTGCCCATGCCCTTTACTCACATTTTCACATCATTATGGCAGCAATTGTATCAGTTATTTGCACAGAGCAGTAGTATGAGGCAAATATTTAATATATATCTATTATCTAGACATTATATAAAACATGAGTATCTATAAAAACTGTTTTTATATAAATATAATGGGGTTTATGCCTCTGATGATGTTTATTAGGTAGGACACAGCATTGTCACCTTGGTAGCTTGCTGCTACCAAGGTGACTGGCAGCAAACCCAAGAAGGGTACACCGTGGTTTTATGGGGGAAATACGACATTTCCTTCCTCAGCCACACAGGATTCTGCAGGTCAACAAACAAAAAAGTCAGATTAGAGAAAGACTTTATTTAGTAGTTTATGAGGAAAGGAAGAAAAAGTGGAAGGACAAAGAACAGAGATATTAAAAAACTAAGATGAGCTGAACAACACCTACAGTAGTAGCTGTTTTGTTCAGTCTCACTATTATCTCTTGGTATTTGGTAGTGGTCAAAGTGTACTGCCCATATGTACAAGCAGAACAAAGTACGTTGCATCAGGAATACTCTGAGGAGCCAGGTTTACATCTGACACACAAACATGAAGTAGGGCATTCAGCCATCACTGCCTATAATGGTGGCACAAAGCAGGTTTCAGAGAGTACAACACAGAGGTAATTCAGCCAGAGTTATGAGAATTGTAATTGACCACAAACGCTGAGAAACATGTCTGAAAAGCTAAAAAAAATTGTCCACCAGGTTCAAGTCTCCTAGGATGACTCTGTCCTCAACAAGCAGAAGCAGAAATCACTTGTAAATATATCTGAAAAGTCTGCTAACACTTCCTTTTCTATTCAAAGCAGCATATTAATTAGTCATGCTTAATTTTACTCTGGTAATTCATTCATGCTCTCACAGATATATTTCCACAAGACTTTGTAACACAGAATGTGTTCCTCTGGGTAAAGGTTGGTTTATTAATGAATTGGTAACATTAATGTTCTCAGTTCTAATATGTAACCATGGTGCCAAGCAGTGCTAGTTCAAGCAGCTTTCTAACCTGTGCTGATACTTCAGGTACACAGTTGAAACTTCCTAAAACAGAGCTGCACGATCGAAAAATTCCCAAATATGGTTTGCTCCCTGGCTGCACAACAATTCTTGCAGAAGCACAGCCTGGGGACAGAGCACAGACAAAAATGGCCAGCCTTGCATCGAATATGCAGAGCAACTACGAGACCACACAGAAATTTTTCATCTGTACAAAGATCTTTCAGACATCTTCCTTCAGGCTAAACCAGCTTGTTTCAGTTCATGTCAAATATGCCTCAAGAAAAGAGAAAAAGCTACATTCACTACTGAAGTCAATATAAAAAGCTTCAGAACTGGCCACCACTGAAAATCATGCTCTGCTCTGTACTGTTTGAGTATAGTTACTTACAAAGCACTTCAACAGGATTCCAATTTAGAGACTTAAAAACATATTTTTGAGTATAAGAATTTCCTACATCAAATATTGTTCATACTGGATACGAGTTGTTATATGATACTCAGTAAAGCATACTAAATACTAAACATACTAAAGGAAAACCAATGTTTTGAAATAAAACCAAGGATTTCAGACATTAAATCCAAAGCAGTTATATGAAATATGACAGTATTTCAAAATTAGAAAAATTAATTTCAGTATTCCAAATTAGAAAGCGTACACTTCAGTACCTTGAAGAGTAGAATTACACATATAAAATTATATTAAAAACTCATGAGAAAACATTACAACTTTTCAAAAATCAAAGATGCTTGCTGAGATACTTTAAACATGAAAGTGAATTGCAAATTATTGTTATTAACAAAAACATCGCTGTAGATTCCAGAAACAAATGTTCACCCTATTTACCTGTCCAGATGCATCTTCAAGACTGATTATCCATCTCTATACATTTATACTCATACTCAATCTGTTAACTTATGTTAACTGACTTTTTTGTGGTTTTGTTTTATTTTACATCAGGTTTTCATTTTTTTTTTTAAGTAAAATTTAAAAGTTTGAGGAGGTTTAGTTTTTTGAAAGGTGAGAGGAAGCTAGGTATTCTATTAACTATCAATGAGCAACAAAAAGAAATTAGTCCACAGACCTAGGAAGAATATTCTTCCAAAGGAATATGCTTCCAACTGGCCTGCCCCACTTTCTTACTAGTCAATATCACTGCTTTCATTATTTTGCTGCTTCTAAGAGTTAATGGAAATCCTCCTTCCCAAAGAACTTGGAAAATATAGTGAACTAGAAATGTACACTGCACCCAATAACCCAATAACTTCTTTTAAATCTAAAATGTTAGCTGAAAGTAGAAATAAAAGTATTTTATTAGAAGATTAATTTCCAGATTCTTAGTGCAAATCTGAAGTTTTCAACAACCAGCACACAGGTTCAAGGTCCTCACAAGCAGGATACCATAAGACATTATGTAATGATTTCCTAACTGAATGACTGGCTATTACATTTTTTTTAACCTGTATTTAGTCAAGGATTTCAGCAGGCCAGCAGGAAGAACTTCATGTTTCTGTAGTATTCCACCCTACTTTTTCATTACAATGTTTTCACCTAAATGAACCAGATCTTGTCTGAGAACAC
This sequence comes from Hylia prasina, assembly GCA_013397195.1. Lineage (NCBI taxonomy): Eukaryota > Metazoa > Chordata > Aves > Passeriformes > Sylviidae > Hylia > Hylia prasina. The sequence continues at coordinate 305,278 of VYXD01003631.1, forward strand.
AACACATGTACGATTGCTTACCTTCCCTTCTAGCCCATTTGGAGAAGGAAAATATCATAAATAATGCCGGGAGGGTCTTATGTAAAAACATTTATAAAGAAACATCTTTGTATTTTGACCACAGTAATCAGAATGGTATTCCTTAAAATACATAGGGGTATTTGCTCATGTCAAATGCATGCAAATATTTTTATTATTAACAGCTAAAACAGCATAGCTTTTGTGGACTACATAAATTTTGCACAGTAAACTCATTTGGAAATAAAATCTTTGCTTCATTGTAAAACTTTAGTTTATGCTAAATGTGCATTTTTTTTCCAAAATCCTAAGTTAATGAGGACTGAGAGCACAAAAAAACGTAGCTTCTCACCTTTGTCTTCACGTAGAATGGCGATGACTGGTGAATGGGCAAGTCCATGAGGCTATTGGAATTTGTGACACTATTACTGTTAGCATGTTCATCTTCTCTACTGCTGTCGTCAGATTGATCAAAATCATCACTGTCCTGGTCCATTTCCTCCTCCTCTTCCACCTCCTCCTCTTGATCACCAGCATGTTCATCGTCATCTTCCTCTTGGTTACAAGTGGAATCTTCATCCACTGTAATAAGTCTGTTATTATTTTCTTCTAACTGTTCCTGCTGAGACCCATGCCTGTCATCAAATCCAGGTTCTTCTCCTCCTATCTCCCCATTCCTCCCAATGTGCTGCTCCTCTTGTTGTCGTCTTTGCTGCTGCTCCTCCTCTTCCACGACCCGATTCATCTGCTCCTCATCCACTTGGCTTGAGGAAGCATTACCTCGAAGAGATCCACCAGTTCGTCGCCTCTTGCTGCCCACAGAGAGCAGTTCCTGATTCATTTCCAAAAGCCAGCTTGCTACTTCTTGGACCTTGGCTAGGCTATCTGAAGATGCAAATGCTTTCACATTCTAAGGAGATAAAGAAAAAGTGGAAAATTACAAAAGTTACCTTTTTTTTAATTAGATAAAGCAGTAAAAACTTATTTAATTGTATTATTCCTGGCAACTAAAAACTGCCAGGAAACAAGGAATAACTTCTACTTGATACACAACTAGAAAAACCAAAAAAACTGTAGGCAACTTTCTAGCAAGAGAATTACTTGTTCTGTCAGTCTGATCATAGTCTCGTTATGCATCAGATTCTGCAAAATTCAGAAGAACTAATTGCCTTTCTAGAGAATCCACAAAAATCATTAACATTCATGTTAACAGAAGATAGATGTATGAACTATTACTTGCAAAAAACTGTACACAGATCATTTCAAATTTGTTTTCCCTTTCATTTGATTACAGACTTAGGATATTACTCAAAAAACAAACTGCTTTTGGTCTTACGCATTAAGAGCAGCATATTTTCAGATACAATTGAAAGCTTAATTTCTTGCTATTCTAATTTCCTTTTAGATTAATAAAGAAGAGAACACCCATTAAAGAATACAGCCCTATCACTGCCAAGTCTTAAGTTGGCCAGAGATGCCCAGTGGTCAAAAGCAGACATCACTAGGCAACCCACTGTGGCCCACAAATGGCACAAACCTCACCTGGAAAAAGAATGACTGTTAGTAGTAAAGCTCTCCAAAGTCCAAGAAGCTACAATAATTGTTAAAGGAATCTTTGAGATATTAAAAAAGGCCAAAATTAGGTGCATTTTAATGGAAACTGAAAAATACTAATGCAGTTTCCACATTATTCATGCATTCAGCTACCCAAGTGCCTCCAGGCAATATATAAGAACTGGAGGCTATAACACAGACTAATTCATTATTAAATTTGGTATCACATTTCCAGCTATATAGCCTTTGAGGCTGGCACATCCAGACTCTGGTTTCCCTAGATTCAAGCAATGTGTTGAGTAGATGAAGTCAGACACAACTCAACAAGTAATGAGATTCACAGGCTATGAAACAGTACATGAAGACGTGTGCAGAGAGAAATTATCTTTGCCATTGTGTACAGAGCCACTGTCCTTGGGAGCCCACAGCCCACCCCACAGACTCAGCAGTCCACACTGTGAGAGATTCAGAAAGCACAACACCACCAATACTGGATGGGAGCACTTCTGAGTCTCCTTGGAGTAGGAGCTGTAAAGGATGTTTCCATGAGTACTTCAGCACAGGATGATACCCCACCACCACCATTACCCTCTCCTTTTTCTTAAGCCACCTACCTCTTACAGTTTAATATTTTTTTTAACAAAAAACCCTAGGGCCTTGTATGATGGACAGGAAACAGATAAACCCCAACTTTGCTCCAGGACCTTTGCAAAAACTTTCACCTTATTGGTTAGCAGGGAACGAAGTACCAGAAACCATAGCTCTACTGTAATTTTCAATGTGTTGTATCATAAAAAGCACAGAAATACATTTACAGTTGTTTTTCTACTCTTTCTCTGAAGAGGATTCATAGCTGGGATTCTGCACTTCTCTGCACCTTTCTTCCCCAGGGAAACACTACTTACATCCCAAAGACAGTGTTCTCAAGTTTCCATGTATCTACCCAGGTGACGATTCCTCCAAATAAAACCTTATAAGATGAGTCACTGAAATATGCATTCAAAGGAAGTATCCATTAAGTTCCAATCAGTGAATGAGAAGCTAACACTAAAAAACAATTAAACGCCACACATTCAATGGAAGGAAGCAGACACTGTGCTGACTCTTGATTTTTCCATGGGAAAAAAAGCTTTAGGACACCTGGGGGCACATGACCCACACCAGAAGCTAATGTCTATGTTTTTATATTCAAATGGTAGCATTCAAGTGTGTTTACTTTTCTGTGTACAGTAAGGAGCACTCAAGAAAGATGCCATGAAGAGTGCTCTCTAGGAGATATGTTTTCATTGAACATCTTTCCCCAAAGCACAGAAACCTTAGCATGTGGGAGTGACGTTTAATAACAACACTTCATTAGAAGTCAAATTTAGTTACATATATTATCTGATGAAAACACAACTGAGGTGTCAGGCTTGGTTTGGGCATTATGAATGAAACAATACTACACCTAATTTTCTCAACTTGGAAATTTGAAGCACTAAATAATGTAAAAATAAGCTTAAATAAAAGGGAAAAAAAAAAAAACAAAACCCAAACAAAACCAAAGAAAAACCTGAACAAGAGGTTTACATCTTTTCAATCCAGAAATTCTAGTTTCCACCACAAATGTTTCTCTAAGCAGCAATGAGTGTAACTTAAAAGTTTAATTGCATTTCTTCAGTATCAGCAGCATTATATATGCAATTACTGGTTTAGTATGTACTTGATAAAACTGCAAATACTGCATTTGTTTCAATAATTTAATACATACTTCCAATTGGTATCTGTAAACAACCAACATAAAAGGTCAGCTTTGAAACATTAAAGTAATCAAATGCAAGAAAATGCTAAACATTTAAGTGACAAAAATCACTGCTGTTACTGTTATACCCAAATGAAATTCCAGCCAATTAAAAATGCACACTAGTACTAGTAAATATTTTTAATTATTCCTAGATTTTTGAGTGATCATCAGTTCATGAAATTAGCTTTAGTCATTAGTGGTTTCCATTTTACTCTGTATTTGCATGAATAAACCCAACTTGTTTTTCCAAGAAGCTTGTAAAATACATTATCAAAATTTAATTATAAGCAGTGCAACATCAGAAATCATCAGTATGCAGAGAGGTGATGCATTTACTAAAGAACAGATGGATGTACATTATCTGAGAGATATGAAACATTAAAGCTGCCTTCTGTCATGTAAGTGCTTTCAGCATTAACTACTGTCAGCTAATACACAAGATAAAATAATTTCCATATATATTCCATACATGAGGTAGATAAGGAATAAGAAAGGATTATTATTTTGCAGGAAGAAGTGTATTTACAAATCAACTTCCAGAGAACTGAAATTATGTGTTTTCAGTTAGTACAGTGTCTCTTGCATTTATACAGTCAGAGACCAAAATGACTTAAATCAACTAAAAACCAGAAGAACCACTGAGGAAAGCTGTTATTTTTCCTACATGTCTCAGACCACAAAGATTTTTTTTCAGACATACACCAAAGTACATCAGTGCAAGTGACAAGGCTTTGCATAAACACGAAAAACTCATTAAACTTGGTCAATGAATCTAACTTGGCAACTCTCAGGTAAGTTTCTTAACACTTGCGGTGTATGGGAAAACAAAATGCAAGAAACCCCTAAGGAAAATGGAGGTTTCCAGACTGATCCAACAGTAAACTCAGAGCTGATGAAGGCATCCCACACCACTATTGAAGACTGCACGCAGCCTCCACCTCTACTGAATACCAAATGCTGTTTATTATATTTAAGCATAATCCTGCAACTCTATCAATTACACTTTCACAGAAGATAGATTATAAAAATAAATATGAACAACAGTTACTCAAAACAAGAAATGCCAAGCAATACTAGAAGGTTAAAAAGAAAACTGCTCAGAGTTGTCTGCCACAACAGGTTGCATTCTGTACTGTGAGGATGACTTCTCTTCCTGCTTTACTGCTGAAATCTCTCTATCCTGCTAATACAGATAAAAAAGTCATTAAATATTTTTAACCTATAAACCCACACAACTATGGGAAAATGAAATTTCTATCAGTACTGCTCGTTTTTATTTTTCCACTTTTACCACTAAAAACTGTAAAGAAAAAAGGAAATGAGGTGAATGTACAGAGGTGGAGGTTGGGGAGTGGTGGGGTTTGCTTTTTAACAAAATATAACGGATTGTGGAAAGGTTTTGACGAATTAACTTGGAAATTAATGTATTAGACTTACTTGGATATTAACCTGAGTATCATAACAGCATTTAATGAAAAGATAGTATAGCTACAGTCACAACATGGTTTATGGCCAGTGGATGCTCCTAGAACAAATCTTTTGAGATTACAGATTTAGTGGACAAGGACAATTGCACTAACACAAAAACTTCTGTAGGTAATTGACTAAATCTTAACACTGCAATATAGCTGAGCTTTTTAATGCGTTATTTAACTGTGCAATACTGAATTGAGGTAAATAGAAAGCCAAATAGGGACATCCCACCCAAGCAAAGGATCTCCTAAGATTTCAACATCCAAATATGTCTTCTGAAAAAAAGTGTAAGACCCTTATAAGCACACTTATTAACTTCCCAGCAAAGCTCTGACAACACTTAACAGAGCAGCACATGCAATGTTTTGGCTGTATTAGAAATTATCCTGCTCTTTTTTCACAACCTTAATATACTTTAACAATCAATTAATGTAGTTTATTCAGCGCAAAGTGGTCAAAGCAACAAACATTAAATGAAAGCACTCCTCTAATTACTTCCTTATGTCAAACAAATTTGACAGCAAACACAATAATAGGCTTAATATTAATTAAATTTTTAAAATACCACAATTAAAGTTTCCTGATTAAATTTAATTATGTCCAGCTGTATTTAATCTTCTTTTGCAGACAGTTTTAATTATCTCCCTCTCTACTGAAACTGAGGCCCAACTTTCCATCTACCCGCTGAAGCTTTTCACCAAGTCCTGGTGTCCTAACCTCTCCTCCTGAATGTTTCTGAACAAAGATACTTCCAGGTTTCCCACCACACATGGTCTACTGTAAGATGTCTCTGGGTGCTGTTCCCCTGCTTCTACTGAACCCCACAACCCTATTTCATCAGACTTGACCCCTTCTCTCCCTATTTCGCCATCCAACTTACTTTTTTCTCCCAGGACTGCCTCTGAACACGGCTCCCTCTCTTATCCCAGGCCTCAATTTCCCAATCTCCTTTAGCCTCCAGGTCTACTTTACAGTCTCACTTTGCTTTATTCTGATCCACTCCCCACAGAAAACAAAGGGATTTACTTAAGAGAGACACTATCTGATAATACAAGGTTAGTGAGAGCATGACAGAGCCATGTCCCTTGCTATCAGTGATGGGGACAAACACACAGGTTTTTTTAACCATTAAAAAGAAAACTTTGCTGAAACTCTGGGAATGAAAGACCTATCACATAATCCTACCCTCTTCTGGCACATAAAGTATTTAACACAGGATAAAATATGAAATAGCACACAAAACCCACTAGATAATTAGAATACAAGAAGTCGGTTATAAAATGAGTAAATGCTACAAAAATTTATGTATATTTAGCAGTATTTAGGCTCAGTGGCTTGATAAAGAAGTATCAGAGGTAGAAGGGAGATGAATAGACCTTTCATAAGCAAGAGTTTAGAAGAAAGTCTGAGCTACAAGCAGACACATTCTTTAGATGACAATAAAGTATGTATGTTCATACAACCACCTACAAGGTTCAGGCACACACCAACAGAGAACCTGGATGTATTACAGCTCATATCGATTCCACAGATTCTCTCTGCAAAACCAAGAAGAGCATCAAATCTTAATGCTTTAAACCAAAGGCCTTTTCTTCCCTCTTTGTGCATTCTCAAAACAAGGGCTGCTCTGACTAAAAGGGGGTAATCTGAGTTGAAGTCATAGCAGTTTTTAATGCTCTAGCACAAAGAATCATGCTATAAAATGTCTTGAGACTTGATGTCCAAATTGAAGCAATCTTTAATTTTGCACTGTTACATTTTCATCAAGAACAGTGAATGTATATAATGTAGAATAAACTCACTTGCATTCCTTGGAAGATATCATGGGAGGAAACAATCCACAGTAGGAGGAGATCTGTATTATCACTAATCTTACTGTGTTCATACAAAAAAAATTGTTATTTTTAGTATTTATATTAGTAATGACTGTTATGCAGAAGATGACTGGTTTGTCTTTTCACCAAAAACTCTTTAAAGAAGAAGGATTAAGCTGTAAAATGTGACAAGTTAACTATCATGTGGAACTAATGAAAGGCTTCTCTTCCCTTTTCCTCAGAAAAGAAAAAGCAGGAAAAAAAAGCGCCTTGAGTTATTTAAAGGGTGACAAGTTTTCCAGCAACTATTAAAAATAAAATAGACAAATCCTCCATATAATCCTGCATGCTGCCACTCAATATCAAGCAGTGATTATTTTTTCCATTGAAAGGACCTCTGAGTTATAAAGGCTAAGCACACTTCTTTCAATTGCATTGTCTTAACCTTTCCACTAAAGCAACCGTACCATTATTTGGGTTCTTATATTAAAATTTTTACCTCCCCAAATTAAAAGTTCTTACCTTGAATAACTAATGAATACCTGCTTACTGTTTTCCCCATGAATTAGATTACTACAAGAAGCCTACACTACTACTGCTAGATATACAGCGAAAGTATCCTTGTTTGCTCAATTTAGAACAGCAATTTAGTATTTCAGCCTCATGTAAACTATGCTTGCTGTGCACACTAACAAGGAAGCCTTTCTTGCCAAAAGCAAACATTAGATTGTACTTAAAACAACATAAACAGAGTATCTTTAGCTACATTACTTGAGAAGCATATGGGCTGAAGAATTCTCAGTTTAGAAAACCAGGCAGGCAGTTTCTTACACGCCTTTCAAATTTAAGGATGCTGTTGTATACCTACTTAGCAAAGGCTAGAGATGTACCAACAGAATCATCCAAACCATCCATTCCATGATAGATAATAAATGTAATAAAGAATTTCTCTACAAAAAAAGGATCACAAATCTTCTTACAGTGCAAAAGGAGACTAAGCACTCGTTAAAAACTTAACAGTTTTGGATAATTTTGGGTTTGAATTCAACGTTCTTTTCAAAAAGTAAGCAAGCAAATTTTGTGCATCTGTGGTAGCTGTGGGGGCTTTCCAAGCTGGCCTGACATCTCCACAGTACTGTGCATTCTGCTCTATTTTCACATGCCTTTCTGTCCCCAGACTAGACATCTATATTCCCTGTAAGAGGTGTCCTTGGGGTCAGTTTTACAGCATCATCAACACCACTGCATACGAGGCCCTTCCCAGCTGCCCAGACCAAAAACTGCTTAGGATAGTTTTATACTGCTCAAGGTCTTTCACCCATAGGAAAAGAGTCTGAGGAGCAACGAGGATGACCCTCTGGCTTTCTAAGCTGTGCTGGAGTGTTACTGTGTTATGGAAAATCTCAGTTCTGAGTTAACACACATTAAGCCATAGGTACCAACACATGGAACCAGAAATCTCAACTATGAAGTCTAGGACTACCATTTACTATGAAGAAACAACTCCCTTCTTCCCTCGTCTAGGTGAACAAGGATTTTATCTAACAGACAAGAAGCAAGATCCAATCACTAAATGCTGAAATGAGAAAAATACAAATGGAATTAACTATGAGGATAATTACTCACTGTAATAGCTCACTAGGAAGATAGTAGATTCATCACTACTTTAAGTCTTAAAATTAGAAATATACTCCATCTTAGTTTAACACATACATTCAACAACTGCAGAACATGCAGCACAAGTGCAGCTCTCAGGGCATGGTGAGCTGCCTGCCTCTCCCTGAGAATATACACCAACAAGAGCTGTTGTCACCTCCTCTCTGCTCCCACAGTGACACAAACAGTATGACCAAAGTGCTGATTAAACCCTGCCTAGTTTCAGTGCAGACTTATTTCACAACTACTAGGCTTAACACAAAGGCTAGTGTTGCATGGCCAAAACAGCCTAAACATAAATTTTTCTTCGGCATCCATAACATTGATGGGCCCTGTGGAGCTGGGATGCATTTCCAGTAGGAAAACCTTAGCAGTACAGTATGCTGAACCACTTTACACAACCATTCACACAGACTGTTACCTCGCCTGGGGCTGCTTCCCAAAGTTGCATCGTAAGTGCAACACATGAATAACTTCCAGGCAGAGCTGCTCATTATTAATGCAAACTCTTCCCAAGGCAAAAGCAAAACAGCATTTGGCAACAAGGCCACTGCCATTAAGACGTTTGTCTGCAAACCTCAAAATGATTTCTGAAGTACCTAACTGACTTTTCTGTCTCAGTTTCTTTCCTGTCAACTAATCATAAAAGTAATTTTAGGTACATTTCCTGAAATTATAGGTTTTGCTAATAGTGAGCTGCAATTTTACGAGATGACTGGCATCAGCTTCTGGCAAAATGGTAACATGATTTCTTGGACTAAAACTACAACTCAAATATTGCTGAAATGCAGCACAAACAAGCAGACACACAGAACAGCAGAGACATCAAAAAACAAAGAAAAGTAATATAGAACATGGGGCAGAAAAGATGGGCCCAAAAAGGTCATCCTTAACTGAAGTGGGCTAACAGACCTTGAGAACAAATAGCAACTAAATTTAGTCGAATTTAAAATTAATTTAGTTATATGAAAACAGGAGGAAGGACAGGAAATTAACACCAAGTACCAAACTGTCCCCTACCTCAGAGTTTGAGAAAAGTCTTCTAATATGGAACAACACCACACAAACAGATGGGAACATATATACCCTTTACACTGAAAAGCATTCTACTGGTGAAAAAGATGAAAGCAGAATTAAAGCTGAGAAAAGTGAGAATCAAGAGCTGTGACTACTACTAAAGAACATTTTTCTCTGAGTGATAAACAGTTACAGTAAATATCCCTTTTTCAAGCAGCTCTTATACCACCTCTAATAAGCAAGAATAATCAACTCCCTTTACTCCCAAGAAGCTTCAATGCACAGTACAGTATTTTCAAGCCTCTTAATAGTGATTAATGATGTAAAGGAGAAGCAATGCAGGTTGTGCCATGAGAAGTCCAGTCTCACCATTCTGTTCAGTTGCAGGCTTCTGCATCAGACTAACCTCCTAGAAATTACTGTAAGGTTATGGTAAAAATTAAGAATATTCTACTAATACTAAATATCCTTCCCTTCTTTTGAACTTTACACTTTTTTACACTGTTCTAAGCAAGATGACAAGATAATTAAACACACAAGTCTTTCCAAGTTATCAACAACAAATTTTACCTCAAGATCCACAACTGACAATGCTTATTCCAGGCTACTGCCCAAGATTTTTATTTTAATTTCCTGTTTCAGTTGCCTATTCTTTAAAAAAGTCTGAAGGACAAGGCCAACAGTATCCTGGGTGCATTAGGAACAGCAATGCCAGCAGGGGAGGGGAGGTGATCCTGCCCCTCTGCTCAGTGAGTGAGGCACATCTGGAGTGGTGTCCAGTTCTGGGCTCCTCAGGACAAGAGAGACATGGAGCTCCTGGAGCAGGTCCAGTGGAGGGCAGCCAAGAAGATGAAGAGACTGGAGCATGTTTCTTAGGAGAAAAGGCTGAGGGAGCTGGGCCTGTTCAGCCTTGAGAAGACTTAGATGGGACCTCATCAATGTCTGTCAGTACCTGCAGGGAGGGTCAGAGGATGGAGCCAGGCTCTGCCCAGTGGTGCCAGGCAACAGGACAGGAGGCAGTGGGCAGAACCTGATGAACAGGAAGTTCCACCTGAATGTGAGGAAGAACTTGGTTATCGTGCAGGTGACCGTGCACTGGAATGGATGGTCCAGACAGGTTGTGGTTGTGAGTCTCTCTGACTGGAGATATTCAAGAACTATCTGGACACAATCCTGTCCCATGTGCTCTGGGATGACCCTGCTAGAACAGGGAGGTTGGACCAGATGACCCACTGTGGTCTGTTCCAATCTGACCCATTGTCTGATTCAGCTATCGTGTAGTCCTACATGCTAGGGAAAAAAAAAAAAAAGTAATTCTATCAGTACTGTTAAAGCAGAGTAGAGTAAAAGGCTGTAACATAAGATAGACAAAGGCATTTCTTATTTAATTCACCAGTTATACACTAAATTTCTGAGATAAGAAAAGGTAGCTGGGGTCAGATTGGGGTAGAAAACATGCCTCATGAAAGCAACACAAGATATAAACACCGCTGCATTTTACCATTTTGGAGGGGAAAACTCAGTTCAGCCTTATTCCTGTGAGGTTGCTCTAAAAGAACAAGGATCAATATATATTTTATGAAGAAAGCCTATCTGTCCACAGTCCCAATTCATACCTTATAAAATGTTCAGCTGTGAATGTTATATCAGATTTTTGCAGTATTCACTGAGAACTACTGTCTCTATTCTCAATGCTGTACTTCCAAAGATGAATTGTGTATTATGGACTTTCTTCCAGAGCTAGTCAATGAACATGTTAAATGCCTTTGCACCAACATCTGATAAGGAAGACCCTTTGATGTGCACTTCTCTACTTTTAATAAAAGCAAGAAATACAAAGAGAAACATACAGGCAGCATTTACCAGACTTGCTGAAATCTACTAATACACTGGTTTGTCTGCATTTTCAGCATCTTCATCAGTAGAAAGACATAAGTAAAACAAGGTCACATACTACCAGAACACAGCAGAACACATTCCCTTTTCCAGTGCCTAATTTAAAAAAAAAAAAATCCAAACCAATTACAGTCTCCACATGGCATTAAAAAAACAGTAAATGCCTTCTCATTAACCTCACATCTCCAGAACACTGCCTAGCGCACATTGGTTCCTAAGTGTTATGTTCTCTGTGTCACAGAGAAGCTTTATGGCACTAGATTTAAAATTTGACCTTGTAGAACAACAAGGCACTTGCTGACAAACAGCATGAGTAAGTGCCAGGTTTAGAGGAAGATAATACCCCAGCCTGTCTAAAAGAATCTGGCCCTAGCCCAAACAGACTCTTAGCAGGCTCCACTGGAGAAATAGAAATGGTTGCAATTATTGTTATTGATTTAATGCCTTTAAAATGGCTCTCTGAGAATCTTATTTCAGTAACTGATTAAGCAGTATGATTCAGCAGCAGGGCATCTGCTAACAACCTACAGAAACATAGATTTCTTTGCTCAAACTATTTCTGGGACCGGAAAAATAAGTTTTCATATTTGCATGACCAGAGGTAGATAGGAATGTAAGGTACAATATTTATGTCAGGCAGGCATTCATTCTACAAAGCCATCAACTCTAATAGCTCCTGTTTCTGCTCTACAACAGTTTCATAGCAGGAAAGGTTATGTGACTACAAACAGGAAAGAGAGCCGTGTTCAATAAAGTAAAGCACATGTATACAAATGTAACAAATAAATTATGTACCTGGAATATCAAATAAAAGAGATACCGATGTAGACAAATATAAACAAACTAAAAATTAGAAATCGGGATCATAATTGAGTGGATGAAAAACAGGTTATAGAGATTCTTTTCAGTGCATTATGTCATTTAGGATGGTGTTACTGCACTGCCAAAGGACATTTTCAGGGGAGCTTCACCAAAATCAACTGTGCCCTCCTTACCCATTCCAGAAAAAAATACTCAGATCAATTTTATCTTACTAGTTTCCTCTAATGTATATGGTGCTGCTGGCACTGGGTTGAGACTGACAGATATGAACTGTTTGAAGGACAGCAGTTCTTAGACCTTCCCAGCAGAGATGGGTAATGATTAGGGACCAATTAACATCTTACACCACTTCAAAATAAACACTTACCCATAAACTTGAAGCTGTACACTTCAGTAAAAGCAAGGCATGCTCTATTGCTAGCATTATGGATCCAAACTTGACTACTGTGAGGAGACTCACCAACCCAGCAGCTCACCACAGTTTCTCATTTCTCATACCTATGTGGAAAGAGGTATGCAGACCTAAGACAGTTTCTTTCCAACAACGAGCCCACTACAAAAAGCAGCTGCAAAGAGGAACAGCTGCCCACTGTTCCTCATCACTGCCTTAATCCACCTTTACTGGAGGCAAATCTATGTTCCTGATTTTTCAAGACTCCTGTAGGTGAACAGCAGTCTCTTTCCCAGACAGAGCTAAACAGCATCAGCTGTACTGATCAAACACACTCTGCACCACTCCCCATCCAAACCTGGTGCCAGCCCTCACACTACACCAGGTGTATCAAGTTTCACAAAGGTCATTGGCCATGCCACACAGCTGCCTTGTGGATATTGGAGACCAGCATATTTTGGAAGCAAGCAGATAGTTGCTCAGGTCCTACTGAAGTACTGATACTCAGAAGGAGAAATTTGCTAGATTGCTGGCAATAGGTGGAAATCTAAAGCAGCTGAAATGGTACAATCTGTGAGACAAAATGGTTTGTCTGTGAAGTGCCACAAGAACAACCACAGCACAAGAGGCAAGGGAAAAGTCAAATCTTATTGACAATAAAGAACAGAGCTCTGGATCCACTGAACACATACAAACCACATTGTTGGGCTGATTGTTTATTTTCTAACCTAGAAAAGCTGTTAAAAAACAAAATTTGTAAAATAACTGATTTAATGCAAATTTTGAGGTCATTATCCAGATAATTCAGAATGTTTTATTACTACTATATAAGAGGGATGTGTGGAACAGTCCAGCTGCAAACAGTTGCATTTCACTCCAACTGTTTCTACTGATAGAACGCCAAATTGGATAACTTCCTGAATAATATGTTAGCTGTTGATAGCAACAGCACCATTGAAAACAGGGCATTTATATTTGTTCTTACTGGAAAACCTGGCTGATTAGGTTATGTCCTATAACATAACTTGAAGCATGCAAAATGGACCTTAAAGCAAATTTCTCACTGAAGCAGCCCTAAAAGGCTTTTACTAACTGTAAGGCTCTCTCACTAAACAGCTCAATTTTTCAAAAAATCTAGTCCTTCACTGAGGAAAACAGAATATAGAACAGGCAATGTGAAGTTCAAGTTGTCCTTCATAGCCTCCACATTAGTATGTATTTTAATTTTTCTTATAATCTACACATGGACTTCCACGTTCTCAGATGCATGGATGACTAACAAATGGTACCATTCTGTCCAAAGTTCAGACATCACTTTTTAGTCACAACATAGGAGTCAACTACTTGCTCAGTTGATGCAACAAGTAGACATGAAGTAGAAAACATTACAAAAAATACAGCTGAACTTTTTAAGGCATTTACATTTCCATTCCAATCATCTCAACACCTGGGAAGTATCTAGCACACCAATTTTCTTTCTTTCTTTCTTCACTATGAATCCTGGAAAGAAACTAGGCTCTAAAAAATGCTTTCATTTCCTGGTGAATTCCTCACAGATTTTTTATCAAAACCTAGCAAGAACATATTTTCTGCTTGTAATACTGCAGGGTTTATGTACTGAAATCCATTCCAACAGAGCTCATAGCCATTCTTAAAGGTATTGCAGCCAACATGGAGTAATGGCACCAATGAGGTCTACAGATCTGCACTTACTCCTCAGACATTAATGAAATCAAGTAAATGTTTCCAAGATATCTCATCATCACAGGTGGGCATTGACCTAAATCCCCAAGCTCTTCTGACATCAAAAGTGCCATCTGTTTCAGGAACATGGCTGTTCTCAGCAGCAGCTCCTGCACTCAAGTGTTCACTTCTCTGTTGAAGAACTGACCATTTTAAAAATACTGATTAGCATAAATTTATTGTGGTTCTTTTTGGAACTTCTGGCCCAAAGCCACTTTTCACAGACTGCCCAATTAGTCTTGCATTCCTTGATTTTTGAGTCTCAGGGGTGGGGAGAAAGAGCAAAGAAAGCTGGATGCACATCTGGCTTGGAGTTGAAACTGTCACAGAGAGCAACATCTGCCACTCCCAGCTCTAGGGCTCCCCAGGAAAAAAAAAAATAAATCTGAAATCAACAGATTTGGACCGGTTTTAAAGGACTTGTTACAAGTGGCCAGGAGGTAGCAACCTAAAAGTCTGATCCCAAACCCATTCAGTCCCAGGTGACAAATTTAAAAGACAGAAAACATTCCAGAGACTTTTTCTGATGAGTCCTAATATCTGGAAAATGTTCAGCTCATGGTAGCAGGACAGCAAGCTGGGCATTACTAGGTCTTTCTATCAATGGTGAAGGAATAGAGACTGGATGATGAGTGCTCCATCATCTATATGCCAGCATGGAATTACTAAGTAGCTCAGATGCAGGCACCATCCATCAGTGACAAATTGTTGACTTAGTAGAGATCACATTACCAAAGTCAAAAAAGCATGAGATTTCTATGAGCTTGCATAGAAATTCTTTCAGTTAAACAACAGAGAGAAACAGAGGAAAGCTTTAGCAGACTTTCTAGTAGGACTTTTTTTTAAATATTAAAAATCAACTTCAGAAGTCTGACAGCAGTTTTAACAGATGTTTTTGAAAAATCATTTAGTTGGTCTTTGTACTTGTATGCATACAGTTCCAGTGGAAACTGAAATATTAGTTGAACTTTTTATACCTAGAGATATTCAAGGACTAAAACCAGCATCACAGGGAAACACTAGATCATTGAATTAGATAAAATTACAGCAAAGCAGTCATACATTATGTTTAAAATAGGTTAGGACTACCAGCTAATAGAAAACAAGCACTCAGCAAGAACCCCGGCATGCTTATTCTGCGCAAGATTTATTGTGCTTTAAAAGCACATTTCCTGACACATTAAAATAAGCTATTTAAAGGGACTTCTGGAAAGAATAAGAGTGTAGAGGTACACTCTACCTGAGGCACAGGCTCAGCCTCCCACACCAGCCTGCTTATCCCTGCACCCAAGCAGATCTCCTGGCATACCTGCGCACATAAGCATCACTAATCTGCTTCAGTCAGAATGAGCCACGTTAGCTTACAAGTTTAAACTCTCAACTAAGCAGATTTGTTTTGCCTGAAATAGATTAGGAAGCACTCACCAGAGCAGTTCCACACACAGATTAGAGGTGGACAATCTACTTCAGGGGCACAAGGCAGGCAGCATGCAGCCACAACCTGCAGTCGGCCCAGCTGAACCTGAACTCAATGCCCACTACAGCCCAGTCACACTCACCTGGGAAAGTGGCAAGAGCTCACTTCAGATTCATGCTCTGTTCTGTTCCATAGTTTCCCCATGTTGATAAGACCCACCAAATGTCAGCCAAGGATCTCAATCATAGTCTTAGAAAGTAGCTGGCATCTACAGCCTACAAAGTTGTAGACATAATATCTACCTTACAAGTGATATGGAGAAATTAAATACTAGCACTTCCCTTATTTAATCAGAGAAGAAGCTGTAAATGCAATTAAAATGTTTCATATTTTCCAAGCAACAAAATTATTTTTTTGTTATTTTCTTTGTGATAAAGAGGAATGAAGTACTGGTCAATTGGAATTGCCAGAAAGATCCTATCTAACTACTACAATTCATGGGCTTCCTGCTTCTCTAGCAGTCACTTTCATAAATGAACATCCTGAGAAAGCTCATGAGGACAGATAATTTCAAGGGAGAAGAAAAAAAAGTTCATGTCTATATGTAGATGGCAAATTTACCATAGAATTTACTGCTTGGACAGAGTGCTTTGCACCTAACTTTACTCTCAATTCTAAAAAGGGGTTTTGTTGTTGTTGCTTTTTAATTTAAGTTGTTCCAATAACCTCAGAAATTTAACAAAATATAAGACAAAGCTGCAAATACACTGAAAAGCATAAGAAAAGGTATCACCAATCCCATCATCAGTGGGTTCAAGGAGATGTGCTGTGCAAGGGGCAAATGCATTCCACAAGTGGAACTATAAAAAAGGGTCATTCCAAAGTGAATGTTTTAATGGCTTTTCTACCACTACATTGCATTCACATGTCCCTGCTTCTCTTCTGCTCCCACTTCCTGTTACTCATGTCTCTAGGAAGGTTTGAGTGAAAAATGTTTGCTCTTTTATCTTTACAAGAAGAAAGCAACGCAATCAGGGAGAGCCTGAGATGCAGACATGCAGACAGGACAGCTCCACTGTTCAGGCTGATGACAGAACTTAGAGCATGCTTCACGGAATGGAACATCATCAGGAACATTCCTGCCTTTTCTGTTGCTTTGGGTTTTTTCGTTTGTTTTCTTGGACTTGCTTTGTTTTTGTTCTTTTTTTAGTAGATCATAGATGCATGGAAGAGATAAGGTAGAAGAATTAGTAATTTTTATCTATCAAATACAATACTATTGTTCAGAATACATGCTGCTCTTAGCAAATCCTCATCAGTAAGCTGCAAGAGATCGCAGCTGAAAGAGATGAACAGCTGAACGCAGACACAGCTACAGACTTCTAATATTTGCAGATGTGGTAACAAAGTAGAAGAAATAAAATACCAACTGAATCTCTTCTGTTCTGGTAGCACCAGTGCCATACACTATTTCAAGAGTGACTTGGAGTCACCCATCCATTGACCCAAAACCCTCAAAAATCAACCCTTGCAGGTATTGTGTTCATTTGTATTTTATAAAATACTTATAAAAGTTTACAAGATGCAACGAGAGTTCAAAATACCTGGAGAGAAGTTTCCTTGTTTTGAAAAGCACCTGCAGTTGGATTTGAGCATTCAATTACTTGGTTCTGCAGTGACCACATGCTCAGTGACTGCATGCTTCAGTAGTAATGAACAACAGCAGAGACAGTGAAAGATGGTAACGAAGTACTCCATAAAAGCTCCATCTTATCTCTTAAAAGTCTAAGAAAGAATGACACATCTTTCCAAGTGCTAACATAGCCAAAAAAAGGCTGTAGGAAATTATTCTATTCCTGTTTGTTCACATATTACCTCTATCCTTTTTATTATACTTTTCCCATGACCGAAATGCCTCAGTGCATTTCTGAAAGTCTATTCAACTATTTTGGATCTGCAGAAATAAAACAACCCCAGATTTTGCTTTTTAATATGCACATTATCACCTCCAAATTAGTTACCAGTAACCTTCATGCCCAGAACATAAACATGAAATCCAAAAGCAGGTGCTTTTGTTTGTCCTTCACAGGCGGAGTCCTTTCTCCAAATACATGTTTGACAAATATCAAACAGGATCTCTCTCAATACATGTGTTCCTTCCCAGAAGGAATGTGCCAAGTGGCTCTGGCACAGTCGAGTCCATTGTTTATACTGTCTCAAGATCAGTATTTGCACAACAGAATTCACAAATCTCAGACCAAGAACAGAAGATATACATTTAGCTGCTTGCAATGGGATTGATATGCTGTTTATTAGGTCACCCACTACCGTTTTAGAAAATTAGAAGCAGCAACACAGGAAAGTGGGAGTAGATGAGATCACAGAAAAAATGTTTTGAAAAGAAATTGCAAGGTGAAGTTAGAAGCTGTGTATCACAACAGAGAATACTCCAAGTACATGTGGCAGGATAAAACTAGAAGTGAACTAAGAATAAGGGGATAGGAAGGGGGGAAAAGTGAAGCATAGAATAAATTACACAGTGCAAGGTCTTAGAGGAATTATAGATAATTCATTACTAGATAGAGAGTAAACAGGATCAGGTCTGTTCAGTGCCTGGCAAAAAAGTGCATTATTGATTTACTCTATTATGCAAGGCTTGGAGAAAGACGACAACTCAGGAGTAAGTGTTCCAGCATATCAATTTTTATATTTAGTAACAGCTGAAACAAGCAGAAATGGACACTTCATAACATTAGTACTTGGTTGTTTATTTTATGCTTCAAGATAAATTGGCTTTGTGCACCAAAAAGAGGAAAACTGTCATAAAGGCCAAGAACTCAATTCCTTAATTTAATAATATTTAAAGCTTCTCTAACAATAGAGATGGAGTCCAACCAGCACTGTCCTTGCAGCATACCATCGATATTGTTAGGACAAGAAATACATAAAGGAAACTAACAAGTAAGATGTTAAACCAGTCAGCCAGTGAAGTTCACTAACCAGTCTAACTAATGTCTAAAGTAGCTGAAGCATTTATAATGAAGTATTTTCAAAAAGTGCTCATCTCTCTAAACCCCTTTTATTTGACATACCCAACAGGCTGGTGTAAATCTGTATATGATCCTGAAATGTACAAGCTGCTAGAGGCCAACTCAAGTTTCACATCATGTGAAAATTGCAGAAGTCTATCTACCTTTGCATGGGACCCTTTGCGAAGTTATTTAGAGCTGATACGACAGATCAGCAACAGAACCCAAGGAGAGTTATCGATGAAATAAATGAGTAAAACCAAATTGAAATGCAGAAGATGACAAAGAACAGGCATTCTCATCGTGACTAGTAGAGGCAAAAAACATTACTTTGGGAGAGCAATCAATTTTATAGAATTAAAAAAACAGAAAACAACAAAATAATGTCTTTTTTTCATTCTGAGAAAATGCAAAGACTGTACCACAGTCCTTGCATGAAAATGAAATAAAATGTTCTATTAGTGACAGATTTTACCTGATACCAGAAGCTGTTTGTCAGTTATCAATACAATCACTAATATAAACCAAATAAAGAAACAACTGTCTTCACATATTAACAGCACCTGCCTATATTCATAGATTATTCTATGACTTGCCTACGGTCATATAAAGTTTTAAATGTGTCAAACAGTGGACTCATGATTGTAGGAATGTCAATCCTGCCACTGTGATAATGGCCTGTCAAGATACAATAACTACTGTATACTTACACATTTAAAAAGAAGTCTAAGTTTATACAGCAGTAGTATCTGCCTTCCTCAGCATCAAGGGTATCTTAACTGGCCATCTGAGAACTTGCTTGTTAAGATCAAAAGTGCAATTGCATTCAAACAGCAGGAGTATATGTTCAAAATCTGGAGTTTGTGAATAGAAGTGGCTGAATAAAGTGCTAAAATACCGGTGTGTCCTTACTGTTCCCTCCGCAAAAAACTATGCCAACTACAAGTGCAAGTGAAGTTTGACACCATCTGTCACCTAATTGCACCTTATATAATATATGTCATCAGGACATTTACCATAGCCAATCCTCTGCAAGTGATGGCACAAGATTTCAGTTGTCAGCTACTGACATTTTCCTGCTCATAGAACCAGTCACGATCACCTGTAAAGCTACATCTACTAATATAAGACCTTTTCATACTAAGGCTAAAATAAACTGGTAACAGACAGCCAAAGAATTACTGTCACTTCTTTATTTTTCAGCTCTTCCCACAAGCAGGTACTGCTTGTGTATGCACTCTTTTCCATAATTCCTACACTTGGAATTTCAATTCTGAGAATCAATGGACAGCTACACACATTACAATAGTGTCCATTTCACTGAGTATGTGGAAATCTAGCACACATAGGAGATTCTAGAAGTGTAATTCCCACGTGAGAAGTTGACAGGGAGATTAAGAGTTTGTTCCTTAAGTTACAAGAATCTGATGCCACTGGATTTTAGCACTCCTGCAACTCACTATTCCACAAACAGCCATTCTGTGCACTAGTTGTGATGTATCAGCTAAGGTCCAAGATTTACCTTCCCGTGCTTACAGCACTCAAACTTCCTGCTACAAAATGAGCTAATCTCTAATATATTAATACACATTTTACATCTTTGGTCTCCTAGAACAAGGTTCATGGCTGGTTTTCCCTTGGTGGTAGTGGGGGCAGTGTTTTGTTTGGGGATTGTTTTAGATTCCATGGGATCATAACGGATCTGGGGTCACCGAGTCAACGCAACAGCTGAGAACCATTAAATGTAGTTTCCAACAAAAGTCACTGTACTTCTTTGCCTACACTTTTCCACAGATAGAAGGCTGCTATTTTACTTTAGTCACAAAATTAAAGGTCCACAAGAAACTTGAAAGTGGAGTACTACCACGGGTGGAAGAATAATTAATGTAACCATACCAGCAATACAGAATAGTGATAAAATTCATGTTATGTGTTGCATGAAACAGGTTTGAGGAACACTTTGACACTGAAATACATAAAAATTCATTATGTTCTTCATAAAGAAAGATGCCTCCTCTCTAAGTTTGTCCCCAGTGGAAGGTATGGTCACCAAATGGCCAGAAATATCTCAGTCTGGAAAAGATTAACTCTACATTTCTAGTAAGAATCAACCTGGAAGCTGGTATTTTTTGTCTCCACAGAGTAATAATTATCCTTACATGAGCTTTATTATTTTCTCTTGGAACTCAATGCGTTTAGAAATTCCACAGACTACAGCACATGTGTTAGCTCCTCATTCTTCTGATGGAAAAAGTGCCAAATGAGCAAAATGTTAACCAAGATACACAAAGTACTGAAAAGTCAATCTACGTATAGGCTTCAATGCACCCATCTGATCCTAAGAAAATTTTTGTAAGAAATTTAAAAGGCACTGTGTATTTACACATAAGCAAGACAAAAATATTGGTTTCAACGATGAAACAAAGAACTTCTCAGACGAATAAAACTTGCAAAACTTATTCAGTTTGTAACTGGCAGTTAGTGCTGCTTTCTTGAGCTCCCAAACAAAAACTGACGCCACCAAATCAACTGCAAGTACATATATAGATACATACAGATAATTAAAATAAATAGATAACTAAAACTGAGCATCAAACAAGCATAAGCAGCAGGTAGAATCTATTCATATTAATCACCTGAATCAGACTTAGTGGCTTGCCAGTTCATGTTTTGCTTCAAATTCAGCTGGCTCATCACACTTATTGTGATGCTCTGCACTGTAACTTAACAGTGCGCATGATCTGCAGACTTTAACATCTTGAATTACTCCTGATATGCAAGGAATCCTTTTAAGTAGAAAAAGTAATTAATGACCAATCTTCCATCAGTAAATTACAACTCAATATTAGGGGTTGTTATACCTTTAAGATAAATAAATTACAGAACTCCTTTCCCAGCTCCTGCACTTATCCTTCAATCCACGTTGTCTAGCTGTTTCCTTTCTTCCTCAATTTATGCCACTTAGCCAAAACCTGCTCAAGAAAAATATTTTGCTGTCACTGCAGATACTGTGAGAAATAGCTGTAGCTGTGGGTGTAAAGCAGATGGAAAATGCTTTGGTATACATTAGTTATGACATGTTCAGGAAGTCTCTTCTACTCTCCATCCTGAATTGTGAGTATGGGCATAGGCATTTGGAGGAAGGAAAGGTGTAATCTGCATCCTCTGGGGAGACTGGGGGCAGGGAGAGGCACAAACTATTACTGACAACTATGCATCTGGGAGGCAGCACAGTAGGAAACAGAAAGCAAACAATGGAAGTGACCAGGCAAGCAGATGGAGCCAAAAAGCTTGGGGGAAAAAAAATAATCAAGTGACAGCTGCATTAGCTGGCACAGAGTTCCCAACGGTTGGCAAAGACACTGCACATGTACTTGTGAAGATGTGGCACAAAAGAAACTGAAGCAATAAGGTCCAAGAGGCTACAGAGACCATTTTGTTAAATGTGTTAAAAAAGGTAGGAAACAGATGTGATTTTTATCCCTAGTCCAGATGAGAGAATTTCAGCAAGTCACTATCTTTCTTGTGCCTTATTTCTCCAATTACATGAAATGGGGATCACCTTTTTAAGGTACTTGGAATACCCCTACAAATGTTTTGCCATCTTGCAGTCACCTGAGACTTTTCTCTGTGCTTTTCTCACAAAGAAAATACTATGTGGAGAAAATGTGACCTAGTGGGAAAACTGTTGAATACATTCTGATGAGATTTGGTTTCGATACTCCGATTTGCCAGGGGCCTGAATAAAAACCTTAATCCTTTTCACTTTCAGACTCTGTTTCCCCATTTATAAAGTGATGTTTATTCCATATGCTTCCCTGAAAAAGGGGCTTTGAATAGTGAAAGGTAAATGAAGGATAAAAAATCTCATTACTTTGTCAACCCAGCTTCTTCCTGCACATTCAATACAACACTCTCACACTCCAATTGTTGCCCTCATGATCCATCAACATGCCCACAGAATGTAAATAAGGTGTTATTTGAACATGTTTTCTAGGTGGCTCGATGCAATAGTATGTATATACATTTCATAGTGAACTGCTTTATCTTAGCAACACACAGGTGAAAGAATGATTCTGTCAGAGGCAGGCCCAGCAAGGTCAGCTACACTGAACTTAAACCGTGATAGCAAGTTCCTGTGAAACCCAGACTTGTCTCTGTAGCAACGTAGAGTAGCTATGCTTTGAAATCTGACAACCCTCTGACTCTTTAAATTTAGGGTTTTGGAGCATTACATATCTTCCTTCTTCTTTTCACTTTTTGTACTCATCAACAGTTGAATGTGCCGGTTATATGTTTGTTTTTCCACTAGCATTTTCCCATCCCAGGAAGGCCTGATGACCAGGCTGA
>VYXD01003631.1:328306-378673 GCA_013397195.1 Hylia prasina
AAAAATCAAAACGTCATAAGGTCTGTATGTCAGGCTCAGTTATATGAGAAATGAAGAAATACACACGTTCTTATCAGAGCAAAATCTGATGAGGGAGATTTAAACCAGCATTTCTTTCTCCTCACTACAGCATTCTAAGACAACAGGACATAATAACAGAAGAGATGATTACTCTAGGGTATCAGGTCCTAGGGAAAGCTGTATTTTAGTCCTGCTTTTTCCATGTAGTTGGTAATTTTTTGAGAGAGAAAATTTGCAAATAACGCAGAGAGAAGACTCTGCTGCTTGGGCATCCTTTCCCCAAACTCAGGGCAAAGTATACTAAGCCTGCAAAATCATATTCCTTCTGCCTTTCTCTCCTCCTTATTTTTCATCACACAGTGGCCTACACACCACAACAGAGATGGAAGATGCCTCTACACAAACAATTTCTCCGCACTCCTCTAGAAAAGGGAGAGATGAGCACTTCCACCCTTGCAGGAACAAGTAGGAACTGAACCCAGCCCTGAGTGCTCAAGCCATTCCCTTTCCCACAAAGGGTAGGCACTCTTACTACCACCATTAGGGAAAAAACAAATCAATCCTGTTCATTTAGGCTCTCATCATCAGGGAGTAGCTCTGTGCTCTGGACACTGAGCCAGCATACAACAGCATCAATCTGCAGTATGAGACAGATTCTTTTGCAGTAGCTGCTTTACGTTTCTTAAACAAGGAGATAAACACCCCTCTGCACACGTCTCTCATGTGGGATCAAACATTTGGTAAGTACAAGAACAGAACACCAGTGAGACAGCCATCCTCATTCTTGCTAGGTCCTTTGCTCAGACCAACTGCAGGCTTGGGAGAAAGGGAAGAAGAGGCACAGGGGAACTAAGACAAAGAGGCAGGCAGGTTCAAGAATTGCTGTAGATCCCTTAGAGATGCCCAGAGGAAGAGAGCACTGAATTCTGCTGCTTTTTAGATGCTGAATGGCAGTACCCTGAGTATATAAAAAAAGCCTTAAAAATAATTTTAAAACAACAGTTGCAAGCAGACATAGTGAGTCTGTGTGTAAAATAGAAGGCTGTAACCTTTCATTAACTCAGATTCATCTGAACAGTTTTTAATATAATGAACTCTTACTGACTCACCCTGAAGGCTAAGATCTTACTATGCTTTTCCTCAAAGCAATTTTTTATTGTCAGCACAAAGTGACTGGTAGAAATGAGAGATTTCATATGTAAGTGCTGACACAACCCTAACTACAGAGTTCTGTACAGCATCCCGGCATAGCTGTAATTAAAAAGACAGCCTACATCAAACAAAAAGCTTTACCACAAACCTTTTTAGTAGATCAATACAATATCATCAGTGACATCTCAACAGGGATGATAAAGGAAAAAGACGCTTCTTATGAAATTAGGAAAAATTATATGTATTTATTTAAAAAAGAAATCTTTCGAACTCTGTAGAGAAGTTGTTAAAGTGACAGTCTAATTCTACTATTAAATACACAGAGCATAACATACCAATGTGTGAGTTATTTGTTTTCTCTGTCTTGCACTACAGTGTAATTGCAAAGGTATTTAAGGTAACAGATACAACACCACTAAAACTGGAATAAAAACAGTACTGAGGAAACAATTGTTTAAAAGCTTCAGAACAGAAGCTTTAACAAAATATGAGAAAAAAAGTCTTTGCAATTACTTTACCAAAACAATGAGCAGACCACAGCATTCAGCTCATAAGGATACAAGATATTTTCAGGCAGCTGAAAGTGTTGCAAGAATGACCAGAACAGCTCATACTGCATGAGTTTTATTCTTGATGTGTCCCTGAACACCATCTCCCAAGGCTGAATGTCAACAAGTTCTAAGTCACGGCACACAGTCACAAAAAGTAGTCTGCTACTGAGAAAAACAAATATTCATAAGAACCAAAAGTTCCTTGGAGGACCTTTCAAAGCAGCCAAGCCAAGCACACAAATTCAGTTTTACTCCAGTGATATTACTGCTCAAGAACCTGAAGGTGTCTGTCCCTGTGATGACATTTCCCTCGCCATGGCTCATTGCTCTATCGTGGAAGTTAATGAGTAAAATGCAACCGTAGAGGAGGGAACTTGGGGGAGAGCTACTAACATTTTATATCAAAAGTTGGTTTGATTAAAATTGATAATACTTAATTTGAACCCCAGAATCTCATAGTCCTTGATACTAATAACAGGATTCTGCGTGCTGTAGCACTTGTAATAGCATTTCTAAGAAAGCAATTGTACTCAAATCTGAACTTGCAGGCTGTTGGGATGAAGAAAAACTCTACCATTCTGATACATCATGCCAATTACAGCTTTTGGGAAATTTCATTTATTTCTGAAATTGATCTTTTTTTTCTAAATTCTGCTTTGACCAAGAGGACATTGCAATGGTTTTGTTGTCTTTTACCTTGCTGTTCTGATAATGACAATATTGATGCCAGTAATAGCATTTTACCACAAAATGTTACTGTTTGCTAGCTTGTCGTCATTTTTCCTGTTTTGCCAAAAACAGGAAAAAAAATTATGTGCTGCTCTTAAGNGGGGGGAAAAAAAAAAAAAAAAAAAAAAAAAAAAAAAAAAAAAAACAGAAAATAAAGAAATCACTTTAGCTTGATAAAGACCCAGGAAAATAGAAATACTATTAGAGGATCTTTAAAGAGTGAACAGATCACAACACAAGTAGTACTGAATTAGGGCTTTGTGGGCAGAACAGCCTGAACCAAAAGAATGAGCAGCATGATTTAGCTCCAAATGCTGAATACTGTTACTGAACCTCAGTCCTGGGGTCACAGCATGGGTGACACAATCCTGTGCTGTGCTATGCAGATGGTCAGACTAGATATCCATAGATAACATAGATAACCACTTCAAAATCTGTGTGTCCTTTTTCCCCTGGCTCAGTTCCTCACCATAGTCTGTCATCTCGCACACACAGAAGGCTTTCTACCCCTTGGTTCTATGTTCTTACCACCACCTCCACATTCAAATAGCACCAAGGAAGGTTCTTTGTCCAGCTATTCAGAAGAAGTCTGTTGCTATTTAAACTTATTCTTTGGAGTATTCACAGGCCATTTTACCATCTCCACCATTATACCAAGACTTCCTTTCTGATCATGTAACATAACACAGCTTCAGTCTCTCCCCCTCAAGCCTGCAAGACTCCTTCACTGTTAAGCTGCTGGCAGAGAGAACAGCCCACCTGTGCTGAGAAGAACCAGTTTAAAACAAACACAAAAACACCCCATAAATCATCATTGATTCATAGAAATCATAGGCCATCGTACTCTGAAATTCAGTAAAGTGTTCTCTCTCCAGTCATAATTACACTAACCTCTTAACACTTCAAGCAGCTGTAAGATGGCAGGACCAAGTGAGATGCAAAAACGACATAGCTGCTTGCCTAGTTGAAATATTTCATGACTTGTTCCTTGCTTTTGCTGTGCCATACACAAAACAGGGAAAGTAGGTATCTCCAAAAGAAAAAGGACCTTCCAGTCTTCAGCATCTATACAATACAACATTTAAAGATGAAAATCTATTTACAAGAATAACTAACTTTAAATTTACGAAAGGTTTTGACCTAAAAAGACCTAACTGTTCTCTTTTTTTATTGGATATATCTAGATTGATATTTTCTTTTCATTCTACTAAAAGAATACTTTGATTTTTATTTTAGGAGTTTTTTTAAACACTGTTCTTAGCAGAGCTAAATTTAGCCACGTGGGAGTTACCAGGTTCCCTTTAGACACATTAGAACTAAAATGCAGAATTATGATCACAAATTATATTTCTTAGAGAATGAAGCCGGACATTCAGATCCCATAATAAATTTCTAATGATACCAATCTGGAGGGCAGCATGAAACAAACAAGAAAACACAAATCCCAACTATAACACTTGTTTGTGTGCATAAATGCACACACACTGCATGTTATCTGCACAGGTAAAAGAAAATCTATGATGAGCAGCTGTGCAAGATTCATACATACCTAGATAAAAAAGTGGCTTACAGCAAGGTTTTCCACCTTCCAATAAAACATCTGCCTGTTCCTAGTTCCTTATAACTTATGGCTTCTACCCTTAGTATCCAATCTTTAGCATTCTCAAGTCTTCATTCAACTTCACGCAGTACTCCTTTTTTTTAATATTCCTTCTCCACTATTGGTATTTTTCCAGTTTAAGACGAGGGCTTTACATGCAAGAATACAGACATCTACACTCTTATAAAATAAGCATGTGTGACAAATTTTGAAGTGCAAGATGCATCCATTTTCATGGTCCTATTGTTTTGTTCTGACTTAATTCAAGTTAGGTTTAGGTGAGACCCTAAAACCATCTGCCATTGCCAGTGACCTAGTATTTGTTCCTACTGAAATCACCTGGAGTGGAAGAGGGGAAGCTATTAATAGATCTGGTCAATTCCTCATTGAGAAATCAAATGCAGTAGCCCTCAGCTGATCTGGAAGGCCAGGCAGAGTGAGAAAAACAGTTTAGAACATCATTATCTTTTGTCTGTAGCTACACAGGTGTTCAAAACCAGCAACATTTTCCACTATATTTTTGGAAGGAGATCAGTAAATAAAAGTATGGGGTTTCTTCTATTCTGAATGCTTGTTACCAATCAGTAACAAGCACAGATCTGGACCCCACAGAAGCTGGTATGGTTATGCAGGACAGCACAGGCACATAAAAACCTAGTAC
This sequence comes from Hylia prasina, assembly GCA_013397195.1. Lineage (NCBI taxonomy): Eukaryota > Metazoa > Chordata > Aves > Passeriformes > Sylviidae > Hylia > Hylia prasina. Next base: position 333,021 of record VYXD01003631.1, read on the forward strand.
TATGTAGTTCAGTAAAATCAAATTAAACTAGACTGCTGAAAAATCTTCCAGGAGACATCATTTTGTCAAGCATCTCTCTGGGAAACACCTCCAAGAGTTCTGTTAAAATGGGTAGAAAGTAAGAAGCATCAATTTTTATAAAATTGACATAGTTCTCTCAATCTCTCGGGGGGGGGGGGTTGGCTTTTTTTTCAATAAAGGCATCTAATTTGTTGGAAGATTCCTTCTGTTGACACTTTGGAAGACACCTTAAACATACATTATTTTAAATCTACAGAATCATCTCACTAAATGGCGTGCACAATTAAACCAGTTTTGGCAAATGTTGAGACCTAATTACCAAATTTAATTTTCAGTAGTGAATGTACCATTTAAGACAAAGCCAGTTTCTTTGTGATTTTAATATACCATTTTACTATAATGTTTACCTTGATGTTTCACATGTTCAAAGTCTCTTTTTCATGACAATTTCTTTAGAAAACAAATCTTGCTCAGGGCTAGCATAGTGCTACGACTACAAATATCTTTTGGCTGAATAGTAAGACAAAAATACTTATTTTAAATCTCGCAAAGTGCTGGGTTTTGATATTTAAGCATCAGGAGGTGGCAGGACCTAAAATAACACTACTGCTGCACCTAAGGACCAGCTGTTGCATCCGCCCCAGATGTGACTGTGGGGTGGGAGCTGGGGGACAACACGGGACACTGGGTGGCCACGGGCAGGAACACAATACCCAAGGGTCACCAACACGTGCCAGAGTCATTTTGTTGAGTCTTCAGTTGAACTCAAACTGCTAAATACAACTTCAACACTTCTGATACTACTATTCAATTAGCTCTGTTACTCCTTCTGCTCCACTAGTGCAACAGTACCTGCAGAACATAATAATTCACTGCCATTTCAGAAACATATCGCTCTCCACAGAAAAGACCTTTTCTCTTCCCTGCTCTAGTTATTAGTTTCACACAGTTCTATGTTTTCAAGTGCAAGTTTGCATATAAAACATTCTTTTACAAAAAGAGCTTATTTGCCACCTTCTCTGAAAAATGTAATTCTTTTCAACTACTCTTGTCACTGACTCACAAAGATTTTTCTCTTGAACTTCAGAACTCAATCCACTAGCTATTTATCATCGTGCTTAGAATTCAAAACACAACAGATCACATCAGCTTTCTTGCAAATACTTCTATGATATACAACATTATGGTGGCAAAACTTCCATGCAGTATAAACTAACCTTGGAAAAGATGTATAAAAATAAAAGCAAAGTAAAAACAATCTATTTAAGCTTGTTTTTCTCGCCAAGTAAACTTCTTTAAATGGAAGTGATTTTTAATTATTCTCTCTCAAACTAATAGTGGTGTTTCCCACTGCCTGTTAAGGCAATTTAAAACAAATAGCTGAAACACTCTGAGAATGCTGCCTTCACATGCACTTTTTTAAAAAAGTCAAATCACTGAACTCAATAATCACTAAGTAGATCCTGCAACCCAAGCTCACTGAATTGCTACCCCCTAACACCATCAACACCTTTGAACGCTACTTCTCTTCAGGTTCAAAAAACACACCCCAGCCCATCCTGCTACTCCAACACAATTACCATTTCTTTCAGACTGAAAAAACATACTGTACTTTGGAGAAATAGGAATCTGGGTGTGTAAGGACAGGAACTACATGTGTAAGCTGGTGACAATGGTGATAAGCCTATTTCTGCAAAGGGAGTCATGCTCATTTCACAATGTTAAAAAAACCAAACCAAAACAAACACAAGAAACCCCATAAATACGAACCCAGATCAAATGGCCAAAAAGAATATGAATGTCAAGCCATACACAATAGGAGCAAGCATGGGAATAGTAGTATATTCTCCTTATAAATAAATAGATGAAATAAAATAAATGAGAATCAATTTTCTTTTAGTTACCTTCATTGAGGTATAAATGGAAAACAACGTTAAAAATCAATTGGTTAGATCATATGTTTGTTGCTCACTATTTTTTATCAAGTGAGAACTGGCTGAAGGAGGTCTCCAGTTTGGCTTAATTATAATCAGGTTCAACAATTTCTAATCCAGCCACCTTGATTTACTTCAGGCCACTGAAATCACTGTATATACGATCAGGTGAGGAATTGTTACATGTTTGATCCTAGTTATTCAACCTCCAATTGTACACTGCATACTGATGTCCTTCAGCCAAAGCAAGTGTCATCCTCTATACTTTAGCCTACTGAAGTTATGTTTTGACTGTCTTACTTCAAGGTCCCTGTGAGACTTTTCTACTTCCTGATGTAATATTTTCCCTAGCAGTTTTCACTCCAAAATGGGTAAATTAATGAAAACTCATTTAATACCTCAATGGGTTATTCTGTATTTAAGTTTTCGTTATTATATGATATGGCAAATAACAGTGAATTCAAAGTGCATGTTTATTCTTTCACAATAATGGATAAAGACTTAGGACTGTTTTGAAAGTGAAAGGAACTAGACACAAACTATCAATAATCACTGTAGCACAGGTCACACTTATACTACTCTCCAAATAATCTGGTGTACCATGTATCTTAAAAGCTCTTAGAGTTTAACAACATTTCATCAGCCTAAAACAGATTGATTCAAAAGTAGATCCAATTAAGCTCCCCACTTTAATTCACAGGATCACAGCTCCTAATGGCTTTTTCTACAGTAAAATCCATATTCTGATATGGAATGGGTTTTGTTTAGTTCAGTTTGTTTTGTTTTCTAATTAGAGCCAGATTTCTACTTCCAAAGCATAACATATTAACAGAAAAAAAACCCCAACATTTAATAGCAACCCATAAAGAACTGTTCTGTACTCTCCTCTAGGCACAAACTTGGACTACGTTTAGTATGGACCAAACTCTTAGTGAATGCATAAAGCATTCATGTTAATGTATTCTAAGTGGCCATCAGGGAAGGGGATAGGCTGACAAATGAGATGTTACATCTTTGAGCATCTAGCACTTTCAGAGCAACTCGAGGCTGCAATCAAAACATCCATTAGAGTGCTCCACGTTTCAGAACAAGCAAGCAAGTGGTTGTCAGTGCATCCAGTAAATCACCTGATCCTATTACAAAATCAATTACTGCAGCACATTTCTATTGCTGCACAACCTGATAATGGCAAAATGATATTGGATAGCTACTCAAGGTCAAGAAAACTGTCAAAAAAATCTAAAATTTGTCTTTTTATCGCGTAAATCTAAATTATACAGCATCCTTTTCATGGTATAGTTAAAAATTAAAAATATAATTACCTTCTTCGGCTGATTGAGACATTCAATGGATAGTCTCTGCAACTGCTCTGATGTATGACTGCACGATAGAAGATTGGAGCAGCAGGTTGAACAGCCCAGCCTCTTCATTAAAGAAGAAATAATGCTGCAGCCACAGCCACACATTGACTTGCTCATCAGACGAGTTTATTCTTAAAGAAATTAGGACCAGTACTGTCCCATGAACACTCAAAATTGGCCAGCTGCCTCATTCTGCAGCTCCCTGGCTGAAATTAAGACTGCTAAACAGAGAGAGAAGGAAAAAAAAAAAAAAAGAATGTTTCTCAAAAAAAAGTCAGCCAGTCTCATCAGCAAGTAATAGCTTGCATTTAAAAAGTGGGCGCGTTTTTCCCTCCACTCCTCTAAGTAAGCTGCTTCAAAAAGACAGACAGCTGTATAAGAGAGGAGCAAATTCAGGGATGGCAATCTCTCCAAGCTGCTTGCTGACTACTCCCTCGCTGGTGCTGTCACTTGCAGCCTGTTTTGCCCTCCCCAGCAGCGCAGCCTCTCCAGCCTGGGCCGCGGCCAGAGGAGGCTGTGCCCGCCCGGGCCGCGCCGCCCCACAGACCTGCCCAGCCCACAGCAGGTGCTGCCTGCCTGCCTGCCTGCACACCTTTGGGGCTGCCAACGTGCTGAAACGCCTCTGCTGGAAAAGGACCTGCCAACACACAGGGGAACGGCTGCTATACTCTCAGAACTGACCACCTGAAGCATCTGGGAAACTGGGAAAAAGTCTTCTTAGAAAGTCCGAATGCATGAGAAAAATGCTGTTCGGGTCTACCACATCCTGAAATAAGAACTGCTGCTGCAAAGCTACGAGAGTGAGAACAGCATCAGGGAAAGCCAACACAGATTTGAACCCAGGAAGAAAGAAGCACGAAAGGATTTGTAGTAGAATGTCCAAAGGTACCACAACCAAATCTCAAAGCAAGGCAGAGGCAGATCGTGTAAGCAGCTTTAACAGTCTTCAAGGAGCTCTTTGCTCTGAGAAGAACAAAAAATGCAGAACTAATTCAAATGAGCAGTGAGACATAAACAGGTCTCCTAACCTTTAAAAAGAAGTATACTCTGCTCAAAATACAACACTGAATATGCCCCCAATTTAACACACAAAATAACTTACTACTGGAAACATTTTCTTGTTTACAACAGATAATGATGCAGTAACTATATACTTTTGCCTTTTCATGGGAAAAATAGCAAATAATATTGCAAAAAGCTCATTTTAATTGGTTTAAGATGGTATGGTATGCAATACTATTCCTGAAAGTAGAAGGTCTCACATTAACACAACTGCTTAACCTGATTACAGGATAATCTGATTTGAAATAATTGTCACTTACATTTATAGAGCTATTAGTGCTTGTTCAATAGCATCCTTTTTAGCAAAAGGTTAAGAAAAATACAAGTGATGCAAAAGCAGCTGAAAAAAACTTCTCGCTTTCACAATGCACTGAAACCTGAATTTCTCTTCTGCTCTCTCCCCTCCCCTTTATCCTGTCTCTTCCTCACTCTCTTTCCTTGGTTTAAAGCTGAACTGAGTCCCTCCCTTCACCTTGCTCTGCCCTTTTTATATTTATGTTCCTATTAAATCGATTTCCAGTAGTATCTATATACAAGCATGCACAGCAAATTGAATGGTAAAAAAAACCCCTTCCATAGATAAAGACTACAGATGCAAACAAGCAAAACAATGCAGTAACCTTTTACTCGCCTGCTGGAGGTACTGTCTGCTGCACAGAATTTTAAATCCTCATCTGCAGATGCAACTGAGCTGGCATTGCCAAGGACTTTGCTCTTCCCGTGCTGATTCTACATGGCTATTCATCGAAAGAGCACGCTATATAGAACATTTAAAGTAATATCTGGTGAAATTACTTAAATGTCTTGGAAAGAAACAACTTCCAAAAAAAGCAGCTATAGCTCTGACCAGCCACATTTCAGACATATCTCAGACACATTATTGAAGAAAGTCTTATTGCTGATGCATGCTTGCCAGCAATGTGCAGGATGTGGAAGCAGAGCGAGCTAATGAAAAAAAATTAATACACAGATTTAAAGTGCAAGGATCATGCTCCAATGCTCAACATTTCACATGTCCTGCATACCACAAAAATCTCTTTACAGAAGCATCTATTGTTTATAGGGCTAAGAAAATGTTGAAAGCAGCCCCCACATCCCCTTGCTTGAAATCCTGATCTCTCAGTAGACTACAGATCAGTTCTTACACAAGTGTTCCTACTGTACCTGTATTTCTGATACATAGACTAGCCTTTTCCTTTGGCAGCTGGTAGTTAAGGATTACACAGACATACTTCTTAACAAGAAACAGACTAAAGGAAAGCATCAATATTTGGGATAATGGTTTCAAGCCTAACAGGGTTAGGAAGTACAAGGGTACTTCACGGGAATTTGTATTACTCTGTGTAGAGATGAAGCGCCAGCAGTGCAGCCTGCTATTTATTATTTATGAATCCTTCCCCTCCTCAAGTCAGCTTCCTTAATGTACTATTGATCCCCTGGTGCATGCAGATAGAGCCAGTGACTGACAGCCACGGCTTCATAGAAGAAGTATCTGCAACATAAATTAATGTTTTTAAGAATATCAAAGTAATTTTACTGGGGGCAGGGGGGGATGTGTTCTATCTATGGACAGCAGAATTGAAGTTCTACTCATAGTGACATAGTCAATGGAAAAACAAACTTTTTTTCCCCTCACCAAAAACATCCTACAGTACCACTTAAAGCATGAAGACAGATTTGCTTAAATTTTACATTGGTGTTACCACTATATTTTATTTGACTTTTCTTGTGCGTCATCAACAAAACTCTCAATAAAATTTTATTCCCTATGTTTCACCTGAAATTGCTTGCTATGAATCTTTTTCTTACATCCCTGTTTCTAACTCAAGTAGTAAATGTATTGTGTTCTCCATAATATTCATTGATAGGACACAGTCATGAACATAAGATTCTCAGAACTGTGGTTACCTTTCAGAATACCAGCAATTTTCAACATTATCTTAGCTCTCATGACTTCCACAAACTTGGTCAAGTTCAAACTTCCAAAGAGAGCAGGGTTGCTTATGGTTTTAAAGAAACATTTATCATGCTAACAAATTTTTCTTGCAATATTCTTCATCACAAGAGACATGAAGAGAAGCTGACTGTTTCTCTTTAAAAAAAAAAAAAATGCAAAGGAGACATGATTTTATGCTACACTAAGGCCATGCTCTCCTGTATGCAAAATCTCAACAGGCAAGCAGCCAGACACGCTCTTAAGCACCAATGAAATATTACTTGGACACAGAGTGGAAAATGAGAAGTTTAAGTACCAACTAAAAAAAAGTGCAGACTCGATAGACATATAGAAACAATACCTAAATTATGAAATATACTTAGTGAACAAATAATCAAACAAATACAACTTTGAACTGGTGAAATTAGCCTGTGATAAACAATTAGGATGAAATTGCCATACTATATAGAACACATTGTAAAGTTTACATGTCTAAACTTACTGCAAAGTTCTCAACACACAACACACCTGATAGACAGTAAGATGCTCAAACTGAAAAAAGCCAACAGGTTTAATTGTTAAATATTTAGAAAAAGGCAAGAGAAAGCAAAAGAAGCTAAAACTTCAGTGGGTTTAGTAGGATGGAAGATACTTTTCACAACAGCCAGATGAGTTTTAAGGCAACTCTCCAAAAGATAGTTGGAAGCACCAGAGACCCTGGAGCATGCCACACAACATGGCCAGCTCCCCTGTTCTGTCTGCTGAAAGTTCCACTGCCTTGGAAAATAAATGAAACAGGCACAGCAACCCCCTTTTCAACACCAGGCCAAGAAGAGGGTAGGCTGTATGCTTCCTTCAAATGAATGGATCTTCTCAAAGTAATGCTCAAATTGCTGTTTAATAAGAATTTTTTAAAAAGCTGATTTCAACACATACCTAGCTTTTAATACAGTCAGAATATATTTGTTTCTGCATAGCAAATTACCACAAGATCAGCATGTAGGCTTGAAAGGGAGATGACAGCAATCTGAATGAAGTTTTACAAATCTAATTAAGATAACAGAAGAACTTGCAGCTCTGTAAACTCAACCTCAACTCAAGCTATATTTTTCTTCATAATCCAAAAGCTGCTTTATTTCTACAGATGAAAAAACTAAGACTCCTTTCATACACCAGTACAATAGGTATATAGGTAAAAGATAAAATAGCTTCTAATCGAAGGTTTGCTCCAGGTAATAAAAACTTTGAAATCCTACATTGGAGAAGCAGCAAAATGCTTTAAAAATGACACCATCTGCTGAGCTCTCAAGATGGCATCTTAAAGATCTGAAAATGGTCTTGGGGTATTTGAGTTCTCCTGTCAGAGATAATAAAACAAAACAGAAATTTACAAAACACCACCACAGTAGATGAGAACACTGCCCCTGCTACGGGCAAATTTCAAAGCAGCTATAGGAAAGCTCTAAGAAGGATGTCTGATTTCACACAAGATACAATATAACAGAAGTGGTTGTGTTCAGATTCATCAGATTTTCCTAAAGCCTCTTCCTTTTTTGGGGGGTGGGGAGAGATGAATGGGTAATCAAACTCAGGCTCGTTCCTTCCCCTCTTGCACAAGAGGAATCACAAAAACAAAAACAAACAAACAAATAAAAAACCAACAAAAAAAAAAACAACCACAACAACAACCCAAGGTGACTAAAAGCATTGAAAAATATAACTTTGCTCCTAAACTGCAATTTGTACAAGCTTATGCAGGACACACTGGCTGTACCTCATCAGGCCCCCCGTCTCACACCTGACCTCCTTTGTTGATGACAAGTTTTCTACCAAAGTCTTTCTCACTCCATGTGTTCAGCTGCCTTTATTGCAGGCAAGCAAGGAAACCAGCAAGAGAAAAATGCAAAACCCAAAAGGAAAACAAACCCCACATCATCACCAACATTTCTTTGACTGTGACTCAGTGATTCCTCCAGCCCCTGGTCTTGCCTCTTTAGCTAACTCCCCTAACTCTGCTTTCCAGAGGAATTTTATTTACCTTTTCATCTGCTCTGACTACCTAAGTAAAAAAATCACACCCCTTTAACAATTCCCAGCACCTGCTAAAACACGAAAAAGTCCCTTCTACCACCTTCCAGCTATGTGGGACAATAAAAGGTTTAGCTCACCCAGTGAGTACAGTCTAATGAGGGCAATCAGAGTGGGGCTTGTGAGGATGTCTCCTGAGAGAGCAGGAGATGATCCAGTGGCAGATATCAATGCCTTTTCTAGTGGGCTTATGAACAACAGAGTTCATCATTTGGCTTGGGAGCTACAATCACTTAGCTTGAGTGGTGCTGTTGATAGACATGTGGTTCCTGGCACTAGATAGGAAGCCTACACTTGAATCATGAACACAGGCAGCAGCAACTCCTCACACCCAATTAGGTATGCAGCTCTTACAGCTAAATACAGGGACATCTGCACAGGAGCTGTTCTCCTCCAGGAACTGACTTACAGCTTTACTGAGTAGTCTCTACTTTCCCTTCTCTTCTTACCACTTCCATAAAATCTACATGTAAAAGACAGTTTTCTACACAGCACCAGCAAAAGCTAGAAATTATAAAGTAACTGAATACAAAAACTCAGCAACGCTTCAAGTAAAGCATAAATTCATACTACCATGTACAACCTGCAGATACTCAGTACACTGAAAATGTTAGATCATAAGTATTAAAAGTTGTTGAATGTGCCTGTTTTTAACTAATGGTGATTTTCCTCCTTTAGAGTTTTGGGAAAGAGTTTGGGATAAGCATTTATGTGACTTCCAGATTACAATCCAGTGTTGAAATAGTTAATATTTTCCTCAGAGGTCCTCAGGGCAAACACTGAACGTTTCTTTCCTTCAGAGCTCTTGTTTCAGGCTAGCTGCTTATTTAAGAAGGAAACGCTATCAATTTATGCTTGGTACTTCTTTTTTTAAGGTGACTTACTTATGAGAGTTACCCCTTTTCAAGCAGTGGCAGTGAAACAAAATCCCACAATACTGCAGAAGAAAACTGACATCCTAAGAGGGATGCTGCTACAACACCTTAGCCTGCAATAAATATCAAGAGGAAGCAAGTAGCTTGCCACCCATTTCCACTACTACTGATGGAAACAAGGATGAGGACAACCAGCTTCTCAATACAAAGACACTATCACCTCTGTCAGGATGGTAAATTTTCCTTAAACAGCACAGAATAACAGCCAGGCAACTCCTGCTATACCCTTGGAAGAGAATGCTGTGGCCTGGTGAGGCTGAAATATCAATCTTAAATGGTTGTTTTCAAACTCTTCATGCAGCACTGCCAGAAGTAACATTGCCCAGACTTTGCATCTGACCCCTGATCCCCTTATTTCCCTGGGGCAAATGGGGAGGGATGAGAAGTGACAGGGACAATCTTATGTGTCATCAAAGCCTAATGTTGATAGAATACTGGCAGACTGATTCCACTGCCTCTTCACAGGTGGGTCATGTTAAGTGACAAGGAAGGTGTGACCACACTCCTTCCTTGTTACTGGAAAAAAATACCACATCATCCAGCAAGGTGTATTTCTAGGAAGACCAGGTCAACTGCAAGAAGAGATCTGTGGGAAAACAGTCAACCATTTGATACAGAAAATATCATGTCAAATCACACAGTAAAAGAAGACCTGCAATTCTTTGTGCTCATTCTAATTTCAAGCAATATTCAGAATGAACAGATTCTTCTAAAATGCAACTTACTCTCATTCATAATCTAGGTCTCCACAGAGCTGCAGAGAGAGGTTAGCTTCATGAAACTCAGTTTTTCAGCAACGTTTTTTGAAAATGCCAAAAAAAAGCAAAAAATAACACACCAAAAGCAAGAGATATGGAAATTATCCATGTCAGGGTGTGAAAGACAGCAGACCTTCATTTTTTGGTTAACCAGTAGAAATACTTCAAATAGGAAACCTTACAAGTCATTTCAAAGTTCAATAGAGAAGGACAAGAGCCTTACAAAGATCACTGTTTCCATTATATCTCACGTTTAATCAAGAACCACAACAACGGAGCTATTCTAATCCTTTATCCTCTTCAGGCTGCATGAAACTAGTGGATTTCCTTTATTATGCTTGAGAGAGAAAAAACTCAGAGAAGACTGCCTACTTCAAATAAAAGCTAACAACATTAACATAACCATTATTAAATAACAGATTTTTTTTCCATTTCTCAACTCTAGCTCCACCTGCAGGCTTACAGCAAGGCAAAATATTTACTCTAAATACAGCCTTTTGCAATACTCTGTCTGAAGTCCTTATTCACTGCCAAGTGCATTTTCATTAACCCTTTGGAAGTCATGGTTCAGATCTTTCTGCACAGCTTTACCCATAGCTACAGTTAATACAATCTGTATGAGTGAGTCACATGGGAAAATGCTAGCTCAGCGCCCGTAGGTCATGAAAATTGAAAAAACTATTTTTATTTTAGATTCAAGTTCATCACAACACAATGATGTCTTATGCCCTTGTCAACTTTCTCAACAGGAGAAGCAGGCTGCATGTAACAGCAGAAAACATTAACAGATGTTGATGCAAGAGGGAAAAAAGCACTTTGCCTGTTCATTTTTTTCATATGATATCATCAATCTGGTAATCCTAGAAGGGGAACTGTTCCTCCAGCTAAAAGGACAGTTAAGGTAATCCAAAGCTATCAATCAGAGAAAGTGGGCATTTTGCAATCGTACTTCTTAGAGGGTACTCCACATTTTGACAAAATTAAATAAATTAACTTCATCTCTAAAAGTGAAATAGATAAAAATACAAAGTACAATCTAAATCAAGATAAACAGAAATTACACTCTTTCTTCAGCCTCCTCCTAACATACAAATCTGCATACGCTTCGATGCAGTGCAGAATTTTTTCACAAAAATACATAGTATACCCATTCTTCAACTGGGGTTGAGTAGCAAGGAACAAACCAGTGACTGCTATATACTGAATCTCTTAATATACCTTCTACTACTTTCATCTATGCCAAAAGCAGAGAGTGATTCAAAAAAAGTCTGAGGAAATAGTTAACCTTTCCCAACTATCAAATGTATTTATCCAGGTATTCACAGGACCCAAGAAAAAGGACAATTAACTTCTCCCTACCTCTGTATGCCATGCTATTTATTTTCTACACAGAAAAATCAAGGTATTATCATGCATGAGCTCAACCCAGAAAACACAAGCAACAACAGCAGTACAGATGCTTTAGCACAAGCCTTAAGTGTGTGCCAGAACACAAAACTGAAGAAATCTCTATCCCTAATGACATAGCTAAACAGCACAAGGGGCATTAACTTCCACTACAGCCTCATCTTGAATTTTGCTGAACTAGAGCAGCCCAGTGTCAGTGCTCATGGCAGGGGAGTTCACCTGAGGCTGCTGCAGGCTGACAGGCAGTGGCAGCAGAACCACTTACACTAGCTTCAAAAACATACTTCATTCCCCTCTCAAGTGTTCCCATCTCCATGTCACCCTTGGCCTTGTGCTGGCACAAGAATCTGCGTAGATTGCACAAGTACTTTAGATGTTATTGAGATAATTTTATTCTGCAACAGTTCTGAAATCTAGATCATTGCACAGATGCTCCAAAACTTCTAGAAGTCAAAAGTCAGAAGCTGATCAGCAGAATTTATTTCAGTATCACTGAAAATGCTTAAAAACTGTAGCCTAACACTAGTTTCAATCTTAGAAGCTTTGTTGCTTATGCCAGGTTACACAGTCATTGATTCCTTGTTTCAAACTCCTCTCCCTCCCATACAGAGGGGAATACAGAGGTATAATTGTTCATTTAGTTAGACAGGAAAAAAAAAAGAAAATTTGGATTTGGATAAAAAACGGGGGGGGGTGGGGAAGAAGGCCACACTTCATAAGATGGCCAATCTAGATCAGTGTGCTATGCTGCACAACACAGAGGGGGATGGTGACATGGAGGGTAGAATACAGGCAGGGGAGGAGATTGGGGGGGATACTGTTGTTTGAGACAGAAGGTTTACCACAGGAAATCAAGCACAACCAAATCCATGGATGTCATATACCACACTGATAAAATAACTTGTTGCTCTGTTCCTCACTTCCTTGTCAATAAAACTGGACTAATACTATGCTTAGGGCACTTGGATAAAGTAAGGAAGTTAGAAAAGGAAAGATATAATACTTCGTGAAGGCAGGACAAGAAAAAGACAGCTAACACTAGTTGTAGCTTTTCTTCCTTTTCCTGTGACCAAAGTATAGGAAAAATAATTACTAATGGGTTTGACATGCTGCAGACAGCTTGCCAGGGAGAAGGGAACTCAAAAACTGTAAAGTTGCAGCAACAAACATTCCAAATCCTGCTCAGAGGACACTCCAGCTGGATGTGATCTGATGTGCCACTTAAAGCACTCCAGGCATTTAATTGTCCACAGTGACCACTGCATTAGAGCAGCAACTGGACCCACCACCACAGGGAAAGAAGAGAACTGACTGAGAACAAGCACCCTAGTGGTACAGAATGATCAACCACCAATGTAACATCCTAAACAGACTTCATTCCATATTACCAAAATCAGATTTTACTTCTAAATTACTACCAGTTCTTTGGTTTTAAGGCTATTTCCTTGTATGTTAACAAGATTTAATTAATATCAAGATGTGAAAGACCAATTAAGTAGTGAGGTCCCCTGCGCACATATTGGAAGCCCGAGGTTTTACATATAGCCATTCCTGCAACCACTCAGCAGTAAGCAGCTAGAGCAGATGAAGCAAGCCATACAAAGTCATGAAAGTTTAATAACTTAAAATTATTAACTGAAAGCAGAAATACAATGCTCTTGCAAAATTCACTTCTAATTTAACAGTCTTTTAACAGTTTGTATTCTTATAATTAAGCCAAAGTATTCAATTTCTCTACAGTTCTGAAAATCATTGGTCCCAGAATATCCCATTTACAAGCAATCTTTAGAATATGTGACTAGCTGATTTTCAAACTTCAAGAACTACTTTCTCACTAAAGCAAGATCAAGACACAGTGCTGGGATATACTTTGTACAATGCATTCCAGGCAACCCATTCCCAGTTCAGTTTCTTAAATGTGCTACAGGATAGCACCGGATCTTGTTAGACCAGCTGATGTTTTATTGCTTGGTTTATTTTTCATTGTTTGGGGATTCACTTTTTTCCTGTTTCAGTTAGCTGGCAGTGGGTGAGAAGGTGACAGCGACACCAAGACCTTTCAGAACATAAAAAGAATCAATTGTCATTCATTTGTGTAAGTCGCCATTAAAACCAAACCTCATTTAATTTGTTGTAGTGCTGTAAATATAGTGCTTAAAGACACAGTCAAGGTGAAGTCACAATTTGTTCATGCTGGTTTTTTTGTCTGCCATAAGCTAACTAAATCAACTTCAAGTAAATTAAATGCTTTAGTTAATTTATCAGTGTAACCAATTTACTATTTTCCATTTACACCTAAGAAAATTCCACTCCCTTCCTTTTTATTACACTCCCTTGAATTTTTATTACAGAGGGATATTACTCTTCTTTCCTCTCCTGCCCCTCAACACACAAGCCTGGTTTTACTCTCACTCTTCTATCCCATCACAGCCACAATGCTGTTATGATTTGCTGCATCCACTCCTCAGGATGGATAGTATACCCTGTGTCATAGCATTGCACAACAGAGGAATTTCAAGTAATCTCAAAAGTCTTGGGCAGTAAGCTTTCAAACAGGCATGAGAAAAATTAGATACAATCTGGGCACAAACATTGCATTTCTTGGTGCTAAAAACAGAAATCAACAAGACACCAGGAAAAGTTCTCTCACATGTTTTCTTGGAGCTTTTTAACTGATGTGTCTTGGAGCCTTCTAATGGATGTATCTTACAAGTGTTTCAATTTCACAAAAACATTAAACTTCTATATTTCATTAGCTAGGAATGATTTTGTCAAAACACACAAATACTACTGCCAGCTGATGTTGTTTCACATAGACACCAGTGATACAACTAGGAGCATGTGAGGAGTATGAAGGATTCTAGAGCCCTGAGAGTGACAGTAAGGAACTCTAGAGCACAGGTAGATTTTTATAATCAATCCTCCCAGTCAAATAATCTGAAAGGGCCAGTTGAATCTGGAAAATAACAAAATGGTTCCATGACTGGTACCACCTGGTACCACCGCCAGGGCCTCAGCTACCTGAACCACGGGACTTGCTTTGAGAAACCAGGGGTTTCTACCAGGGGCTGATATGGTCTATCTGTCAGAGAAGGGCAAGTGGGTCTTCAGTCATAGCCTCATCAAGCCAGGGAAGAGGGCTTTACACCAACAGTGCTGGAACATCAATTTATCCCACTCCCACAGCTGGAAGTCAGTGCCAGTAAAGGAAGCCCAGAGCCTGAAGCAGGATCACAGGTCAGTCAGAGTACCTGATGGGCACCACAAGGCAATTCCAGCCACTTCAGCCAGTAAGTTGGCTTCATCATGGGCCCAACCAAAATGCATGGGGAATAAACAAAAAATAGTTAGCTGTGATCTTACTGGCACCATGCAGATGTGGTGGGATGGCTCCTGTGACTGAAGTGTTGGAACGGAAGGATACAGGCTCTTTAGGAAGGACAGGCAGGGTACACAAGGAGGGGTGTTGCCCTCTGTGTTAGTGGCCAGCTGGAGTGCATGGAGGTCTGCCTGTGGATGGATGAGGAGTTGATCAAGAGCTTATGTGGATCAGGATTAAAGGGAGGGCAGGGACAGGTGCAAAGCACAACATCCTTGTCGCAAAACTGGAGAAACATTGATTTGACAGGTGGACTGCTCATTGGGTAAGGAACCGTCTGGATGGTCGCACTCAGAGTCATGGTCAATGTCTCAACGTCTAAGTGTAAACCAGTGATGAGTGGTGTATGGCAGGGGTGGGAACTGGGACCAGCACTGTTTAACAGCTTTGTTGGTGACCTGGACAGTGGGACTGAGCCCCCCCTTGGCAAGTTCACTGACAACACCAACCTGTGTGGTGTGGTCAACACAGTGCCACTACAGAACAGGCTTGAGAGGTAGGGGCACCTGAACCTCAGCAAGTTCAACAATGCCAAGTGCAAGGTCCTGCACCTGGGTGAAGGCAACGCCAAGCACCAATACAGGCTGGGCAGAGAAAGGATTGAGGGCAGCTCAGGGAAGACAGACTTGGGGGTGTTGGTTGAGGAGAAGACTCATCAATGTGCACTTGGCAGCCCAGAAAACCAACTGTATTCTTGGCTCCATCAGAAGCAGTGCGCACTGCAGGGCAAGGGAGGAGATTCCACACCTCTGCTCTGGTGAGAATCACCTGGAGTGCTGAGGTCTACATGCAGCTCTGGGGTCTACAACTTAACAGAACTGTGGAGCTATTAGAACAGGGTGAGAAGAGATTCCAGAAGATGAGCAGAAGCACCTCTCCTCTCAGGACAGGCTGAGAGAACTGAAGTTGTTCAGCCTGGAAAAAATGAGGACTCTGAAAAAGCCTTATTGCATCCTTCCAGCACCTAAAGGGCACCTACAAGAAAGCTGGACAGGGATTTTTTTATCAGGGCATGCAGAGATAAGACAAGGAAGACTAGTTCTAAACTGAAAAAGAACACATTAAGATTAGATATTAGGAAAATTTCTTTACTCTAAGTGTTGTGAGGCACTGGCACAAGCTGCCCAGAGAAGCTGCAGAAGCCCCATCCCTGGAAGTGGTGAAGGTGAGGCTGGATGGGGCTTTGAGCAATCTGGTCTAGTGAAAGTTTCCTGCCCATAGTGGGGGGAGTCAGAACTAGATAATTTTAAGGCCCCTTCCAACACAAACCATTCCAGGATTCTGCAATGAAAGACACTGAATATTAGCCTCCCTAGCTAAGTAGCAGAATTTTTGGAGCATGCCAGATAAGCTGAAATTCTTAGGCACCTTCCATGAAATCAGAAAGGTGTATTTTCTCAGCTGCCCACTGAGTTTATATTCCTAGCCACTAGCTTTTCTACTCAATTTTTAATGCAAAATTTGCAATTTGTGTGCAATGTAAATCACTCACATATTGAACCCATTAGCCAAAATACTGTGGCACTGAGGAGCAGCAAATATTGTACAATAATCACCTTTAGGTACAAGCAATGCCCGTAACTATGTCAAACCATCCTCCTCACAGTTTTTAATGGCAAGTTTTTATTTTTATTTTAGTATTTCCTAAGGTTTAAAAGTTCACAAAAATATAAGGAAGCATTTCCCTTAAATTTTTCCCATAAGAATCATTTTCTATTGAAGTTTATATTCAGCTAAATATTTCATCATCTTCCAGTAGCAGGCAAATCAGCATACACTTTACAACTTCAGTTAAAGAGACAACTGCAAGCATGTTATTAAATATTCATATATTTTGTGCAACTGAAACTGAATTATAAAAGTGGCTTTCTGATCCAAACCAAATTGGTGCTTGTTTACCTTGAAAATGCCTGGCTGTAAGTTGCAGCAGCTGAAGAGCTGCTTCATAAGCAGCTCAGTCCCCAACACAGAGGTGTTCTGTTGTATCATTAGCTCTCTCACTCAATTAAGACCACTACAGCAGGCAGCCTCAGGATGAACTTAGTCCTTGAACTATCCTGAAAAAGTTCTCCTTTTGCCACTTCTGCAGACAGCAGTGGCAACCATCAAACAGCCAGGTTTTTGTTTTTTGTCGGGGCAATGACAGATGCTCTTCAGTTTTATCTCACTGGAGGCAAGTCACCCTCCCAAAGGCCATTTAAGGAAAAAGACTAGAAGCAGCAGCACTTTCTTCACAAGCATTAAAAACAAAGGGCTGGCTATCATTTTAAATCACTAGCTGCAGTGTTCTCTTGCAAAAAGACTTTGACAGTTGAAGAATATTTTGAAGGATGTTCAGCTCTGGAACAAAGTGGAGTAATATGCATGAAGAACCTCCTTGGAAATATACTTGTGCATTCTCAAAGAAAAAATTAAAAAAGTACATGAAGTTACTAATTTGTGCTGTTTGAAGCATTAAGGAACAGAATTCTAAATTCAATTTGCAATTGGTATCTAATTAATTTGCTAAAAAACACTCAGATCTTTCTGTGCGTAATAGTTTAGTGAAAGTACAGTTTAATTATTCAGAATGCATCTAGCTCAAGATTTGAACAATAGAAAACATAAAAAATGTTACAAATACTTTTAATGGACTTCCAAAGAGGATGCAAAAAAAAATCCACCAAAAAACCCCCAACCACAACACTGATTAATCAGCACTCACTACAACTACTTAATCATCAACAAAAAAACTCAGAAGATTCTATTTTTTTAAAAAAAACCACAAAAAAAAAAAAACCAAACAAACAAAAAAAAAACTTTACTTTTTCACTGAGAACACTGAGTGAAGAAAAAATTAAGGTACTACATTATGAAGTTTGTAGAAGAAAACTACTTGTCAAGTTAAACCAGAGAGAACTGGCTGGGCAACTTCACCTTTACACCTTTTTAACTAAATATGTCAAATCCTCAAAAAATGATTTTTATGAAAACTCTTTTGGAGATAACGAAAGCATTGTTGTTACCTTCCTTTTACTGCAAAGTATTATAGCTGGCAAAGTTAACAATGAACACAATTCAAAAACCAAATAACATCAGCAAACAAAAGGTCCAAACAAGGATCAGTCTTGATGGACAGATGAAAGCATGGCAGCTGGGAGAAGGGGATGGTATTCCCAAAGTGAGGGTGACCCTTGGCCAAACCCATCAAGAGCAGCTCCCTTTAAAAAGCTCATTCATTAACTTCCAAGGGCTAATGATTGTGGTGTCTTCCAGGAAGGCAGCTAAGAGCTTTGCCAGTTCAGTCACTGCTGGCTGGCAGTTGAAGGAAAGGATGGGAAGACTCTGTGCTCCCTTCCACAGTTTAGATCACCTGTGGGACCAAAATTCAAAGTTTTGGAGTTCAATCTGCTTCATATTAGGTAGCACAGACCAAATAAGAACTTGCATAGATTCTAAAATACGAAATACTAGTTTGAACAGTGGGGAGAACAAAGAGTATTTATTCGTAATTATACCCTACTCCACCCTTGGCTTCACTGAAAACAAACTTCTCTCCAGATACCAAAAATTCCAAGTAAGTTTCCTGAAAGCTACAACTCCTGTGAAGACAAGCATCTTCCTACATTAATTTATACCAGAGCTGCTTATACTGTACCACTGCTCAAATTAATAAGCTTCTAGGTCCAACGTATTAATTTTCATGTCTTAAAACGAATAGACTAGAAATATTTTCAGGCACCTTTATGTGTTATGGGCCTTTTACTGTCATAGAAAAGTAACAAAGATATTTTTACTCTGCATAACTGACAACCTACCCTGCTGAGAGCCTCTCTGGCAGACTCTTCTTGGAGACAGTGATCGGATGAAGGCTACAAACGCAAGTTTCAAGAACGGAAACTCTGACTATGAAAAGAAGTCCTACATCACAGCCAAATATTGAAGTAGGCTTTCTAGAGAAGCTGTGGAATACCTGTCTTTGGAGATACTAAAAACTTAGCCTGGATAGCAACGCTGAACAACTTTATCTAAGCTGGTCCTGCTTTGAGTGGGGGTCTGGTCTAAATGACCTCCAAAGTCCCTTCTAATCTAAATCGTCTTATGGAACCACGAAAAAAAATCGCCTTATGACTCCATGAAACTGAAAGGAGGACTGGGGGGGGAAGGGTGATAGTGGTGGTGTGTCAACTATACCACACCGTAGAGCTATACATTAACATACATATACCACCATACAGAAAAATGTTTGATTTTTGCCTGTATAAAGAAAAGGGTTGCAGAAATCCTCAGCAATATTTTTAGCCAGTCTACTCTATCTCCCCAGTGTTCTTCTGTTCCATCTCCTAATAATCAAAATTGAGTCTTTCCAATGACAATAGTCAATACCATCTCATTAGCAAAAATTTCAGTCTCAACTTTCTTGTAAAGAAGTCACCACTTGCTTTTACAAAAGACTGACAGACCTTTTTAAAATCTTACCAAATGAACTGTACTCAACGATTTACAGTTGACTGCCAAAAGAGAGAAAAAACATAAGAATTCATTAAAAGTATAAACAGTATTTTTTGGATGCAATGGAAGTGAAGACAGGCATCTACACAGAGATGAGGCCACTAGGTACACACTCAGGGCCAGAAGGCTTTTCCTTCTCCAGCTGTGCAAGTGAAGTGAAGCACACCCCAGCATTCCACCCAAAGTAGAGAGACAGGAAAACACAGGGTATTTCTGATATATTTGTTTGGTGCTCAGTTACACTGATAGGACTCAAAGGAGCTGATTTGCTGCTCTTTGACTCCCCATTGTGTCAGTCTTTCAGCACTGAAGCTCTGGCTCCAACTGCTGTCTTGAGAGTCAGGCTTTCAATCTCCTCAGAAAAAGAAAAAAGATTAGTTTAGACTTAAGGGATTCTCAGGAGATCTCTAATCTAACCTTCTGTTTAAATGACAGTTCAATACTGAATTCAGATCAAGTTGCTCAGGATTTTGGCCAGTCAAGTCTTGGAAACCTCCGAGGACCTGGGAGAAAGTCTGCACTTTGCAGTGCAAGTCTGTTGATGTATATAAAACCTTGCCAATTAAAGATGCAAGAGATGTATGCAGAACTGAAACAGAACTCAATACATGTAAATGCTTGCGCAATTAGAAATGGAAAGGAATCTAGTAACTAATTTTCAAAAATCCGGTCCAGTTTTTAACAATAAAGTGTTATATATTCACATTTGAACACACAGAGGTTTTAGATATACAAAAACAGCACAGAAAATATTTCAATATGGACTGGCATAGAGCCAGACACAGTTTGTGCCAACAGTCATGCTATCTCCTCCACTGCCTCCTGGAAGCATTGTCCAGACACTTTTGAAATGGCTTGTTGTACAAGAGTAAAATTCAGCATGCAGCAATAGTCTGAGACTGATACAGCAAGAGCAAAACTGCATTTGTAAAGGCCTGATAAAAGGACACCGCAGCAATCATGATGCCAGATGATGAGAGTTTAACTATGTGCATAGAATATGAATCTCATGTTTTCTGCAGGAAAAATGAAGGTGATTTCATGTGTAAAACAACAGCAGCAGTTCTGTTCTTTCTGCAGACACACTGTTTCTATAACCTCTACTGAGACAGCATGAAGCGATGCTGAATGGGGGACCACCACACCTGTGCTTCTGGCAGTTTTCTGGCCAGCAGGCTGCTATAAATACTCAGCCCATTCCTTATTATACATCCTACTGGTCAGACACTAAAAGACCCCTTCCCTCCTCTGCAAAAATGCTGCGGGGTGGTGTTTCTGAGGACTCCTGCACCACCAAGCAGAAGCAGAGAAGGACCAGCCACTGGGAGGAGCTGTAGCCATACACGATTTTAAATCCTTGCCCTCGGCTCAGGACTGAGAACCTGCCAGCAGTTACCATTCCTGCAAGCCAAGCCCTGCCAGCAAGCCACAGGCTGCCTGCTGCAATACACCAAACCAACTGAACAAGCACAGAGAAGTAATTCTGCAAAATTCTACAAAACAGAAGTCAGACTTCTCGACATTAAAACAGTCCATCGTTTGTGATCTTCTCTAGGTTGGTCTAGTTTTGTCTGAAACTCCACTGTCTAAACAAGTGTAGAGAAACAAGTAACCCAAGTGCAAAAAAGGTACCAGCTTCCCTGAATCCACAAGTGTGAAAATCAGTTTCTCCATAATGCCACTTTCAACAATAGATGAAGTATTGCGAACTATAAAAATAAATTTAAAATCCTATTGATGTTTCTCCCTTTGGCCACATCTTCACAAATTAGTCAGATAGAAATACTTCAGTATTCACCACATTATCTATGAATATAGGGAACAACAATGGCCAGACCCTTGGAATGGCAGCTTACAACAAAAGACTGAAAAAACTCAGAATTTAGTTAGAAGCATGCTTTCCTTCCATTTGTTTTTTTGGTTTTTTGGGGGGGACGGGGTGGCGGGGGGAGACTGCATTTAGCACAACAGGAAGACTGGCAAGGTTCAGCAAGACTCCTTTCACAGCACACCCTGAGGACACAGAAACCTGCCCCCTGCTGCTTTCACCCCCTCAGCCTTGGCAGCAGGAGTGCTCCCAACCCCTCCAGGATGGATAAGGACAGGCCTCAGCCATGCCTGGCCCTTCTGGCATCATGGTCACTCTTTGGCAAGATGCAAGTTACCCTCAGAGCATGGTACCATCCAGCAGAGCCACTAACTGCCCGGGTAATGACTTTAGATGCAGCTGTTTCACCACTGGATGCTCACATCCATCACCACTGGCAATGCTACAGAGCCATTCTGGCTTTGATGACAAGAGTGAGGAAAAGAAAACACCACTCTTTTAAAAGCATAAAGCATGTGTGTATGGAGAAAAAAAACTAATTACTATGTCTTGTCTACAGCAAATACAGAGTTAAAAATGGAACAGAGTTTAAAGAAAGGTGACACTGAGAAGGGAGCAAAAAGGTAGGGCAAGTCTATAGACCACAAAGTGACAGAAGAAACTGCCTATGAGAAACATGGGACTTTCCTTCACTGGCATCTTAAAAAGAGATCAAAACGTTCATTTGGGTCACAACAGTCCCAAGCAGCACTACAGGCTGGGGTAAGAGAGGCTGAAAAGCTGCCTGGCAGAAAAGGAGCTGGGGGTGCTGGCTGACAGCAGCTGATCGTGAGCCAGCTGTGCCCGGGTGGCCAAGAAGGCCAGTGGCATCCTGGCCTGTGTCAGTGATAGTGTGGCCAGCAGGAGCAGGGCACTGACTGTCCCTCTCTATTCAGCACAGCTGAGGCCTCAATTTGAATGCTGTGCCCAGTTCTCAGTCCCTCACTACAGGAAGGACACTGAGGCACCAGAGAAGGACAACACAGCCAGGGAAGAGCCTGGAACAGGAGTCCTCTGAGAAGCAGTTGAGGGAGTTGGGGCGGTTTAACTAGGAGAAAAGGAGGCTCAGTAGCAAACTCGTTGTTTTCTACAAGTACCTGAAAGGAGGTTGTAGCAAAGTCGGGATCAGTCTCTTCTGCAAAGTAACAAGCAATAGGACAAAAGAAACTGGCCTCAACTTGCAACAGGGGAGGTTTAGATTGGATATTAGGAAAAATTTCTTCCCTGAAAGGGTGGTCAGGCATTGGAAGTGGTGGAATTGCCATCTGTGGAAATGTTCAAAAGAGGCGTGGATGTGGCACCTGGGGACATGGTTTAGTGGTGAATAAGGCAGCGCTGGATTAATGGTTGCACTTGATCTTGGAGGTCTTTTCCAACTTCAGTGATTCTATGAGTCTGAGAGATGCTGGTCTAGATTTTTGTCTTGAAGAAGTCCAAAGTCCCTTCTGCCCCTAATTTCTCTTAATGAGAACACATGATAAGATAACAGGAAGTTAATACAATTTCTAGTGATTTCTTTATCCAGGACAGACTGTCATATCCCAATCAGCATTTCACTAAACACAGGAGAGGCACAGCTGGTAGTGCTCTCTAGTGGAGATAAAGAAGGAAATCCTGAAGACTTCATAGCCATTGTGGCTTCCTGAAACAGAAAATAAACTCATTTTAAAATAAAATTTTAACTGTATTTTAATCACAATTCTCTGTAAACATAAATAATGCTATTCCAAGATGAAAAGGCAAAACAGAGTGAGTCCCTTCAGAACACAGATTTCCTAAATATCTACAAATGACAAAGGGTTTTTTTTTCCCTCATCAGTTCAGCACTTTGCTTCTTATCAACTTAATTCACTATGGGAAAATGACAGAAGAGAACATCACCATGCAATATTTAAAGTGTGCTTTATTTTCCATATCCAAAAGCAAGGTAACTACTGCAAAGCTTAAGGTGGATGGATGATAAACCAGAACACAAATGGAGTCCCTCTAGTGTACTCCTCTATTAATAACGTCACAGTTGACATAGATAATTTGGCAACAAAAAGTTTGCCTATCAGGAGTCAAGAAAGCTAAAAATCTTGCTAAGAACTCTGGCCAACATCTGCAATTTTGAGTACAACACCTTGTGGACAAAACAAGAGAGTATCCTTACCACACTGCCACAGGCACAGAATCTCAGCTGCTTATTGCTGAGATCTTCTGTCTCCCAATCCATACACATGGCAAAATCTTCATGGTGTGCCAAAATTATTTTCTGAACAGTACAGTTACACATCCAAAGAGGAAGTGAACAAACTGCTTCAGGTTGTCCGTCAAGACCTTGGATTCAGAGCTAAATCTTTGAGTTATTGGTACTGCCTTTTCCTTTTCATAGTGAAGGAGGAAATGAGACTGGTGTATAGTTCCTGTGTGGTGAGTGAAATTTTGGATCGAAGCAGATGGTAATTATCAGAGCTGGTAACAGAATAATAGACTAGGAATGTTGATATGCTCTTTTCTGATTTTATATACAGCAATTGAAATTCTAAATCCCAATTAGGTCCTCAGTTCTATCTGTGCAGCCTTTAAACTTTCAAATCAAAACTTAGAGGACATTTTCAGTGCCATCTGAATTTATTCTTCATGGTTATGTATGTCCAGTTCTACTAAACAATACTGAACAAAAGTCAGCTACTGCTGGACAAGGAGGAAATTATTTCAGCAATTTAGCAGTGACATGAAGAAACCAAATGGGTGCCACAGCATACATACAAAGCTACAGTGAGAAAAATTTCAAGTTTACAAAGGTACAAAAATTTAATCTATGGTCACTGTGAAAGTTTAAAAGTTATTTGTGCATTTTCATCTATCTAGACAAACAGTCATAAAGTGGTAAGGCAATGAATTAAGCTTGTCCTGTTTGAAGGATGGAGATGATTTAACTATCTATGAACGTCTGTCTAGGCCTACGATGTGGATGCAATTAGGATGGCTTTGGTAGAAACATTAAGCAACAAAATAGCCTACACATTAATTCATGTGTTCTCCCAGTTTTCTTTAAGGAAGCTTCAACAGCACCCCTGAGGTGCCTCTTTAATGTGAGGGAGAAGGAGCAAGAAATTTTATACAACCTCACACCAAGAAATACAAAACATTACTCTGCCATTAAATACTTCATTAATGTTGATCTTTTGGTCCCATCAAGGGCTCATTCTCCTAGAATCTGTCTGAAACTACCCCCAATGATATCTCGTTTGTAAAGGGTTTTCATTTTTTAGTTTTTTATAAACACCGGAATACACAACTTTTCAGGATGCAACAGTTCCCATCAGTAATTCATGATAATTCCGAATGGTTCCAACACAATGAATCAAGCTATTCACACAATAATTCTGTTTTGCACTTGGGAGAGAGAGTAAATACAAACAGCAGGGCATTTTTTCAATGATGCTTTCAGAGACACAAGCTCACCTCTCCTGGCAGGGGCAATCAACATTATCTTCTCTCAGACTAAGAAAAACGACTGCATAGGAAAATGTTTATTACTGACCTTGTACATCAGTCCTTGAATAACTTACAAGCTATTAAGTTAACATAAAGTTAGACAAACTTATCCTCTGTTATTGTTCTAATGCAGTACTCTCCATGCCTCTTTTCAGACGAGAATTTACAAAGAAAATTCACAGAGCAACACACAGATGTAGAGATATGTAGAAAGGCTGCTAACTTTACAGCAATGGGAATCTGCAATGCCAAAAGAGCTAAGGTGCCAAGTGTTCTACTGAAACAGCCGAAGAACATAGCCATCAGTCCCTGATACTAAGGAAGGCTTGCAATTTTATTTTCTGCTTGGTTTAGTTTGCATAAGGTTAAAGAGCAGTGTGTCAAAGCAACTCCTAATAGTTCCCAAGGTCTTTCAAATTCTTTGAACAATCTAATTTTAGGACCAGGTATGGAAAATTAGATTCTGTTTATTTGCCTTGTACCAGCAGCCAGAATAAATTTTGCCAGAATGACTTTTGCTTTCTAGCAAATATAACATGACTGAAGAAGATAAAAATCAAGAAATTGCTTAGCATGGTCTTGGATAAGAGTTTCTACCAAAGACATCTAACATTTTTTTCTATATGCATACAGATTTGTGAGATGAAAAAATTGTGAGAGACACAAATAGAATAAGCACTCTGGTCTACAGCAACATACCCGTCATGCTATTGTACACCCAGAATCCAGAGCACTTCTTGGAAGCAGTTGGTCCACTCATATAAACATATGAATATATATACACACACACACATATAATTTCTCACATATGTAAACTCAGCTGATCCAGGCCTTCATTATTTTAAGAATGAATTGCCAGAAGGTACAGGACAGACAGGCAGGTCTTGAGACAATCTTGAAACTACTCTGTGAAAACATGTCTCGGGTTCTCGGTAATTTGCATACAGACATCCAGCATTTTGTATCATACTCTAGTAAATGGAGATAATCAGATTAACAGATAAATCTGTGTCAGCATCCACATTATATGCAGTATTGTTAAGACACCCTCCAAGATCTTTCAGTTCTCCAGCCATCTAAGTATTTTCATGATATTAGCATTTAAACAGGAAAATAAACATTATATTTATTACACGTATCATCCTACCTTAACTGGTTAAAATTAAATTCTTTATAGTCCAAGCCAACAATTAACAATAGTTCAAGTTAAGATATTATCAGTATAATACTAAACTCCAATCTCACCAAAAATAACAAAAAACAGAAGAAAAAAAAATAAGAGCATCACTCTAAGCGTTAGCAAAGCCAGTAAGTCTAACCTAAAAAAGGCAACTCTGAAGAAGACACCAGGCACCTTTTAAAAATAAGAATTTTATCAGTAACTTTATCCATTTCCCACAACCAAAACTTTATCATCATTTCTAGCTTAGTTATCAACTCAAGTTTGGCCCATGACACAACATTCTAACTAATAAGAAAGAATAATGGAAGCATTTGTTAGAAAAGGAAGGGCTGCTTGCTTTATACTTCCCATTTGTTTGCTAACAAAACATTCTGCCTGACTTTATAAAATAGCAGCAGTCAGAATGAACAAACAGAAAAGAACTAGAACTTAAATAGTAATACAGTACAATACAGCACTCTCCCCCAGTAAGCACCACTTCAACAGCAAAGCATAAAAAGGGTAAAAAATGAAACTAACTTTAAATTGATCAATCTTGTTTAATAAAAGAAGACTGTCATTGCTAGAAGAATTATATTTTTTACAATCTGATTAATATTTCCTTCTAGAAATCTGGACCTGCTTTATACCAATTCCCAAAATTGAAATCAAGGGAAAAAAGCCAATCCTGTCTAATGGCATACTGCATGCTAGACTCTCCAGCTGCCTGCTGTTTCAATTAGCACAACAGTTTTCAAAGAGCTGCAAACTCAGAAGAAACAATACATGAACCAGCTGACGAGCACCAGAAGCAGGTTCAGGTGCTCCAGACACCACCAAGACCAGGTTCCTGCAGCTCTGCTTCTGCTCATGTTCAGGGACTGTAATTCTACCCACCCAAAGCAGAAGGATCCCCTTCCTTCATGCAGTGGTAACAGGAGCATCTGTAACATGTCCTATTTTTAGAACTAGTCCACGGCCAGCTAAGAGGAATGAGGAGCTGGAGACCAGGGCCCAGTTTTTGCACATTTCCAGTCCCAGGCAGCCAAGGCTTTGTGGATTAAACTCTGGTTTGCAGCCCACAGCCTCAAGAGTTTTGTGGACTACTCAAGGCTTTGGTTGCATCACATGATGGCAGGTGTCAAAACTAAAATTTAGCCCTCTAAATCATACACACACTCTTAATCCTGTTCAAAACTTCAAAATTTTTTTCCCATTACTTTGACCCACAGGAAGATATGTGTATCTGAGCACCAAATTATTTCCAGGCTTTTATATTTTGTAAGAGCTCAATATCATTATTCTTATCTAAACTGTACACTGGCAATTGGAGTACAGCACTAGTTCATTAAATGATAATTCTAGCATGAGAAATTTTCAAGCATTAAAAAATTACAGTCTTCTTGGCTGTTCTGTGAAATTAATTTCAGACACAGGAATTGTGAAACATTTTAAAATAAAGCACAAATGGGCCATCTTACAGATACAGATAAGACACATCCCATGTTCAAAAGAAAAGAGGAAAATCCTAAATCTCCTCTACCAAAAAGCGTGATTTTCTGAAAGTTTTTACAGAGTACCATGAAACTTTAATGTGTATGTCTCAAACACTGAGAAAGGTAAACACAGAGCCATTCAAGAGCCCCATCTTATTTTTAGCTTAACTGTTGCCCACAGGGCACTGTAGAGACATTTTTTTCTTCTCTCTGCCTTCAACCCCTCAAATAAATCCCCTTTATTGGATTATGGATTAATGCAGCAACTATAGAAGTAAGCTGTTTCTATGAGAGTGAGAAAACACAAGATGTGTACCAGTCAGCACAGTAACATCTCACTTGGAACCTGTGGGTCTGTCTTGGATGTTGCATTCATTACCTGAGAATAATATTTATATTTCATTAAGTATATTTTGAACAACATCAATAGCACAGAAATTTATCACATGCTGAAACAGTCCTGCAAACACTTTATTAATATATAGCTACTTGTTTCCTTAAAGCATCTAATGTCCAGTAAATCTACTAGTAATTCATTTTAAGTCACTGCTCCCATTAAACAATTAATAGTTACATGTGTGTTGAAGAACATACTAAGTTAGGACTATTATGTAAATTACAGGCTGCCCTTTCAATTCAGAATGGTGAACTATTGATGCTGCTTCTTTTTACCAAAGAAATAAAAGTGTACTATTATATTGGCACCACAAACTGTGATCCCCCAAAACAAACGGAACAGCTTTTACCCCAAGACCTCAAAACATTTGACAGATGTCTACTCTCATTTTATAGAATATGATGCATAAAATGGAATAGTATACTCTTGAATAAGAGACATTCAGACAAAGTCAGTGGCAGAAGCTAGGAATAGAAATCCCAGTTCTTACAACTATCACACCACCACTGCTCTGTCTGCATTTCCACCTCCAAAAGCCAGGCCTGGTACTAGTTGATGCAAATTCACCTAAAAAAAGGTTGGCTCTGCTCATGGTAGGAGATTATTAGGAAGCTAGGGAAAAGTGTTGAAATTTCTTCCACATACCATTTCCCACTATAGCTGGTAATGTTCAATCATTTTCTGTATAGATTCCAAGCCACAATAGGGATTTTTCTTGCTGTATTACAGCTGATTCTTGCTTGACAGTCAAAAATTTTACTGTTTCTCTTGAGGAAGTGTTCTGAGGTATATGCTTTGAAAGATGAATACCAAATGCACTCTCCTTACTGCAGATGCAGGGATATCTAAGGACTATACAGTATGCATTTAATTGTATGTCACAGATGGCTGCTGGTTCTAAAACAAACAGATGTTTGTCATATCTTCTTTCTTCAATATATGCAATTTGTCAGCTGCCAGTCAATATTGAGATGGATGTTTAGGAAGCTGATATTGATGAAGAAATGTGTAATGAAAGAGCTAACTGCTGCACAGTTACAGACAGCTAAAACTCTTCAATTTGTTTTATTACTTTACCTTTACTTAAGCTATCTTCCCAACCAAAACTGTACCAGAATTGCCAGTTTTCTTTTACACATACAGCTGGCATCAGTTGCTCCCACATACTCCAGTTACAGATGGGTACACAGTCATAACATCAACACAGCTTCAAAACCAATGAAGCTGTTAAAACACAAGTTTCCACAGAGCAGTATGAAGGGTTAAAACATATTATGTTAAGATCCATAACCTCTTCAATCCCATCACTCATAAGGATACTTTGGACATAAAGAATTTACAAATATGAATTGTGTTTAGTCAGCTGCTGCCATGCTGAGTATTCTTACAGAACTTTTATAGTAACTGCTGTACTCTCAAAACCCTTGGATACCTTAACTGATTCTAAACAATAATGAGGACATAAGTCACCTTTAAAATTTGCACATTGGGAAACTGAGATACAGACCCACTGGCAAGTACAGAATTGCTGAGGAACACCTTTGAGTAGCTGTCAGAAGGGGGTGCTAACATGACCTCTGGAAGGGGCAGCTCCTTTAATCGGGGCTGGCTCAACTAATTTTTATGCTCACAAAGGAAAAATAAATATTTTGAAGAGATACAAAACTATTTCAACAACATTAAAATGTAAAACAAGGGTGGGAGGGCAGAACTGGACCAGCAAAGGGGTAGAGGAAAAAAACTGCAGCCAAAAGAAGATAGAGAGATAGCACCAAGACTGCACTAGAGAGCAAAACAAACCTCGAGCACACGCTGACAGACCAGAGACACACAGGAAAAGCAGGGAAGGCAGTAACCAGAAGAGACAGGCAAGAGGAAAATGTGTACACTGCCAATCAAATATCCTACCCAGCTCCTCATAGGAAGGGGAAAGGAAAAATGTGCGTATTTTTCTGCTCTAAGTTTCCTCCACGCAAATTTTACATTAAGGACATGTTGATGCTATAGGATTCAGAAGGAAACTAAAGAAAGTCCAAATGTATTTCCTGTAAATAGCACTGTTGAGCTATAGCTGTTAACCAGAGCATGATGGAAACCCAGATCCCCTCTAACCAGGATCGGCAATGCACAGTCTAACACATACTCAGTGCGGCTGCTTCTCCTCAACACGTTCTTATGCAAACTCATCTCAGAAACAAGTTTACAGCAACAACTGTCTCAAAAATGAAATCTAGATCAATTTATGCACGGGCAGTTTCACTGCTTGTCATAGTTTTCCCCAAACTAATGCAGGGACGTTTTTTCCTGAGGAATCGGGAGCATATGAGGGTACAAGACTGTTCCATGAGAAAAAAAGAAATTCAGAGACTTTGTATTACAGAGTTACCACTATAAACTAGAGCCAACAACCATTACCACCAAGCATACAACACAATACCAACAACAAAACTCAAGAGTGTAACTAAAGTGCAAAGTATATTCCAGCAGCTGCTCCCACCAAATAACAAGGGCAAATCTGCAAACTAGAAACCAACCACCAGCTACAGAGCATCCATGTTGCACTGTACAGCCCCATCCATAATAAAGTATTTACAGAAAATTATAAATTGGTTTCATGCAGTGCTTTCATTAGAGAGAAAGTCCCTAATCCTTTTAATCATGATTGTAACTTCATGCATTATATAATGTAAATACATTTGGCCAATCTACCGGAATCCCCCACTTCTACTGCAACACTATTATTCTAGTTACAGAAAGATGCTCATCTTTAACAAGTAATATAAGTTTTTAAAGCAAGCTGATAACTACAAAAATTACTGCAATGTCATCCCACCTGAAGTAGCAACCTATATCACAGACAACACAGACATCAACTTTGAGAGCTGATTATTATCATTAACAAGAGTCTACAGCATCTAACAAATTTCTTCTGTGTCTTAAGCATACAGCCAGGAGGGGAGGAAAAAAAAAAAAAAAAAGCAAGCGCTATTTACTCAAATAAATTCTTAGGAAGTAATTCAAGAAATAAAATAAAGTCACTTAATTCAGCCACAGGCTATGGTTAAGTCACGTGTGTTAATCACTTAATAAAACAATAAACAAGTCAGACAATCAATAGTTAAAACAGAATTTTTTTTGAAGACTAACACACTTCCCATTCAGAAGTGAATGAGTACCTGCTTAATATGTTTCCTTACAGTTATGACATAAATACCTTCTTTCTTTACACACAGGTTCCATGAAAAACAGCCTTCAGAAAATCAGTCCTGCCTTTTCTTATTTCAGGTGGCTCACTACACTGAGCCACCTAGTAAGAAAAGCAACAGAGGTACATGGTCTCTTGACTTTTACGTTGCTGAACTCAAGACACAGCACTGCATTGCTCTTTTCCCTGCACACTTTCCTTCTTCACAAAAAACTTTTTATTGTGCTTTAACAGAAGGTCAATGGCTATCACTTCTCTACTGCAGCACAATGGTGAATTGAAACAAGAACCCATAGCTGTTTAGACCGACAAAGCAACCAGTATGTCTAAGCCAATAAAGCGATTTGTTCATTAAAGCTACTAATAAAGCAACCTTTTGTTAGTCTATGAAACATCAGAAACCTCATAGAATGCATTTAACTATGCTTTCTTAAAAATCACCAACTCAGAAGTTCCAAAATCTGTTAACTTCTCCACTTCCTTAAACTGATAGTAAAATACCTTTGTGTTGACTTTTCAAAACACAGCAAGTGTGACACAAACTTTCCTGCCTATTCCTAATCAGAAACGTTTAGGGCTTTTGGTGAAGAGAGTCCCCCCTTAGAAGAGCTCAAATTCATCATATTAATGCATTATGTAAAGCTTCCCACGCAACACTGACAACCTGTACTAGTGACCACCACAACTATACACAAGAACAAAATCATTCAGTGGGCACACTCAGTTTGGACCCAAAGATTCATTTGGATTTGACAAACAAAAATGAGAAGAGCTGTAATGAGCAAAGATCAAAAATGCTGTTAGCACTTGCATCCACTGCTTTCAATTAAACTGAAACAAAGTCTGAACCTGAGTCCCCAGCACTCAGTGAGTGTTGCTGTCAGGAGGGGGTTTGTAATTATTCTCAATAACTAGCAGTAATATGACAATGGCCACAAACTTCCTCCAAACAACAAGTATTTTTGCCTTGACTTTGGCTGTACAATACCAGCAATCCCTGAAAGCATTAAAATGAAGTCTCCTCCCCCTTCCTCATAATTTCTAGATTTGCTTTATTAACCAGTAGCTCCATTATTATGTGATTAGAGACTGGGCCACCAAAAAGGAAGGGGGGAAAAAAAGCCATTTTCCATCTAATTACCGTCAGCTAGACAAAAAAGGCCAGGCAGGCATTTCCTCTAAACTTCTGTGTTTAGAACCTGTGGAAGACAATTTTACTAGCAGCAACACACAAGTATCAAAGCTAAGGTGTTAACACAGAAAATAAAGCAAAGCAGTATGTGAGGAGAAAAAGTATATGTACTCTTACTCATATTTAACAGCGAAACACCCCTTTTCCAGAAGTAATCTGAAGTCATTCTTTTGCTGCCATTTCTCATCTGTGTCTTTTCATCAAGCACACTGCAACTACTGGATTGTTTTGTATGCACAAAAACGCAAGCAAAAAATCCAAGTTTCATCCTTATTACTGCAACTTCTCCAGAACAAGATTCCCATTTGTTACACTGGATACAGCATTTGAATTCTCAGTGAAAGTTCTTGTAACAGAATGACAGTAAAATATTTGTCCCTACTCAGAGATATGTACAATCAGCCAAAGTTCTATCCTTTGCTATTCAGCAAAAAATAATCTTTATTTATAAAATAAACAAGTCTGCTATCTAGGACAGAGATAGCATCCCTCCCTCTACACTGTGACTCTCACTATCAAGCAATGAGATTATATCCTTCTTCTGTAATTAAGTGCTTATTCTAACAATAACACTTCAATAGCATGTGAAATTTTTCAATTAAACAGTTGTCAAGCAGCCTGATAAGGCACAGAAAAACAACTGATAGCTTAAACGAGTCATACAACAAGTTTTGCAGACTTCTTAGTTCCTGCCAAGCAAATAGTTAATCAGTGAGTAGCCAAGAGGCAAACAAATGATCATTAAAATTCATAGCAAAAAGAGACAAATCATTTTATTTAATTGTATGGTTTCGACCATCTTCTATGGTTTTCACTTAAAGCTTTTTTGGACTTTGGAGCCTTTTGCCTACTATTGCACCACTGACATGTGCTAGCAAAGAAAATAGCAGGACAATAACTATTGCAAAGACACTGATCCTAAAGAGTTACACAATGCTTTTCTTATATTCTCTTTGAGACAGGATACACATTATTTTCAAACAGCAATTAAAAATAATTTAGACACAATGTTTTCCTATTTAAGTCCTGAAGTCACACTTTGCTAATTCTCTGTGCCCATACCTGATCAGGTCTTCCAACAATCCTATAGCCTAATATTCATTTAGGCTGAGAAGATTCATACAAGAATCAATCAAGAACACAATACGCTGCCTGATATTTGTGATCAACTGCACTTTTCAGTTTGCTTTACTTCCAAAATTAATCCTATCCCTCAGTTCAATTCTACTCCTCACACCATACAAAGGCAGTGGAATTTATGTTCCTAAATGACTTAAGCATACTTGAAAAGTCCCACTCTTCAGAGATTAACTTCTTGCTCTTACAAGTAAATAAACAGAAGCTTAGACTAATGATTTTTTATCAATGGAAAACTGACAATTAGCTCCTCTCGCAACAAAAGTACTAAGAAGTGACTAAGAAGTTTAACAAATTTACATTTGTAGCTGCTATAGAGCAAACATTATGCAAGTGCATAGCTTTCTACAGGTATTCTTATAGCCAAATCTAAGTGTATATTCCAGAGACTACTGGATCAAACCTAGATTTCAATTATTTTATCTTCACCTGTATTCCAGAAGAGTTAATATATAGCCTATCATCAGTGGCAATAGAAAATTAACCACTGAGTTAAAATGCTTCACGAGCATCTTTAGATTCTTCCCCCATGATAGCAATCAATTTAACACTAAAAAAAATCTTAAAAAAATTTTAAAAGCCTATCATGATTATACAAATACCTTAACTTAAATAACTAGTATTTTATAAACACTATAAGTAAAATGCCTTTAACACCTTAACACCTCAAGATGTATGCTGCAGAACCCTTCTCTATATAAATAATACATTCTTTAAATGTATACATTTATAGGAGTGTTTAAGAAATAGACTCTACAATCTATTCTTATAGATTCTTATTCCTAAACACAATCTATTTGTACAGATCTACAAATCACCCAGTCAAATAAAGGCTTTTGAGGCATAGAGAAAACCAATAAGGACTAAATTTACTTTTCTTCACAAAAGTACTCACATGGGCTGATAATAAAATTGAAGTTCACAATGTGCTCTTAACACCACAGACCAAAAAGAAAATTTCAATTACAAGAGCTGAATTTTTGTTTGCTCTGCCTGGTTGCAACAGTCATAATGCTAACATGGGAAACTTGCTATTTATCCTTTCAGATAGATTCTAGTGTTTCTTTATTTTTTCATGATCCCTAACATCAATAGAGTGAAACTTCAGAGTTGCTAAGCTGATCTAACCACATTAAAAGATGACCACAGAAAAACTATACAGGAATTGCCATTTCCTGGAGACACAAATGAGAATTCTTCATCCTTACTTGAGTACCCATCATTTCCACAGGGTGAAACAATTCTTCAGCAAACATGCCTCCAGTATAGCCTACAGCTGCCTTCGCTGATGAAACATCAGGAAGCACTGTTACCCAAACAGCACCTCTACATTTCTGCAAGAAAAATCATGTAGTGAACAAGAATCTGTCATCTTACAGAGGTGAGCTCTTAGAGCAGCAAGTGCTTCAACATAGAAGGAACTAGGACCTGAAAAATGGTCTTTTTAGGAACAGAGATCCCCATTTCAAGGGACTATGCCAGAGGCAAGTGACACGAAAGGCAAAGAATAGAAGTTGTTCATCACCCCCTGCAACACAAACACGAGGCAGCAGCTAAGGAAGTGAGGAGAAGCCACCTTCAAAACATGAGTGACTCTTCAATGAACAGCCAGCAGATCTGTGGGATTTGTTGCAAAAGGATGCAATGGAGATGAAAAATTTTACACGGGTTCTCAAAAAAATTGTAGAAGTTCTCAGAAGAGAAATCATTCAAGAATTTCTGAATAAATAGAAATACCCTCTAGCTCAGAGATTCTATAACTGAAAATAGCTGGAGAACAAACATGAAATAAAAAGCATCTAAAATTTATCTTGTTCTCGACATTCCCCCCCCATCCTTTTTTTTTTTTTTTGGAGATGGGTCATAATTAAGGAACTTCTGGTTTCCTGGACAAGATTTTCTCTTTATGGCTGTCAGACACAGAATACTAGGCTAGAAAGAACAACTGCCAGTGTGATCCAGTGGACCAATTCTTGTAGAATACATTTAAAACTATTTATTAAACACAATTTAAAGCAGAACATTCCAATTAAATCCAGAAGTATTTTGATTTTTGGACACCTCTCCCAAAACTGGCATCTTGATAAAAGATATTACACTCAAAGTTTTAAGGAGCTTGATCTTTCATTGAAAATATTAGTTACAAAATTGTATCTCTACTGGAGTAACATCACTGATTATTCTCCACTGAACAGTTCCAGATGCCATTTTTCTCCAGAGATAAGCTAAATGACTCACTTTGGGTTTATTTGCAGGTTGATTTCCTTCTGGGAAAGGAAAAAAAAANGAATTTTATGGTAGGAAAAAAAAAAAAAAAAAAAAAAAAAAAAAAAAGGAAGAATATATCACAGGCATCAGCCTGTTCACTAATTAGGGAGAGCTCTATAGCCTGTTTGTTCCTTTTCCACTGCACATCTCACAGCTTCTGCCATCCAAATTCAAGATCTCCTAGTGTAAGGAGTGCATTCAAAGTGTTAGAAAGACTACTTGAGCACACAAATTTCTCAGCTGCCGCCACTCCACTACACAATTTCGGGGAGTAGAACAGAACTAACAAACCTAAACCTCCATCAACTCCTCAACTGGAGAAAATGTGGCACTTTTGCATTTTCTCATTTTATTAGCAGAAGTCAGAACCGAGTGATTCTACATGAAGAAGAGAAAAAAAATTTATGAATAAAAATTACATTCACTCCTACTACAAATACCTTGTATTAGAATGTGAGAAAACACAGTACTTACCTACATTTGAAAGAGCCAGTAAATATGATTTAATGTGTTACAAACAAATAAGCCATTCATGCATAGCAAGCTAGCTGAAACAATTGTTTGGAGAATACGATTGTAAAAGATACGCAGGTTGGTATCAGAGAATTTACACAGCATGGTTTCTGGAAAGGAAACCATGCCTTTTTAGGCTAGTAGAATTTTATAATAACAGTGAACTAGGGAGAAATTCCTAAGAGAAAGACTTTCAAAAAGCCTCCCTCAAAGTCTCAAGAGGCCATTAAGTAAAATTAATATTGGTGTTAGGGGAAAACATTTGTGTTTAGATGCTAGCAGCAAAGCATCAAAAGAAAAAGCAGTAAGTGGTCTGTTAATTTACAGAAAAGGGTTAACAGCAGAAGGCCACAATTCTGCACTGCAACACAGTGCAACACATATTCCCTAATGGTCCAGAAAGCAAAAAGTGGCAAAACTCATTCACATAAAAGCTATTAAGGTTATGATGAGAGAAGGAACCTTAAGAATTTCATGCTAATCAAGCTAGATGAAATGGGAAACACATGACAGACAAAGAAAATAATCAGCAAGGCATTGTGCGTCCAGGTCAAATGTTTTACTCACCAACTTTCTGGATCTTAACAACAAATTCAGAAAGCAACATGTTGACTCTCGATAGTCCATAGAAGAATAATACTCAGTAAAAGAAAAAGTTTGTATGCGCCTTACATATTTTGGAGAATATTATGATTGGTACATTACAAACAATACTGCATTTTAAAGAGGCACTTTATAAATATACAGCACTCCTAGGCAGGCATTAAAAATGGCTTGAAATGCAGTTAAAAAAGGTGAAATTTAGTAACAGGCATCTTAAAGGGGAAGCCAAAAACCATCAGAAACTTCAGGTATGATAATTGTAACTGAGAGATGCAGAAGAATATAAAGGAAAAGGTATAGGAAAACAACACTAAGAACTTTGAGTTTAACTGGATTTTTATAACAGAAAGAATATATCCAACGAAACTGGGGTTAAAGCATCACAGCGTAAAGAACTGAACTGGCTGAAGCTTTATACATGAAACTTTTCAGTGCCACAGTATATCTTTGTGAAAAGTGATTCTGAAAAGAAAGATACACGCACCTTAAAATGAAATCCTACAGCTTTTATGGAGATGGCAGGTGATAGGCAGAGAGAATAGAAGTTACACTCTCATCTTCACAATCAGTAGAATTCTTGAATGCAATTTTTTTCCCCCTTTGGCAGCAGCCACCGATCATAGCTCTGCTCAGCTCTCAAACCACCACAGCACATGTTGCCTCTACCCCAGCTAGCAGGTAGGTTATATGGGGAGTGGTGTAATAGTCAGGCTGCAGGATCTGATATACTGTGATAAGGGAGGTCACGGGAGATAACAGGACAGTAATCAGGACTGTTACTGCCGTGATGGGATACAGCAGCAGACAGAGGACACAAATCCACAGGAAACTAGGTTTAGTTAGCTCTGCTCTCCACAGAACAATTTGTTTCCCTTGTGTTTTACAGATTTGAATACTAATATTTCTGTATGTTGCAGCTTTGATCACTGTGTTAAACGTAGCTCTACTGAATAAAAGGATTAGTTTGTCCAGATTGGCATGCTTATGACTGTGATATGAAGAGAACTTGAGGGAAAAACCTTTGAAGATCAAGCACATGCTCTATTTTAAAGGTTGAACTGGCAGTACTAGCTGAAGGTGGTTTATATCATGCATATAGTTTACAGTGTGTTACATATGACAATACTTCTGCAGTTCAATACAAGGATTGTAAACGCTTTCAGATTACTTAAATTTGTCTTGCTGTTAAAAGGGTGAATACCACTCTCTCCTTACAGAAAAGGCTAAGAAGTCAGTCCTAAGAAGAGAAGCACTCATGTTGGCTCACAAGCAGCTGGATTTCAGAAGTGTACAGCACAACCATAAAAGTGAAGAAGGGACAGGGGGAACAAGATCAGCCCTTTTGGTTATAGCACATACTCCATGCTGGTTTCAGCAGATCATCAAACCACAACCACGAGGTTTCAGGGCACAGTTAGGCTGATCTAATGGCCAGCCAGTGCCAAAAGGATTCACTGCCAGCTGTGTGTCCCCCACACCAGCTCTAATGCACGTTCTGTGTCACACTGAAACAACTCAATTTGCTTTTTAGTTCCCTTCTCACTTAAATTCAGGGAACTAAAATGATAGAAAACCAATTGTAAAAATTAATTTGAATAATCTTGTCAAAGAATTAGATTAAACCAATAGCTAGTGCAGGAACAGATATGGGTAGGAGAAATTGTTGGGAGCCATTCCTTTCAGTAGCAACTAAGCAGGTCAAACACAATACTAAACGACAATCCCATAAAGGACAAGTGAATACAGCATTTCAACCTTTGTGACGTTTGAAATTATTTTATGAAGAAAGGGTAAAATGTTTAATGATAAGTTTCTCCTTTTTAATCTTTGCTAGGTCGTGCCTAACCCACGAAATCAATTTTGTTCCCACCACAGTGCAGTGTAAACAAACAATAGGAATGAGAAGGACCAACACGTTAACATTTCTTTTGTGCCACTAAACAAGCTTTTGTTTTTCCAGTCATTCCCAGCACCCTTTTGAAAGGTTCCCACAGCCTGTGTAAACAACCACAAGCTGAGAGGGATGACTGTATGTACCTCCTACATAGGCAGGCAGCAACCACAGCATGCAGCTCCCCTCACTAGACAGCCACACACCCACCCCATGACAGGGGACACCACCCACCTCTACTCTTCAAACAAAACTCCTGCCTATGCTCCTGAGTCACACTGAGTGTTATCTACTGCTCCCACCAGGCCAAATGTCAGTAATGGCAGAGCTGAAGTTTGACCTTCAGTTATTTCACTATCAGCCCACTTCTTTTCTGTAGCATATCAGGAATTACTTGATTTCAAAATAGTCAAGCCTAACGGTGTTCAAAGCACAAATAACAACAGATTCACCATGGCAATAAGCTATAAAGCTGGGAATATCATATATAACCTGAAATCATAGAATCAGAGAATGGTTTGGGTAGGAAGGGACCTTAAAGGGCATATAACTCCAACCCTTTTCCCATGGGCAGGAACACCTTTCCCTATACCAGGTTTTTCAAAGCTCCATTCAGCCTGACCTTGAAGATGCAATGACAATACAGGATGTCCTGGAAACAAACTAAATGTAACTGTGCATGCCAAAGTTGTTTTGCTACAGCAAGCCACGTCTAAGAACTGCCCTAATTGTAGTGCACTCAGGTATGTAAGACTTTCATATTTAGGTTAAACATCTGGACAACCTAAAGAAGCAACCATTATGGAGATAATCAGGGTTATTAACAGAAACACTTATGTATTATAATATTGGAACA
Source organism: Hylia prasina (assembly GCA_013397195.1). Lineage (NCBI taxonomy): Eukaryota > Metazoa > Chordata > Aves > Passeriformes > Sylviidae > Hylia > Hylia prasina. The sequence goes on from VYXD01003631.1 coordinate 372,463, forward strand.
TGTAGAGTTCAGTCACTTGTGTACTATAGCCCACCTAAGACGTTATTAGTAGAACCTCTTTCACACATATAATCACTCCCCTGAAGACACAATGTCAAAACATTACTACCAGGTAAATGGGGCTACCAAGGCCTGCATGCTACTCTTGACGTGTTTCATGAACATCAAGTGGCTGTTCAGGGCCATGTATTACACAGTTGGTAGAGTGGAGCAAGTGCAGGGCAGCATCAAGTCCAGCAAGCTGGGAGTCAAGCAGTGACCAAGTCTAGCTGTTACCCAGACCACCAACAGCACAGTCAGAATCCACCTGCTACCACAGACAACACAACCAGCACACCATGAAAGCAAAGGGACACAACTGCCCCCTTCCACCAGAGGCTTGTCATAAGGGTCGTGTCTGCCCCATCTTGCAGAGACAAGTTTAAACATGGGCCAGGGGGGGAAGCACAGCAGGTTTCATCATTGTCTCTCTCCCCCTCAACTCTTGCAGGCAAATAGCAAGTCAGGAAAAAGGCAATCCCCAAACAGTGTGCCCCAAACACACTGATTATTTCAAACTCATTCTTGCTGAAAGATCAAACAGGGACTGCTATTTAGGCATGCGGAGAAAGAAACAAGGTCAAAAGTTTCACGGCAAAAAAAAATAAATAAATAAAACCACTGAAAACCACAGCAACTTTGCCTTAGCACGCTTTAAAGGATGCTGAAGATTAGCCCTCAAGATCCATAACAACTGTCACAAAACTGTCACTATTGTACTCTGTAGTAAAGAAAAAAAGAGTTACCTGTCACTGCAGTGATCCACCCACTCAGAGAAATGCCACAGATCTGCAGACATACTCATCAGCTCTGGCAACAGCAGATGAAACTGCCACAGCAGAATTCAGAAACAAACGTTAAAAATAATTTAGACAAGGGTATCTCCAGGATCACAGTTTCAGGGCCCTTTTCTGTTGTGCTAGATCATCTCTTGTTTTGAGTATCATCGCATGAATTAAAACAAAATGACAAGATACAAACAGCGAGAGAAGTAGACACTCCTGGCAAATTGCAAGTTTACTCGCCCAAGCTCAGAGCCACAAGTAACACAGCTTAGCAAAGACACAGACAATGGTGAAGCAAAGGTGAAGACATCCTGTTTTCAACAGAGATTCAGCACTATACCAAGCTGTGTGGGGTCATACTTGCCACAAAAGATGAGTAACATTTCCTCAGAGAGGTCTGAATCCATAGCTGTAGTTTTGGTTATCATTATTTAATGGTTACAGCCTTGAACACCAAAGAAAACACTCTCTTAGCATATTCTAAAACCTTATTAGGCAATGAAGAAGTCAACAAAAGCAATGTACCCGCTACAGTCAGGTCTAGCAAAGAAATGCTAGATTTTGCAGCTACTGCAATAGCGAGTGAGCAACCTCTCAAGCATGAAGTATGCTACAATGCTGAAAAGGCTTGCATTTGCCAGGGATCACACTGAGCAGCTTACCCTCCTAAAAAGGGAACTTGGGGAAAAGCTTGAAACCTTTTCTTCCCCATTGGCTTATGATGCTTTGGGCTTGTTAGTCTTTTAGTAAGACAAGTAGCTTGTCCTGAAGTAGCCTGAATTCCCTATGACTATTATCATTCCTGCAGATATATATGGACACACATTCTATCCTGTAAAGCACATCACATATTTTACATAAAGACAGTAATAACCTTTTACATGCAATTTTGCAATACAGCAAACTAACTCCCTATAAGCATAGGCAGGTCCTGCATGCTACAACAGATCTAAATGTAAAGTTTCACCTTTAAGAAAACATGGTAGACTTTAGCCTGAAAAGCACGTGCTCGAAAAGTAGCCACCAGCATCTGTGAGAACACAGAGCTAATGTGTGCAGTAAGGACATTATGACGGTCAAAGAGGCCAGAGTTTAAGTAGATACTGTAAACAACACACACCCAGGGGTTGCAGCTCCTGTCCTTCTGAAATTCACAGCCATTGCCACAACCTACAAGAATACAAAGCCACAGCTGAGTAACTCTGACTCTGCATGACCAAATTAAGGAATACTTGGATCTATCAAAAGGACCCACCAAAACTTCATGCGTAATCGAGTCTCCACCACCACCCTTAAGTTCCTTGATAAGCCCACCAAGGAAACACACAGGGGAAGTCTCTGGAAACCTGTATCAAGTAAAGGTCCCCTCCCACATTCCAAGCCATCCAGAGCAACATTTCTTAAGGATGAAGTGCGGAAGAGGGAGAACAACAAGCTCTGACACTGGACCAAGAAATTGAGGAAAAGGTGAAGAGTACATAGGAACAAGTACAACGATTATCCCAGAATCAGTTCAGATTTTTTATTTTCAAAGAGAGACCCATGTGTAAAGAGGGAAAACTGGAAGCAGAAAGATTTAATTTATTATTACAACCTAAGATACTGGAGCAGTGAGCCTTATTGATTGAGGTTTATGAACAGTTTAAAGGGAAATTTTTGCAACCCTATTGCAAGCCCCCTCTAACCTCCCACTCGCCACAGCTCCAGCTCCACAAGGCCAGATCTCACCACAGCACATGCACACCTCTCAGCTCCACCCTAGAGTAGCCCTCCTGCTTCAGTAAGGACACAGATCTTGTGCTTAGAAAGCCTTCAGCAGTATGCCCTGCCCTCCTGAGTGCACTTCATCTCAGCCTGCCCATGCTGAAGAGTTCATAGGCTTCTCTTCTCCAGAGGAGTATCAGGCAGGTCATGCCAACCGCACCACTGAAAGGTTTTCAAGGAAAAAAGCATTTCAAAACATTCACATTTTGGGCAATTTTGAATAGTCAGCCTTTGAACAGGAAACATTACTTAACTCAAACTACCTCAGAGCTGTCCCTCTGCTGCCAAGCAGCCACTCAGTCTCAGGTCACAAGATAAACTAGACTCGCCTAGGCCAGCTTAGCCAGGCACCACCTGCAACAGGCTTCTCCGATACTGGAGCTGCTTAGAAAGCACATGGACCAAGCAATTTCAAAAAACCCATTCCTTTCCCCTCCACAGCCCAATGACCCCTGCCCACAAAATACCTAAGGTACACCAATATGTTAATCAGTTTCACAACAATGTATTTGCGTTACAAAAATCCAAACATCACTCAACCTTTTATGAGAGTATTAAAGGGAAACTGTTTTTCTTTTTTTTTCAATATAAGCTGAGGTAAATAACACTGCAAAATGTATAATACTGGTATAACTCTAAACTACAGCCAAAACTGAAAATAGCACATACTTTTTTGTTTGGTTGGGGTTTTTTCTTTGTCTGTTTTATATCTTAATTAAATCATGCCACGCTTCTCTATTTTATGGCCATATTTGTGTGTGGTCAGAAAACTACACAAATTCTTCTAGTTCATAGTGCAGCAGCCACCACCGATCATGATGAAGGGATTTGGACTGGGAACTGTTTGAGAGCAAATCTTGCTGTTGCAGCTACCTGCAGTCACACAGCTGCTGAAACCATCACATCCCAAGTGTGCCACCAAAACAGCACACACCAACACTTCATCCTCCGGCACAAAGCAAAGCCAACTGTCTCAGCTCAAGACTCAGGCAAAGCTTACCTGAACTAAGCAAGCTAGTTTTGGACAATATTTCACACACCTCCTCTTACCAACCAGCTGTGGGTGTTGCATCCTCTAGCTGATGGTAATTCAATTGCCTCAGCAAATGGGAAAAGATGTCTGCTGGTAGGTTAGGCATGACATTAGAGAAAAAAATGCATTGTTTCACCCTTGTAAAAATAACTGCAATTGTTTCAGGAACTCTAAGAAAACAAAATAGAGAAGAGCTACTGAATTACACAGACCTGTCTATTCAGCAAAAGCGATCTGTCTTGAGGAGATGAACACGTATTTTTTGCCATAGTGAGTATGAACAAAACTGAACGCAGTTTTACTCTGACATTCCTTACTTTTGAAGTACTTGACCTTACAGACATAAATCATGTCCACATTACTGACAAAAAAAACCTAGCAAGGATTTATTAGAAAATACATGACTGCAGTGTACAGGACAAACACTGGAGTAACTAACCAGAACCACTGGTGCAGAGACCCAGGCAGGATTCACAACATTGCAACAGTTTAATTACTCACATTCCCTCTTCCTGCCCAAGAAATGTCCCCTCACAAGTGAGCCACAATGCCTCTCACATTCACTACAGCCAATAAACTTCCTGCACATGCAAAGTTCTCAAAGAAGAAAATTAAATGTGTAATTTAATATTTAAGTAAGAGCCTAATCAAGCTGTTATATTTATTTACTGATTTTGGCTGAACAGAGAAGGGAGCCAAAAATTGATTATTATTTCACCAGTAAACTTTACAAAGTGAAAGATGGAGAACCACCTTTCATTTTCTACTAAACACAAAAGTGTGACAGGTGAGCAATGGACAAGGATTTAGTACTCTTCCTCTCTCCTAACACAGGAATAAGGTGCTACTCAATATACCTGGCAACACATTTATTCAAAACAAGGACTAGTCCATTCCTCCCTCAAAGCCACCAAACACGTTCACCCAAGAGGAAGCCACTAAGGGTTGCCAAACACACAGAAATGACACAGCCCTAAAGAACACACTGATAGCAACTGGAAGGGTGTTCTGGGACTGGGACCTGTAAGCATCTCGTGCTGGCTACAGTCTTTCACAGGCATCCTCTGCTGACCACTGAGAGGTGGAGGAGACTGGGCTAAACCGTCCTTGCTTGATTTAGCCAGAAGAGCCTGTGTAATAACCAGAGGCTGTACCACCACAAAGCAAGATAAAGAAGTCTGTTGATAGAAAGTCAGTTTTCCTGGCATGGGTCTAGGTCTTCACCAGACAAATACCTAAAATCTTTGTAGCCTTTGTTGTCACAAGAGACTATCTTGATGTCCACAGCAGTGATCCCAGTACATGGATTTTGTCTGTCCAGTGAATACATAGTGCATTTCAGTACTGAACCATCCATCAGTTTCCACAAATTCACTAAAGCACAATACTTTGTTATGGAAGAGCATTTTCATGAGCAATTACACACAATGTTTATTGTGTCTTTCTAGAGTTACCTAACATACACAGTCCACATAGGACAAGGCTGAAGCAGCTCGGCAGATAAGGTCTTTATGCTGCTTTATTTCAAGTGTAACATACATATAGCCATTGCAGTGCTCTTCACAAAAAGATTCAGAGATTGAGAAGATTAAACGTGTTCACTAAATAACACCTGAATTTTAAAAACTCTCTTTACCTTGAAGAGACAGAAGAGAAGCATTTCTCCCTGTTTAAAAACCTTGCCTGGCCTAAATCATCACGCACCATTCCTTTCTCTTACTGATTCAGAGACAACAAATTCCACTGAAGTAATGAACAAAACTTTTGCAAAGTACCACGTGTGTACATAATAAGGGGAGGTAAAGTTAATTTGTCAGTCTACATATAAAGATAAAAAGGATTTCTTCCTCTAAACTAAAAAGTTATTTGTTATAAAAGCCTTTCTTACAGTTAATGCAAATGAAAATCACATACTTTCTGATAAACACTTATGTTTCTAGACACCGTTGTATTTGTAAATTATCCAGCTTGAACAGACGACCTACACTGATTAGATATAAGCTGCAGTAGGAGGGAAAATCTAAACCTTGGCAAAAATAATTTTAAAAACATGAAGTGATATCTCTTTTCGAGATATTTATGAACCTGGAACACCTACAAGAATGCATTAAAACACTTCAAGTTTTGATACAGTTTTTGCTCAGCGGGAAATTATGCACGGGGCAGAAACGCTAAAAAGCAAAGCAAAAGAGAACGCAAGCAAATACAGTCCCATTCCCAAACGAGACCCTTCATTCCCCAATCCCGGAGTAAGATCTGGAGTAAGAGCAAGAGCACTCTCGTGCCAACACTACTCCTGGCTTTTAAAACACATTCAACATGCTTTACATGGAAAATAAGCAACACTTCAATAACGTTATTCCGCGACAAGAAGAGCTAGATGCATTTTCCGCCCAAGTGTTATGTAAATGAGCGGGCAGGAGGCAGCCGCGGGGTCTGTTAGGAGCCACTCAACCTATAAAGAAAAGAAGTAAAACGGGGGAGCGGGGTGGCGGATGTTTGAAACCTCGGGGCTCACAGCACCGCGGCCGTGCGCTCCGCTCCCAACCTCGCACAACTTTCCGCCGCGGCAGTTCCGCTCGGCTCCCCG
>VYXD01003631.1:379393-397068 GCA_013397195.1 Hylia prasina
TGACAGCGGTAACCCGGCAACGGGGCCCGCCCCGCCCCGGTACTGGCGCGGAGCGATGATGCCGAGGGCGGGCGAGGGGGAGCCGCGCAGGTCCCGCCGCGGCCGCGCGGTTCAGCCCGGGACAAGGGGGCGGCCCCGCAGCCGCGCCGCCCTTTCCCGCCATGGGAACGCCCGGTGCCGGGACGGTGGTGCCGCGCGCCCTCCGTGCCCGGGCGCCGCTCGGTTTGTCCGGCAGCCGACGGTCGGAAGTGCTGGTTACCCTCGGTGCTTCCAGAAACCGGGGCTCACCTGTCCCCTAGCAGAGCTTTGTCAGTCGGGCTCCGAGCGCCGCGAACCCGGTAACGGGAATGATGGTTACCCCGTCCCTGCTCTCCTAAGGCCAAAACAAGCTTTATTTACAAGAGCCTCTAACAGAATCACAGAATCAGTTCGGTTGGGAAAAGACCCCTGAGTTCACGGAGTCCAACTTACGGTTGAACACCGTCATGGTCAACCAGGCCATAGCACTGAGTGCCACATCCAGTCATTCCTTAAAACACGTCCAGGGGCCCCACCACCACCCTGGGCAGCCCCTTCCAAACTATCCTTTCTATGGAGAAACTCTTCCTAGTGTCCAACCTGAACGTCCCCTGGTGCATCTTAAGGCTGTCCTCTTGTCCTGTTGCTGGTTTCCTGGGAGAAGAGACTGACCCTCACCTGGCTACACCTTCCCTTTAGGCAGCCTTAGAGTGATATGGTCACCCCAAGACTTATTTTCTCCAAGCTAAACAACCCCAGCTCCTTCAACCACTGGTTACAGCACTTGTGCTCCAGTTTATTGCAGAGTGTTGGCCATCACACAAGAACTTTGCTAGGCATCCTTTGGTTTGCGATGCTGAATATATGGCACTGTTCAACAAACAAGGTAAAAACTCAATACTTTTGTTGATCATTAAGTGTGTGGGATGGCTGAATGCAACACTCAGCCTGGCCACTGAGAAAAGCTTAGGCCTAGGAAAAAGGAAAAAAGCTGTATTTGACTTTTTCCATCATAAAACATACACAACAAGAGCAAAATTAAGATTACTCATGTACCTTAGGTCTGGCATTTCCTTCCTTTTCCAAAGATCATGCATGATCTTTCCCATGTCAGGGTATGCCCAGGCAGACACTGGCTGCTCTGCCCAGACCTCACGCCAGCGTTGGGCCATGGGTTGTCTGACTGCACTAAAAGCCTTCCAATTGTCCACTAGCTTTTTCCTGTCTGCTATTCTACCTCTTATTTTTTAATTCTACCTCTTATTCTCCATCATCTTCTGCTTGGTGTTTCTTTACCCTTTTACCTTGTTTACCTGATTTTTCTTTTCCCATGTATTAAAAACAGATGTTTGAGCTCACCTGAGTCTCCAAACCTCTCCTTTGTCCCCATTGGGACAATGCAGCAGAGAAGCACTCTCACTCTTGAGAGCTGCAGGCTCATCCCTTCCTCACCAGCTGAACTTCCAGACATCCATTTCTGCCTATTTTATGCTTATTGTAGCAAATTGGCAAGGGGTGCTTTTGCAGACAGACGCCTCCTTGACTAGTGAGCCATGCTTCCCCAGAGAACACCACTCACCTTTTCCACAGAAGGACAAAGCAGCCCTGCAATAAATAATAGGTAAATATATAATCGGCCAACTGAACTTTTTATTCCTGGAGCAGGCAGGAAGTAAATCTTTCATTTTGGCAATGTTTTTTCCCCACAAGTTTGCAAAAACACTTGCATTTTTTTCCCCTCTACAAAGCAAATAGCAATGCTAAAACTTTTGTATCTGCAATATGGATCTCTGCCCCTTGAGCTAAGAGAACACTGGTCTCTCTCCTCTGACCCCATCCACGTCAAGGGGTTAACTGGTTCCTGTTTCTTGGATCTACTGCTTATTCCACTGGCTTTCCATTAATTGTTCTCTCTATGCCAGTTGATTAATAAATTCACACATAGGTCAGACAAAACTGGGACACTAATACTGAGTACACATTACTTGGGAGCGAGGGAAAAAGTTGTCTGTCTAATCAATGTAGATCACTGACAATGGCAGCTGCATCGCTCAAGAAACACAAAATCACTACTCTGCCAGCACTGATGATAGTGCTCAGACTGGCAGAGGATTTAATGAAAATGTTACGATTATTTTATTAGTCACAGATTAAAATGGTTCAGCTTGTAGTCTGTAATGGAAATGTGGTCATGACTGACTATACTTCAAACAGTAGGGATAAAAATAGGAATTGTACTGCAGATCAATGTATTGGCAGAACTAATCACACTGTCATATGCCAGATTTGAATGCCACCACACAGACAGTTTCAATAAAACTGATTTTAAAAATAACACACAGAACAATTTTAAATGGAACTGCATTGTTTTCAATGTACAATCCAGTGAGAATGCAAAAACCTTGCCAGAGGTTATTCCTGTGCATGAAATCGTGACAGAGGAAGAGAAACACTGGGGCTTTTAAGCACTCTGCCTAGAGGCTGAAGGGATACGTGCTGTCTGTCTGGATGCATTTTCTTCCTGTGGTGTTTTTAATCTTGATGGACCACCGCCCGTACCAGAGGTTGGTATAAAGCTTAATGGCAAGACTGCAATCTATCAACAGCCTAAAAGTTGTAGAAATTAGATGATTTGAAAATGAGAGTTAGCCAGGAGAGAGAGGGCACATGCATGAGTAACAAATCTGCTATAGAATTGTCTTTATCGAGGAAAGCTGGCCCTGTATCATACTATGTAATCTTTTAAATGCCATGCATAATAAGGTGAAATAACCAAATGTAAGGAGCACATTCAAATACTAAACCACCATTTAAAAAGATCTGCTTAATTTGCCCATATTTCTGGTTTTATCAGGCATCTGTGATAAATTTTGTAAGCTGGTTTTATCAGGCATCTATGATAAATTTTGTAAGCTGTTTGCAGATAAAGGGAAGAATAAAGGATTTTTTTGTGTGGGAAAACATGGACCCAAATTATGGTAATACTGAAGGAGGTCTTCTGTACAAGGTTTAGTCCGTTTTGACTAATGCAATTTAAATGTAAATCCTTACTTTTTGGAAATTATTTTCTGCAATTGTTTACAGGTAGATATATCCTAATGGCTGGCAGTGCTGTGCATCCCACTGCCAGCAGGAATGAAAATGAAAACTAAGCTCTGCCTGGGGCAGATGCGTCAGCTCCTCTAACTTGCCCATACCTGAGGCTGCATGTGTCAGGGTTTGGGATGGGGTCACCAGCAGTGCACACGTGTCGGGTCCTAGGCTGGGGAACGTTTCTGAGGCAGAGTTGCTGCCTGAGAAACAGACCCTTTAGCAGGACTCCCGTGAGGAGGGAGTTACACCAGACACAAAGTCCTGGCTTGCAGCATAGTGCTTATCCAGGTTTTGGTTTCCCCCTGCCAAACACAGACCAGAGGTGTGGGGAAGCTGTGCTGTTAAACTGCTGGAGTAGGAGGAGGCAGGCAATGGAGCAGGGGACACTGGATCAGCAGCTGTCATAATCAGCTTGTTCTGCTGGGTGAGAAAAAACATCTCAGGAGCAGAAAAAGGTAGCAAAAGGGGCGAGATAAGTTACAAGGGAGTAGAGCCACACATTTTGTTGTCAGTGAAATACAGATTGATTCATCCACCTCAAACTTCACCTTTTGAGCTGCAGTGCTTAGGCTACACATGGACTGTCAAAACCTTACTTAAAACTAAATCTACTAATCAGACTGCCTGCTTCCTCTTCCTAAATGGTATGAAACATCCTGTCTATCTGCTTCATGTAAGGATATGACATACTTGAAGTAAAGAAGCAAAGAGCTCCTTTTTTTGATAGGTAGTCTTCCAAGCAAAGACACGGTTAGTTCTACTTTAATTCCCTGCAAATGAAACTGCTCTCCTGGCTGACCTTGGGAAGGTCATTTTAAATACCCTGCATGATGGAACTGAGACTGTCTCCTTCCCAGCAGACAGACATTGGATTTGTCTCTCTTTTCTTGCTGTTTTTTCAAGAATGTTTTTAAAGTCACTGGTAAGGCACAAACACACTTCTCCGATAGCATTACTGTGTACTGTAAAGTTGTGTGCAATCACATTACACCAGACTTAGACAATAAAATCATGGTTGTCGATAGAACCAATTACATTCAAACAAAATAGAGGGGACACAAAAGAAGTAATAACAACAAAACAAAAATGAAAATGTTCTTTCATCTTAATTCCTCTAGGGAACAGGTCATTATGAACATACTGAGCTCAAGTGGAGTTATAATATAAATATTCTCTTCGATAAAATGAACAGATAAAGAAAAAAGGAGCTATACAAGATCTCATTTTCAAGAGGTGTAAAGGTCTAACACTTCCCAGATAAAAAACCTGGAAAAGAGACAAAATTTCCAAGACAGATCAAACAAATTTCATTGGATGCAGTCAAAGAACAGGTTTCCCACGCCTTGTTCCCACTTGGGAGACAAAGGGAATAAATTTACTGCAGCAAACATTGACAAAATTTTAGCCATAACTACAGCAGTTCCAGGATCTGACTGCAAGATAAAGGACAATGCTGTGGCAGCATCAGCTCAGAGACCTGATAGCACTGATGATCTCGTCAACAGGAAATTTCAATCTTAAACCCTAGCTCTTGGTAACAACACCATCCTTTGCCATGGACATTTACATATAAGTTTCATAGCAATAATACCATATCAGAGAGGATTTGTGAATTCTTACCCTGACACTGGAAAATGGCCTCATTTTTGATACTTACAGGGATGATAAAATGCAGGATCTTTGGGCGTTTTCTTTCCTTATTCTGTTGCTCCATTTCTGCTCATTTTGTTATTGGCAGTGTAATGGTTTTAGTAGAAGTAACATATAAAAGAAGAGAAACAGTACAATCAGTGAGAAGATTGGCAAAAGACCATCTATACAAATAGACTAGTTTCAATGGTAGAGTTAATTATCTTTGTATGTCTGGCTGTAGCTTAAAGCAAATATAACTAGAGTTATAGCCTAAGTAACAGTTCCAGCCTAAGTGTGCCACATACCAATAGATTAATTTGCTTTTAATGCAGGAGTGCTGCTGATGTTTTTCTTTTTGCACTGAATGCAAAGTTGTACTTTTAAGGGACACAGCTTTAAGCAAAACCACGGGGTTTGGTGAAATGTTTGGAACTGAACCCCAGTTTGATCTGACATGTTCAACGCTGCCGGCTCAGATCTCCAATCTTAGAGACCTTACAGGCAGGTATTTCAGTCCATTACTAACACCCATGATAGTGCACTCAAGTGAACCAATTTCTGAATGTTCTCCAAATCCACACCAAAACACAAAGTTAGTCAGGTCCACCAAGGCTGTGATTACACCAGGACTAAGCCAGCACAAGTACTAGAATTAATTGTACCCTGGCGAAATCAGGGCAGACATAGCAAGGGTAGTGCAGATCAGTGTATTGGCAAAGCTATATTGGGCAGCTTGCCTGAAAGCTTGCTGCTCACAAGCTTTGTCAGTCTCTTGCTGCTATTGGACTTATAATTATTGTAATAAAAAGAGAGCTCAGATATCTAAGACTAGCTAATTGTCTCATAAAGGCAACACAGGGAAAAAATTCACACAGGAAAGCATGTAGTCTGTGCCTCTGGCAAGTACTAGTTTACAAAACATCAGCCTATTTATAGTATTTGTCTAAGTGTGTGCTTGAAGTTGAAAGTGTTAGCAACTTTCTTCTATAATCTATATTTAGCCATGGTAGCCTGACTGTCATGGTAAGCAAAGAAAGTTTGGTGGGAGCAGATCCTAATAAGGTATTCCCCGGTATTGAAAATAACTGAGTCACAGCTGCAATATTTAAACTATTTATAATTCCATTAAACAACAGTTCATAGGAAACCACTGTGGAAACCTGGTGGTAACATCACTGTTTTCTGCTGTGGATTGATCTTAGTGGTGAATATCCCCACACCGTAGCAGAACCCCTTTTTTTCCCAGAACTTTCATTGAATTATTGTTCATGTCTTCAGAGGTACAAAACTTAAGAATTATTTCTTGACATAAATCTTAATACCTATATTCCACATTTACTTAAAATACTACCTGGCACTGTCCTGCTCTCCAGTATAATTTTTTCTTCAGCCATCTTCCTTTGGCCATCAGCAACTACCCCTCCACACCAATGGCTGTAGTTTGTAAAACAATCATTCAGGAAAACAGTTTCTGGAAAAGGTTTGCACAAATATAAAAAAGACAATCTTAGGGATAAAAAGACATTGGACTCGTATTCAGCTAAATCGGAGAATACTTACTAACTGTAACAGGTGACACAAAATTCTCATGAAGTAAAGATTTTGGAGCTATTTGTACTTTAGATTGTAATTATGCGTCTGTAAAATGGGTCAGTGATGTTTTAGCCTACTGCCACCTGGTCCCCCAAACTAATAATGCCAGTGTAATGGGGTTGAAGGAACTTTCCCAAAGTCTACCTGAGACAGACATCTCTCACTTTATCTGAGCTAGGCTATTCGTACTGCCCCCGGAGTGGCAACAGTATCTCATCAAATTGTAGGCTTTGGGTATTTTCTGATATTACATTTCACAACCAAAAATACTGGCAAATTAATATAAGCCTAGAACTTTATTTCCTGCACTTTTCATGCTCTCTAGACAGTAACTTGTTTCCTGTGTTTTCCTTCTGAGTTCATTCTTGTTTCTCCCATATCTAAGCAAATCAAACTCTCCCATGACTGCAGAAAATACAACCAAAACAATACAATACAGTTTCTGTAGTTGTGTTGCTCCTGAATAAACCAACTTTACTTATTTCCAATAATGATATTTTAATTACACATATACACATAGAAAGGGAGAAAAAGCATAAAAGCAGCTTTCAAAGAACTTGGCTGTGTACTAGAAAAACTGTTATACAGAATTGTACAATAGAATCTGAAAACTATACAAATTCGGCAAGCTGTATGAAAAAGGAATAATCTTCCTCTCTTCATGGTTTATTCCAAAATAATAGTCATGCTGCTATCCTTTTGTATTTAGCTTCAGCTAGGGCCATGAAGGAAAATGGAATGATAGAAAGGTTTAACAGTTTATAGTAGCTCAGTGCTCTTTGGAATATTTTTTCATTAAATTTGCAACAATTTAACAGAAACTGATTAAACTGTTATTATAAAGAGTGGCTTCTGCATGGCAAGGTTAAAGCCCAGTGCTATACTCTCTGGCTTCCCCTTTTACCTGGAAAATGCTTTTTCTCATCAGGTAAAACCATATCACATTAAATCAAACAGCGACCAAATGCATCAGGAAATAGAAACATTAAGCACATAGAGAATGCTAAACTTTTGAAAGTATCTGCATCCAAGAGCCCAACTTCACAGAAAAAACTCCCAAACTTTCATTTTGAAGGCAGAACCAACAGGCATTACCCAAGGAACCAAGCAGACAGCTGTGGGTTTGTTCTCCACAGCATAACTTTGCTGTGGGCAGGTGGGCAGGTGACACAAAATTTTCCAGAAGTGCGTAGTATAGAGCTCAACAGGCTACTAGGGATGTCCCTGGTTCAAGGGAGAGAGAAAAAAAGGATACCATGAATTTGTGTTGAATACTGTCTTTTTCCCCTGAAAAAAGAAACCCTGAAGAGAGAAGGTGTTGCTCCCCTGACAATTGCTGTGGTGAGTGATCCCTTCAGATTATTATGTTCCATCTATCTCACATATGCAAGTTAGCAGTAAAGTATAAAACCTTTTTCCAAAAGAGAAAAACTAGAGATCTCCAAATATCAGTGGGAGAAGAGAGTTTTGGGGAGAGAGAGAGGAGAGGGAAAAAAAAAAAAANCACAAAAACACACTTTTGATTCCCTAGTGCTTTGCAAGTGTTATTCTGAAGGTCATTAGCACTTTCAGAGGTGGTGGTTCTGTGAAGGCTATATTATGCAATGTAAAATGCTTTAAAAGTTTTAATTAAAGAAACCAGACTGAAAGCAATTTCTTATCAGAAGTAAAAAGTAGTCTCAGGTGCCTCAGAGGGAAAGCTGAAGACAATTCCAGGATATTCAGAGGCAGTCCAAATAAGTCTCCAAAAATGTAATGGATTCTTATATACTTGGACTCTCTTACTCATCCTGTTATTACAAATGCCAGTGTGGGGGGTTTTTATTATTTTTGAAATGTGTTTATGGAAATCAAACTATTAGTCTGAGTGTCCTGAAATATGGATCTCATTAGCAAGGTGTTACCACGGCTCTCTTGACTAGGAGCTGGTATTCCTTTGGGTAATATTAACAGCTGCAATCAGAGACTGTTAACTATTACCCAGATTAAATAGCTTGTCATTCAGATTTATGTAATCCGAGGGGAGGAAATAAGGATGAATTCCCTTCTAGCATTCACAGGTCAAATATTTATTGTCGCTTGGCAAGTATAATGGGCTTGAATCACGTCATAAGCTTGAACAAAGGCAAGATAACATAATATCTCTTCTGTAGCTCTGCTCATTCAGGTTCTTCACTGTTTCTATTAAGCAAAGCAATGAGCCTACACATGTTATTTTGCAGAATTACCCTTTAGCAGAAGCACTACTAGAAAACAACAAAAATTCCTCAGCCAGAACATCTTCTCAATTGTCATCTTCACTGATGCTCAGAAGGCTACTGCCGTACAATTAAACTTCTAAATCAGCAAGAAACTTCAAGATCCTTGTTATTTGTAGGAACAAAAGGCCTGGAGTTACAATACCTGATCAGTTGCATGGATATTAATAGTGCTGAGTGCCTTAATCTAGACAGTCCTCAAACTTTGCGAGTGCTGCTCGGCGTTGTGCTCATCAGGCCTCCTGGGAGCATGCCCCAGTGACACAGAACTGAAAACACTTGCTACAGCTCAGGAAAAGCTCCTGCTGCTTCCTGACACTGCCTGCAGTGCCTCTGTGCACATTTTAGCAGTAGAATTTGCAGTGGACAGGAGTAGGAAAGAACACAAACTTCCACATACAAGGCTGTGGAGGAAAAGCAGCATGCTAAGGCTCAGCAGACAGCAACGCTGCTTTCCTGTGGGAGCCCAGGCTGCAGCAGGAGCCTTTCCTTCAGCCTCTCATTTGGTGTGTTAATGATGCTGTACACAAAGCATGATGACCCCTAGTAACTGCTGCTAGACAGGCGTGGCTTTCTGGATTCTTGTTAATGCTGATACCAATAAAAAAACCATCGTTTCACTGTCTGATCAGCTAGGCTAGCCAATCTGAAAAGGCAAGATCAGTTTCAGGGGTTTGGCTTTTCACTCAAGGATAGAGGAGTAGTAAAAATGCTTTGAAATCTCAGACTCTATTAGGGACCTCTTTATAAAAAGTCGTGTCTGTATTAGTTTTTCCTCCTGACTTGGCAGCAGAAACACAGGCTGGGCTTTCCCCCTGCAATTGCAGAGGACAGGGTGCTGCATGCTGCACTTTTGGAGCGTGCCAGCCCTGGGGGCCCCTCTCACCTCCTGCTGCACAGCCCTGTCCCCACCCTCACTGCGATAGCAGCTTTTTGTACGGCCTTAATAAGAAACAGATCAGAAATAACTCTTTCTTAGGAGGTTTATTTTGGAGCTCAGTCAGCTAACTTCTCCTTTTTCTTCTCTGATGTGGTGGTGCTGGGGGCTGGTGCGCTGAGCCCACCTGAGAACAAGTGACCAAGGAAGCAGGACTTTGCCAAACACGGCCTCCAGTCAAACCTAGCGTGCAGCAGGTTGTGTTTCATCCCCAAAGGCTTCATTTGGTTCTTTAAATGGTTGTTAAAGCAAACATAACACCGTTTCCTGAGCTGTTGGCAGAATTCACATTGACCTTACTAGGGCTAGGACTTTACCCATTGAAGTAAAAAGGCAATCCAGTATGTCATGCCCTGTCATCATTACTTTACCCATCCCAGAGCTGCCACAAAATCTTTCAGGCTGGATATATCCTGATCTTCTAATGCAAGACCATACATTTCTTAGCTTTTGCTTTTCCACAAGAAGGAAAGTGAGAAACTCATATCAGGCACTTGGATTTTAAGCACTTGATATTTGGGGCTGAGTCTCTGAGTGGAGCAGAGGGAAGCTTGTGCCATGAAATTCAAGTCTGTTCCATGTCCTTTGGATCTGAAATTTCGTTTCACCTCTGCTTTTCTTACAGTGTTCATATTCCATACACATTTTTTGGTTATACCTCCAGGAAAGTCACTGATTATCTTCTGATAAATGCTGAATGACATACCTACATCTGTGTTTGTGCTTATTTCAGAGATCTGTAGCTATAGTTCCTAAAAGCTCAACTACATCAATAGAATTGCAGGTGCAGCTCTGATCCCTGAAGTTATTTACCCAGTCAGAGGGAGAGATTTATAACTCTGACTTCAATGGTGCTACACTGATTTACGTCAGCCAAGGAGCCTCTCTGTGCTTTTCAGAGTTATCTGCTTGACAACTTGTCCATCTTCTCACGTGACTCCGCTGTTTTCTCTTCCTGGGCTCTAACCTTCTGCACATTAGTGGGTGTCATGGTAACTAAGGAGCAACCACACGTAGCTAAAGGCTAGCAAAGAAACCAGAACGGCTGAAGGTTAAAAAGTAAGTGGAAGAAATATTTCAGTTATGTAAAAAAAGAAAACAAACCTCCCCCATTCCTAAACATGAAAGACACTCCAAACTGAACTTTGTGTGTTTTTCTGGTAAAGTAACGCGGTGGCAATAAATGAATAGCACAGCTGGAACATCTAACAGCAATGTGGTGGTTCAGTTAGGCATGTTGGCAGGCAGCAGGCTATGGGGTTCGAATTTGGGCAGTTCTCTTGTCTACATAGGAAGGAGGCTGAAGACAGCAAACTCTGGAAATGTTAAGGTTCATGTTTTGACAGGTGTCTGTGGCCAGAGAAGTAAAGATGAAACTTGCCTTTGCACAGCTGGGAAGTGGATAAAATCTTTTTACAGCCCTTGTTCCCAACAGAAAGTGCAGTGGGAGCTTGCTGTGGTGTGAGTTTGAGAATAGCCTCTAGGGTGGGATGTGCTATAGCATGACCCACTAGGGGGCTGGGGTGAAGGTTGCTGATGAGGGGTGCCTCAGCAAAGAGGCTCATTGTGAGCTTTAGTGCAGTGTGATATGTGCTGAGGGATCACAGGTCTCAAAAACACTCATTCAAAAAAAGCCCTGGCTCCCAGTTCAAATATTCTTAATTTACTGACTTCTAGATAGTCTAAAGATGAGCCTGGCCTATAAAAGATCTTGGACTTTGACCTGTGCTGACATCCTCTGGCCATACCCATGTCTTCGAAAAACAATTTTTCCAAGTGCAGAGAAGACAGTGCACAGGAGGCATCTTCATAACTGCAGGATCTTAGGAATGTTACAAACTTTTCTAACCATGTCTCAACAAACAAATGTCTACTTTAGCCAGCAGCTGATGGTAGTTCAGAGTTCCTAGGTCATGGAGGGAATGTGAGGTTTCTTCAGAAGAAGATTAAAAAATGCATCCTGATCCTAGGTTATTTATTCTTTTTCATTCAAAATGTTTCTTATTTCTGCTTTGCATTTGTCTAGCTCCATCTTTCATCCATTGAACATTTCAATATTGACTACAGATTCAGTATATATTGTTCTATGGTAAAAATCTCCCAGTGCTGAGACATAAAATGCTACAATTTCAATGGGAATGTGTCACATGACAAGGCAATATCTGAAAAATAGAATTATTTTTTCATATATAAACATTTTTAACTAAGGCACATTTGTATTTGGAGAATTGCAGGCTTTGTTTAAGGCATCTGTCTGGAAATATCTTCTAATGGCATCCAATCAAGGCACTCTAGAGCTCTAGGCACATTCAGTGCTGAAAGAACATTTACAGGGGTGAGGAGCCTGAAGAGCTTCTTGCAGGTGCTGTAATCAGAAGCCCTTTTCTCTTTCTGTGTTAGTCACTTTCAGACTGAACAATTTGAAATCACTGTGTTGTTCTGGGTTTTTTCACAATAAAATTAGCAACTGCTCTGCTTTCTAGCAGTCACTGGAAACTACATGCCTATATATAAAGGAAACTATCATGATGTGTAGATGTCATCTAATTTTGGTGCCTTTTTATGGAATAAGAATTTATTGAGAGAACAGTTGGACTCTTTGGCTCTTACTTTTCCTCTCCCTTTTCTCCTGCCTGTTACACGAGGGTCCTTCTTGCACACTACCTCTTGGATGTGAACTCAGCCAGCCTTGTCTTCCCACCTATCCCCATCCCTGCATTTTCCTTGGGTTAACTGCCAACTGCTTTGAGCAGTACAGGTGGACACATTTGCCTCTATTTAAAGCACATTGGTTTAGGCATGATCTTGGGATTGAAAATTTGTAGATTTAACTGGAAAAGAGTAACAACCCTGTTGGCTTTATCTTAAAATTAATAATGATGGCCTAACCATGCTTGTGCAATCTATAAAGATCTTCTTCTCCCCCATCTGCTTATAGACATCCTGTGGCTCTGTCTTTCAAATGCTGCTGGTGCTACAAATTTGAAATGTTCTCTCTGCCACTCTTAGCTGCTCTGCTCAGGCTGAATCCTGTCAGTAACTCCCAGCACTGACAGATCAGGTGCAGAAGCTGTTGAGTTGGGTGAGAGGAGGTGTGCAGCCCTCCTCTGGAAGCTGTGTGAGCACCCACCCTGGCTGCCCAGGAGGGAAGGGATGCAGCTGGAAAATCACCACACTGCAGCTATGGGAGGTGACCCTGCCTTGGAGAAGGGGGTGTATAATGCCTCAATTGCCTTTGTATCAGAAAAAAAAGAGAGATTGAATTCACAACTGGGTAGTGATTTCAGTATCCTATGTACGGGTGGAGTGACAGAGTTTTAAGACATATTTCTGCTTCTACCCAGTTCAAAACTAGGAGGAGTAAAACCCAGCCCCAGTGTAACCTGGCACTGACTCCATCCTGCTCTGAATTATCCCCTGCTGCCAGAAGAGACAGCCAAAGCTCCCTGCTGCAGCCCTGTGCCACTCCCTATGGATAATCTGGTTGCAGAGTGAGGTGAAAGGGGAAGAAAAACAGAGCAGCAAATTATGCCAGGAGGAAAGCTTTGTTATATTTATAAGGCAGCCGGGTTAGGAGCCAGGGAGTGAGATGCTCATGTAGTAATGGAATAAATTCTATAAATGTAGTTTAGAATGGATAGGAGGATGCAAGCAATTAATTTGTTTTATTATTTTTAATTTCAGCTTTATAGTCAAGTGTAAAATATTTTATATGCACAAATGCAAGAATATGCTGACTGAAAGTAAAAACAATATATGTGAATTTTCATGTTACTCTGAAAGAGGTTAGAGGTTTATTGCTGGAAAATCACCAGGGAAAGTGATTTTTTTGAAGCAAAAGGATGCTAACCATGTCTCTCTAGGATCAAGGACTGTGTTAAGACAGCAGGCAGAGAAACATCTGGAAAATAAATAAGGCACAGAATTGCATGCAAGAAAACAGCAAACAAAACCATAAATTTGTGGTCCAAAGTAAGACAAGGGTAATGAGACTAGCAGCTACGGGGAATAAAACGCTTATGTGTGAGGATGAGGTCAAAACTCTAAAAAGGATTTCTTGACCAGAGGAAGAAAACCTTAGGCTTTTGTACATGGAATTTTTAATAGACTGAGAGGAGCAAAAAACCCACACAGATACAGGGTAGGGCAAAGAGATGAAGACTACAAAAATTACAAACTACTTTGAATCAGCTCTCCAATGTAATGTGGGAAAGACCCTAATAATAAAACTGGAGATGTCTGGCCAGTGTGTCTCCTGTGGGGACAAACTCCTCACTGCTCCATGCCTTTGTGAGGTTTAATGAATGGGGGCAGGCAGAGATGGGATGCAGTGAGCTGGGCAGGGACTGTGCCAAGGCTTGCTTGTCAAGTCATATTTGCCACAGTGCTGCAGGGTTGGAGCTCGAGGGGGTCTGGGACTGACTGTGGTGTGGAGGCACTTGCCAAAGGCCCCTGAGCTGGTGAACACTTGCACCAGGCTGCCTGGGCATGAGGAGGGGACAAGGTGGCTGCTGCTGGGAGACCCCTGCTTGGGGCATAGGGGCTGCATCGGGGAACAAATTGGCTCCAGAGCTGGCATAACTGAATTGTCAAGTGTCACTGGTTTTTAACAAATTTTAAATGATTTGGTTATTTTTGATTGTGTTTTTTGGTTTGGGGTTTTTTTGGCTTAGGTTTCCCAGAGCTGCACTAGTGTAGTTGACTTTCCCAGCTGATAGTTAATGACATGGGGATGGGAGGAAAATGAATCACTGAGGCTACAGGAAAATTTATTTTCAGGAAAACAATAATGTCATATATCAATAAAATGTTTTGTTCTGTCACTTGGTAGTTCATTGTCCATGAGGCACCATCTTGGGATCTTCGTAGACTGAGAGCAATGGCTTGTCTGCACCTGAGTTAGCTGAGGATAAAAAAGGGCTTCATGATTCTTGTATGATAGTCATGGAAAGAGTCCTATAGAGATGAATGGTAGCTGGATTGAAGCCAAAGCCATCACATGCCTCTTTGTAGTAGTTGCATAAACAGAGGATGAGTAGATAATTTCCCGCTCTCTTCTGCTCTTGTCTAAGATCTGTCTTGTCATAGATAATTATAAATCAAAAATAATGAACTTCCCCTTTAATGCATTTGAAGCTTTGGCATGAAGTGGTGTAAACAAGTTCTGAAGTCTACTATATGGGAGCATTAAACCTAATTATTAATAGATAAATAACTCTTCATCAAAAACTGAGGGAGGAGTTTGGGGCTGGTAGTATTTTATGCTAACATGTACATCCATAAATAGTAATAACTTGGGGATCCTGTGACTACTCTTGTGTTCACAGAATAGATGCACTCTGTGCATAAATAAATAAAAGAGAGAGGAGCTAGTTTAGTGTGCTGCCTGCCTGGACCTACAAGTCCTCCCCCAGACCTCAGCTCTTCCTGTGCTCCTGGAATGCACAAGGATAATACTTCGATTCATGCCTCCTTCTGGCTTGTGCTTTCAGTTCAGTGATTTGGCTCAAGTGAGGTAACACAAGGATCTGGCCTTTTTAGACTGTGGTCTTTTATGGGCGGACAAGTTCTGCTCTTATATTTTCGAGTTTTCCTACAAAGCTGTTCACAACACTGAAAACTGGAAAGAATTATCTATGGTTAAATTAAGTGTTAACAGTACAGTTAACCTTAGTATTTTAATTTCAGCAAAGAGGCCTTTCATTGTTCATGTGTTTTCTAAAAATAAATCTCTTGCATGGCTGTACAAATCCTTAGTTTTGCTCTAGGGTTATAAACTCCTTATTATACATCCACTTAATTATTTCTCCTTCATTACCCCTTTTATCTGCATACTCTAGTGGTCACAGCTCCCCAGGCAGTGAAGCTCACTGCACCTATACCATTGCTATTGTACCCCTGTAGCATTGTCATCGAAACTCTGGATGAGCCAATTTCAGAAGGATTGCCACTTTAGGATTCCAGGAGTTCTATTTTCCCTCTGAATACAGACCTCTTTGATAGGTCTGGCTGTATAGTGACTGAAAGAAACAAAGCTTCTTAAATAAACCTGCTCCTGGAAGTTGCTCTGTGATTGCTTCTGCTTTAACTTCCTATACAAACATCATACAGCCTAGTGAATAAGAAATATTTATTTTTCCCAAAGAAAATGCTTGTATTTACTTCAGGCAGTAAAAGGTTTGACTCTTTTTGTTTTTTCTTAAAGTGCCCCTATTTTGCTACAAAATCTTATTAGAAATTAAGTTAATATATTGGGGAAATAAACGCTGCAGTTAAAGAATCAGGCTCAGCCTTGCAGTCTGTACTGGAGAGAAGTCCTACTTGAGGAAAATGGTCAAAATACAAACCGTATGTATAATTTTCAATGTTTTCACAAGAATATTCTTATACAACGTGGACTGGTCTGCATGACTAGTCAGGCTGAAAAGGTGAGGCTGAAGATTACACAGCTCTCGTGTGCTGTGGAAGTCAAAACCACGTTCCCATGTAGGTCTGGTCTGTGGGTGACGCCGCTGTGGGAAGGTTTTCTCTGGCGGTGGCGCTGAGCAGCCTCATGCCCGGCGGTGCTCGCCCTCACACAGCAGCCCCGCAGCAGCAGCGAGCCCCGGCGTGAGGGCAGCGCTGCTCCCCACAGAGTGCCGGGCACGCCTGGGCTTCACTTCGAGCCCGGGCCGAACCCTGGGGAGCAGAGCGGCTAATCCAGCGCGTCCTGGGGAAGGAACACTCCCGCGCTCCTGTCGCTGTGGGGCGGGCAGGGCTGCCCGGGCAGACCGCCCCGGCCCCCGGCTCCTGCTGTCGGTAACACGGGCCCGTGTGGGAGGTGCATCTCAGCCGCAGCCAGGACTGCCTCCTGGGGGTGGCAGTCACCGTCGCGTTTCGGACTGGGTGCGCCCTGAGCCGAGGTACGGCCGGGAGAGACACCAGCAAACCAAAAATGCTCCTTTAATGACAGCTAGGCACCCAAAGTTGCTCCTTTTCTGAGAGCTGGGCCACATTCCAGCCGCTGTCTGGAAAGACACTGCTTTGGTGCATAATTCACCTGTTTATAATTGTTTACTGAACTTGTGAGATCCTACTCAAAATGAGGCCAGAGAACTGATCCAGTGCAAAACCAGACTCAGAGCAACCTCATTGGAAGGGAATGGCAGTCCGCAGCGGGTGCTGCCCTTTGCTGTGGTGTCAGACCATGCTGCTACTATTTTCTTGTCGCTGATACTCACAGAAAGTACAACTTTAACCATTCTTAAAGCCAAAGCAGAAAGTGCTTGGGATGTATTACCATGTATGTTGCTGGTAACGTCGGATGTGTCCTTTGCTCACCCCTCAAACCCCTGCCGAGCCAGTTCTCCCCCGACTCCTTCCAGCCTTCTTTTAGGGCACGTTTGCGGAGCCCCTGGGCTGTGGGTCAGCATGATGGTACAGGAGGGACAGAGTGGGGCAAGAGCGAGTGCCTGGGGACAGGAGAGTCACTGTGTGACACTCTGTGACACCCCTCCCCAGGGTATCACACTTTCTGGGACTTTGTAGTCAAGTCCTTTTTTGCACCTCTCTTGAGAACCAGACAAGCATTGCCCCAAAACGCAGATTTCTAGGTCTTTACCTTAGACAAGTGTGTTGCTGATGTGCTGTCTAGGAAAGAGAGGGAGACAAAGAGGGGACTAGTTTCTGCCTGGTCATTGCTCTGATGCTCTTGTTCTGAGGTTGTTCGAACATTAAGAGCATTAAATAGAATAAAAACTGTCTCAAGCTTTCTGGGTACTCTCAGGCTGTTACACACCTCTCTAATGAATTTGTCTGTTGGAAAAATAGATGGAAGTAATGCTTTATTTTATTAATATTTTCTAAATCTCTAGTTGGAAATATGTCTCTCTTTTTAATATTTCTTTTTTCTTCCTTTTCCTTTAAATCCACTGAAAATTACTTTAGCAAGTCTATCAACTTGGAGACTCTCATTTGAATATTTTAACTGAAATAACCTGAGAAATGATTGATCATTAAAGAAAGATGGCAACAGTCACCCAAGGACAAATCATGGGAGTAATTCACTACTTTCCCTGGAGTCAGAATTCATCTATTGATATAAACAATCTGAAATATCCCAACAAAAATATAATGAAATATAAAGCAGCTCTCTCTCTTTTTTT
>VYXD01003631.1:397109-437338 GCA_013397195.1 Hylia prasina
TCTCTCAATTTTAGAGAGCTGATGAGAGTAAATTATCTATGTACCATATACAGCTGTGCACATCTTCTTCAGGCCTGAGTAATTGTGACGTCAATAACAAGTAATTAGCATCCATAGATTTGAGTGGGTTAGCAGCACTGTGGAAAAAACAGAACCTGTACACACTAAAAACTTTATTAGAACAAGTTGTTTAAAATCTCGAACTCTTATATACAATTAAGTAATATTGTGTCTTTCAAATATTTACATTACAAAATAATTTGGAACAGCTATTTGATAAAACAGTTGAATATACAGCAGTCTCAAATCAGAAAGGTAATGAAAGTTCAATTTAGGGGCCCCCAATGAGTTTAGCTTTACAAAAAGAATTCTTTTTTTAATATCACACCAAGCGTTATCTATTAATCTATAACTTATGATTATCTAGAAACTAAAAGAAGAAACCTTTCTGCTGAGGTTAATGTTAGGGTTATGTGCTTTACAAGTGCAGGACTTATGGAATTAATTCGCTGCCTGTAATATCAGCAACCTTATGTTTGCAACTTTATGGAGGAGTTATTTCTATTTTGTTAGGATACTGATTTTTAGCATATATAGGAGAGGTGTTGGTTCTTAATTACCCTTCTTGTTACCTGCGTATTTCTCAAAAAAATCCTCCTTTGGATCTGTAGCTTTTCTGCAGGACAAAAAAGCCTTATGCTGTAAATTAGATGTCAAATTGTCCTGAAGTGCTGGATAACTACTGAAATTCTTGAAGAAAATGGAAGAAGAGGTAGCAGTTCCTTAGGGATCATCCAATTTGTGAAACATTTTAGAAAAATACGTAGTGGGAGACACTTCCTGTTCCCATGCTTTTTCTCATTTTCTACTGAGAGATGATAACTTGAGTTATCAGTTACTGGTAGATGGTGCCAGGTGATGGTGAGATGGGTTGGCTCAGATCAGGCTAACGATGAGGATATTAACACAGAGGCTTAAATACTCTGTCGTGCACGATGGAAAAATAATTTTTAGAGTTTGCTGCTATCTTATCTGCTATCTGGTTGTTCTCCTTTTTATTTTGTGGGTTGGAGGACCTGTGTGAATGATTTAGGGAAAATGAAGGTGCATCAACAGGAGGTGTACAGTTAATACTCATGAACTGGAATATTACAAGGTTTTAGCTGTATTAATGTAGGTGTGAAATGGTCGAAATGCCCTGTAATTCAATCCACCCACAAAATTAAAACACCGAGGCAAAACTATGCAGAAGGAAATTACCAGGAACTGGTAAGGAGGGAAATACCAAAGGGTGTGAGGGAGGAGAGGGGCAAAGCAGTGCCCATGGTGAGGGCACCCCTGAGCCCTGTGTCCACAGGAAGGCTTGGCTGTGGTGAGTGAGCAGGTGTTGGGCCAGAGTGGCCGTGGCAGATGCAGACCCCAGTGTGAGAGTTACAGCCAGAGAGAGACCAGGGGTGACACGGAGCAGTGCGGAGCTGGGCTGAGCAATCAGATCAATGAGTGGGCCCCTCCGTAGCTTAGGGCTAGGGGAAGGATAACAATGATGTATAAATGTTCAGGGAAAAGAGAAATACTAAAAATTGCATTTGTCTATGTACTGAGGGGATCTATTAGAAATATCCATAATGATGCTGAAATGCAAATTACTTCACCCTTGATCTGTTTCACACAAGGAGGACAGGACCTGATGACAGGTGAGATTTGATGGAATGGTACATTTTTCAATAGTAACGTGGCATATATTAAGTTTGCACTTCTAAAAATCAGTAGATAGAGAAAATTCCTGTCAGAATTGGCCGAGGAAGTGCCCAAAGCATTGTTTTGTATTTTTAAATGCTGAGAAAAGTTCCTGAAGAGGCAAATAAATTCTCTAGCATGCCAGAATTTAGAGATGGTAAGGGACATGAATAATTATAAACCTCTGACCTAGACATTAGATCTGGGCAAAATTGATTTTAAAGCTTTATATAGAGATCAATCAATCATGAACACAGGAATAAGAATTAATGCTTAATGGCATAAGGTTACAGAAATACATTCTCTCAAAGGTAAACTTGAAAAATAAAATATATAAGTAAAACTTAATCTCTGAGAAACCTATTTAGAGTTGTGCAGCCTTTTATCTGGCAGAAGGACCATCTAGAATTAACATTAGCCCCAAACCATCAACATGCACAGAACAGGCTCTTTTCAAATGCCACAGCAAACTGAGTTAGTCCATTGCACCATTATCAGTGTGTGGTTCAGACAGGTGATGGATCATCAGTGTGTCAGAACTGACTTAAGCCAGACAATGTCACCTTTGAGAGTTGGTTAATTTTCAAAAGCAAAAATAAATAAAATGTGAAAGGGCAAGGACTCCTATTCTTCATGTCCAGCTGTGCTTTAGCTTTCCCCTGGGAGAAGGCAGCAGCTGTTGGACACGGAGCTGTGTGGATTGGAGCCTGGTGTGGTGAGAGTCACTGCTGGACACTGGTGTTGTGAACTGCTGGGTCCCACTGACTGCCCTCCAACCACACGGCTGGTAGTGCTCTTAAAATACAGACTTCTATCTTGTACCATAACAACAAGACCCCAGTCTCTCTGTTTTGGGCATCTTCAGGTTTCTGCTTTGCAAGTTGTGGGAAACCCGAGCAAAACATCTTTGTCTGTTGGAAAGAAGTAGCTAACAAAACTGCTAGGGGAAAATATCTACTTCAGTTTCTAAAAGTTTTCTACATTTCAGTCTTTCACTTTTTCT
The DNA here is from genome assembly GCA_013397195.1 of Hylia prasina. Taxonomy (NCBI): domain Eukaryota; kingdom Metazoa; phylum Chordata; class Aves; order Passeriformes; family Sylviidae; genus Hylia; species Hylia prasina. Next base: position 399,850 of record VYXD01003631.1, read on the forward strand.
TCCCCTTGTGACTGCATTCTTTTAAACCAATATTCTACATTATAGGTTTACTTTCAGGAAATAGTGGAAATGTTTAAAAAAAAAGTTGTGAAAGGTGAACATTTCTTTCAAAGTTAAAAATCATCTGAACAGGGAAAATTTATTTACCATCACTCATTTACTGAAACAAATATTTGCAATAAATTGTTTTGGAAGAAATCTTGTATTCTTTGAGGAAATTACTAATCAAGTCAAATTCAATAATAAATTAATATGGTTACCTCTAAACATTTTTTCCTTCTGTATTTTTACATGTCTTTAATTATTCACAAAGCTAAACCATCCTCTGTATTTGTCAGCTGTTATTGATACTTGGATGCCATCACAGAGGCTTGAGGCATTTGTTTTCTCTCTTTAATCAAGCTACGCATGGTAGCTTATTAGTGAATTATTTGCAGGCAAAACAAAACTGATCACATTAAACATGTATTGAGTGGGAAGGCATTACATATTTAAATAGAATATGAGGATAGGTAGGATAAAAGATATGGTAGGATATGAATCTGCTATTTTAAATAAGGCAAGAGAAGCTTTGCCCAGACAAGGGTCCACTTTTGTGTGTGTTACATATTTAAGCTACATCCCTAAGAGACATGGTATCTAAAATCAATGGACACAGTTAAAATATTCATATTCCCACCTTGAGGTATCTCAGGAATCTGATTTTTTTTTTCATTGTAACTAAAAGGTGACCAGGCACACTTCCTCTTTCAGGTATTGAAGGCTCAGTATTTAAAAACAGAAGCAGCAGAAAACCTCCTGCATCTGAAAACTTTGACCAAGTAGTTATGCATAACACATACTTATTTAAATCTGTATTAAATGTGAGTACTGAATTGTTCAATTTTTCAACCTCACTCATTTTTTTAAAAAATAAATGTTTTAAAGTTGAATTTTCCTGAAGTTGGTGGTTGGAGAACTGCCCTGGGCAGGGGGAAGAGTTACATGGGGAGAGCTAGCCCAGGGCACTCATCTGTGGAGATAACAAACTGAAAGGCAGTCTCAAAATAATACTTTCCGTTTCTCCAGTGCCTTTAATCTGAAAACCAAAAAGCACTCTACAGACCCCATGCCCTCACTGGGCTACAGGCACTTGGGGTTATTCCTTTGAGAGGCTTTTCAGCTGCTGTCTGTCCTCAGAGCTGCTCTGTCTGTCCTATCCTGGTACCTCCCCAACAGCAGTCCTGTGCAAATCAGTACACTGTTCAGAAAAAGCAAATTGAGAAATACACATTGCATAGGCATGGGCTTCATACCACCAAACCAGGGCAGTCCAGAATTATGGACACTGAAACAAACACCCTCAAAACCAAACCAAAACAAAGAAACCCACCAAACCTGGAACAGAATTGGTTTTAGGTGCTGCACAACTGCAGAGCTAGATAGAAACATGGACAACTTTGAGAACTTTTAGCAGGGATAAAAAAGGTTTCTCTTGATTTGGTGAATCTCACTGCAAAAAGCATTTAAAAGCCCTTTATCTTGCTACAGTGCTTTTCTTTTTTTCTGTTTTTTTCCTCCCCTTTTTCTTCTCTTCTTTTCTCTTGGTGATGCTTCCTTTCTGAAGACCATATAAAGCAGGACGCAACAAAAGCATTTGCTTCTCTAGCCTTTTGAGATGAATTATATTTAAATCCAGTTCTTACAATATCTGGGGGATGATGAGCTTGTGTGCTGCGTCCCTTTAGCCAGTTCTTTGCTGTCCTGAGGACTTCATGATTCACCATCACTGTGTACATGTGGAAAAGAAAACAACACCAGTGTCACACTGTTGGGTTAGTTGTGTCAGCAGGAAATAATATGCAAGAGTATCTCTAGAGTTTATGAGGAGGTGTTACCAGAAAATAAATCTGTCTCTTATGCAATGGGTTGACTGATACTGGCAGCAAGGGCTGCTCTGATTCCTGTCTGATGGTTCATGGCTGCCCAGCACAGCTTTTCTCCTGCTCCTGGCTCTCTTTCCACAGCTGAGGATAACTTTGGAATTTTTGGTTTACGTCTGACCTCATAACAGATGCATTTTCTCTTTGTCCCACTGGTTTCTGCCCAAGTGGCTTGCTCCCCATCACTCTCTAATGTTTGGCTCATGCCAATGACAAAAAATGTGACATCTCATATTGGCTGATTAGAATTCAGTCAGCAGGGATAACAGCAGGGTTTTAAACCACCTCTGAAGCTAAAAGGGCCACTCATAATCTTAATATTTTACATCTTTACTTAAGTCTCTTGCCAAATTGAGGCACGTTCACAGTATTTCTTTCTGTACTAACTTACCGTCCACCCAAAACGTTTCTCGATAAGAAGGAGTCATCCTTTTTCAGACAGAAAGACTAGGAGGGTGCCCAGCAGCACCCAAAACAAACAAAACCTCTCAGGTGAGGGGGCATGGGGGGGTTGCTTGTACTCCACCCACTACAGTGACCCATGCTGTGAAGGGGACAGGCTACACTTATTTTTCTGGGACAGTAAAGGTCCCTGGAGCAGAGATTGGTCTCTACCCCCTTGTGCTGCACAGATCATCAGCCCTTGCCTGCTGTCCCTGCACCCTGCCTGCACAGGATGGGAGCCCTGGCCCAGGGCAGCTGGGTGGGGCAGGGTTGCTATTCTGTGCTCAGGCACAATCAGGATTCTAGCAGTAGGTTTCAAAGGCAAGAGGTTTTCATTCAAATATATATATTTTGAAAAGTGTGTATAAATTTTGAAAATGTGAAATTTGAAAATATGAAAATACATATGTTTGTAACTTAGCCTACAAGGCCAGGGTAGATGACCTCCACCTATCAGGGATTCCATATCTTGCCTCCTGTGCACAAATGTGCAGCCTTGATGTTCATGAGTACAAATTTTGCCATAATAATAGCTTTGTTTCATTTTGTTTCTTAGTCTTTCGCTTTCCCTGCTCAAAAGAGGTGCTGAAAATATCTGTTTATCTGTATGTAATTGTCTTTCTGACATTATTTATTCATCTAAGAATTTGGTTGGGAAAAGCAGCAGATCTTGAACTCATAAGGTTCAAGTGCAAATAAACAGGAAGCAAATTTTTGTTTGTTTACCCAGAAATACCACCACTTCAAATATCATTTCACATTGAAATGAAGCATATTTCAAAATTTCATGTGAAATGAAATTTGAAGAAGTAGCATTGGGGTAAGGGAAACACTCAACACAGAAATATTTTACCATCACACAGTTCTGTTCTTCAAACTTTCAAAAATTTTTATATTAAAAATTCACTTACTCTGAGGAGTAGTTTTGGAACAACCTTCATTCTGAAAATGTCAAAGTGTCATTATTGAAATGTTTTGTCTCGTATGTTTTCAATATTATATCAAAATCATTCATAGTTCAAGACATTTGGGTCTTGATAAACTCCCCCTCAGGGTCTTTGTGAAGCAAGAAAACACCATCTCTGTTCACTGTAGCCTTGAGATGTTTCCCATACTGAAATATCAATAAAATCTAAAAAATAAATTACCCTAATTTTAGAAGAATTTTGCCCAAACAAAGCAGTCTTTCAAAATCCTAAATTGAATCTAATATTCTTGCACTTTGTATTCAATGAATATCCCTTGTCTGAGTAGCTCTGAATGTTTTAGAGATAAATCTCCTATTTTTATTTACATTTGTTTGCCTTTCTACAATTTAGGGGCATAAATTTCTCTAATCTGGTCTGATGCTAAGATACCAGTCACAAAAAAATTTGCTTAAATAATGTGTGTGTCTTTGTTCTGACGGAAGCATACTTATCTGAGCAGAGTTGCTTTTTTGTATCAAGGCTTAAGCCTCACGGTGGTGTTCTAAAATAACTCTGTTTTACAGGTGGGAGCTTGAGGTAGGGTGTGGCCCAAAGATGCCTTTTGATAGCCAGGAGCAAAACCCCCTTCTTCTGATGAGGTTAATGCAAATCCAGTACAAAACCACTCACTTTAGTGAGGTTGGTAAAATGTCAGCTAAAGCTGGTAGGCCATGATTATTTTTTTTTTTCCTTAAAATGGATTGTTAAAGATTTGGAAGGTAAACTCGATGCTAAGGATGGTATTCTGCCTAAAAAGCCTTTTACAGTATGACTTCTGCCAGTGTTAGCCTACAGCTGAAGCACCCTTTGTCCTATACTCTGCTGTAGTCAGTGGTATGCTCAGCAAATCTGCTTTCAGAGAACTGCTGTGCAGCTGCCTCTCCTCAACAATTTCCCCCCCTCTGAGTTATCATTTAGCAGCAGGAAGGGAAAACCCAGATGGCTAACAAATCCAGGATCTTTTCCAGTTGCTAAGGGTAAAATTAATGCGCTTGCTTGCATCTGAAACCTAGGATCTAAACCTTTTTTTTGTTTCAAACAAAGCTGAACTAAAACAACAACAATTTCACTTGCAATAGGTGTAAAAAGAAACCTTTTATATAGAAGTGGCTGCGGTAGACAAGCCCCATCCAAAGGTTCCTCTGAAACTGCAGCTTTGGAGCAACTGAGCTGCAGACTCAGCAGCAGTGGTGATTTAACATCCCTATTTCACTCCTGAGCAAAGAAATTCCAGAAAGAGAATTGGAATATTGTGACAGTCTACAGCGGGAGGTGCAATTCTGCCAGAGAGGCATGTTCAGTGGAATTATCTGATGCCATGGGAAGCAGAAGACCTAGGTCTTCTCCCTGGTTCTGGCCTTGCCTGATTGCATCACTGCTTCCCTGCACCAGGGATTTCCTGGCACACAGGATGGCTTATTTGTTACCATAACCTGGCACAGAGAAGCTGCTTTGCCCACTCCTCAAAATGCAGCTGCAACACAAGGGTGCAGGCAAGGGCAATGTACTGCCTCTTGTTTACTGCTGGAAACAAGAACCAGGATTTTTAATCAGGGAAAATTGCGAGAGGTTTGGGAGTTCTGGCCAAAATCCTGAAAGAGTTTAAGTTTACAAGCTGTCAGGATTGCGGTTTTGCATCCCACTGGGATCGCTGCTTGGACTATCAACTAGTGCCAGCTCTGGGGGAGTGTTGCAAGGGGGCACTGGGAAAATCCTTCATGTTTCTCATTCTAATTTTTTACTTGGAATCAGACAAGTCCCTGTCTTTCAGGTCACAGCTCCAGCCACAACATCTGGCAGTGGTTCCCAAGAACCTATAGGCACCAGGTGGCAGAGGGGAACTGGGTGTCTTTGGTGAAGAGTGCCAAGGAAGCTGTGCTGAGTGCTTGTATTAACACCTTGGGAAACTGTGATTAAAGTCTGATCAGTGAGTGAAACTCCATCTGTGCCATCTGGTTGTCTGTCTTGCACCACTTTACAACTGTAAGATTATCTAGCAGCGCAGTTTACAGGAAGAGACCTGTTTAGGAATAAGAGTATCAAGCCTTTAGTTTAAGTTGAAGTCAAAGTTTCTATATAAAAAAAATCTAAAAAGTTAAATGGAGCAAAGAATAATTCTATAATTGCATACAAAAAATAGATTATTTTAGAATGACATTGACCATATTTCTTCAAATAATAGAATGAATTAAAATACCTTGGGTTGGCGATTGATTCTTTTTCTTCTTCTCTTACAGTAGGCAAACATTCACAGTCACCTGGAAAAGGGTAAGAAACAAGACTATAGGTATTCTTGCAGTTGTTCTACATTTATTTTAAAAATGCATCAACTTTTATCATGCAGTCACTCTAGAATATAGACCTGTGGATGCACTTCTGCACTCTTTTATCTGCATGGCTGCCATAGCATAAATCTTACACCTTGATAGGTGTTGCCACAATTTATTTATTATAAATATTCCAGTTCTTTATGTACACCTAGACAAATGAGCTACTTATGAGGACTGTCTCCTACACCCTGCCACGGGGAGAGTTGTTTGTTAATCTTTCCCTGCTGACAGTTGCACCCATGCTTTATAGTCCAGCTGGGAATTTGGGCCTGGAGTTTAGGGAACACTAATGTGCATACAAACACACACACACACAAGTATGTTGAATATTTGCTCTCTTCTCTCCGCCAGATTTTAAAATATATTTTACACCATTTTTTTCCCCATGGAGTACACTTAATGCCTCTTTCAATACTTCCACTGAGCACATTTTCTACAGGAGCTCACAGACCACGAAGGTCAAAACCCCGTCATGTGGAGCACTGTGCTAACACAAAGAAATGCTCCAAAGAGCTTTATGTCCTGGAAAAAAAACCATGCCTAGTAGGTCAGGCAAACGAGCCATTTGGATAGAAGGCAAGGGACATTCAAGGAATGAAAAAAATATCTGTGTTTCAGCATTTCCTAACCAGTGAAAAGCTGTTCAGATCAGGCCTTGGTAAACTCATGGCTTACCAAAGGCCTGCATTTTTTTTTGAGGAGACCCTGGAAGGACAGTGCAGACCCCTTAGAGATTTTGACTGGGGAATTCACCTGGGAAAAAAATGGGGGGGAAAATGTAAGGTACTTATAAGTAACTGAGGAGGCAGCTGAAGATGCTGCTGCTGGTAGTTACTGCATGTTCTAATTGCTCCATGGGCTGATAGCCTTGAAAGGGAGGGGAAGAGCATATTCATAGGCTCCTGGAAGCAATTTTAAATAAATGGTGATACGAGCAAATGCATATTTCTTCTACAATACATGGAGCAAAGTGTAGAAATTCTGAAGACTGAAAGGACTAGATGCTTCACAGAAACTAGTATCTAGCATTAAAATATGTATTTTAAAATAAAAATAACATTCACACCTATAAGTGTGTTTAATAGAAATGTCTACTGGAAACTGAAAACATTTATGAGATTCTATCACATATTAAAAATAAACTCCCACACAAACTAAAATACTCCTCTGAAAAAATCTACCCCTGACATTTGTTCAGTTATTTTAGTAGGAGGGAGTCAAGAGCACAACTAAAAATGCTGTAAGAAAAGTGGTGATACGCATACAAAACACCTTCCATTGATTTCCTATGCATGGGATTTACGTCAGCAGGCAAGAGAAGGAGGATGGAGTAGAGGGGTTACCGTGTACCATTTTTGTTCATGCTGTTCATCCATTTATCAAGCTCTTCCATTTCTATCTCCATAACAGAGGGTGTGTCTTCTTCAAAAATAGGACTTGGGAGAAGAGAGGGGGGGAAAAAAGCATTACTCAAAATGCTTAATTCAAACAACTTACAATGTAGTGATTTTGTATGACTTTCCTATAATTCCAGGCACACAAACAAACTCTGGAAAGCCATCCTAGCCCAGTAATCTGAGGAGATGTCAGCCCAATGGGTGTGAACCCAAACAGATGCAAGGGAGTGGCACTGAGATGCCAGTCCTGGGCAGAGATAGAGCCATAACACAGAGAGGGACTCAGCTTGGGCAGCCAGAGACATTCTAGAGCACAGGATCACTGCAGCTTCTTGAAAACTGTCCCTGCTGTAAATAGAAAACTAAAAAAAAAAAAAAAAGATAGTTTGTCCCTGCCCTCCTGGAACACATGACAGAAGTACCATTGCACCAATGTTAAAAGCTGAAGGCCTAAAGTTTCATCATAGCTGTGACTGACATTTGCGATGACTCCAAAGTAAAGGTCATGAGAGCTGCATTTATTTAAATGCCTCTGCTTAGCTTCCTTTTGCTTATCATTCCTGCAATCATATGATAGAAAATATTTTTTTACAAAAAAAACCTTTTTTTTTTCCTCATAGAGCCAATTCATGAACTTTCAGCATTGATTAGTAAGATGGAGATCAATAAAAAGTAACAATAAAAATTATGACTGTCTTGTTTTCCAAGCATCTAAGGCATTGTTCATGTGGCAGCCAGGCAAGCCTTTCTGCCTCACCTCTGAGTAAGAAGATAAACTTGAAAAACAGGGGAGCAAGACACAGAGCTTATTCTGAATAGCAAAAGCCTGTGACAAGCCTGGGAACTGATCCCCTTTGCTCATGGGGCACCTTGTGCCTCTTGTGGCTGATGGAGCAGGAGGTGCCTGAGAGCAGGCTCAGCCAGGGCTGTGGGCTGTGGCTGTCTGTGGGGCAGGCCTTTCCCCAGTCACCACTAACTCTTGTTCTCCTGCTCTAGTCTTACACTTCAGCCACGTACTGAAGTCACACTTTATCCACCTGTTGAGATTGCTGGTTCAATTGATGGCAAAAAGTGATGGTGTTTAATGTACAGCTAAATTAAAAGAGGCAGTGAAGGAGACAAAGGTTAGAGTAAAAGAATTTTTTTTAAAAAAAACCCCAGTATTCATAAAATTTACCTTTTTACATTTTCGCTTCCCAGCTCATCTGGAAAAGAAGAAAGTTGGTGTTCATTGTTCTGCATGATATTTACCCATTGTATTTACAGGGCCCAGACTGCATGCAAGCCTTGAACAGGGTCAAGTAAAATGGGTTGCATTTTAAAAAGGCATAAAAACTAAATTGCAGATGAAAGACAAGACATCTTATCCTGTTTGCAATTTTCAGAGGAACCCATTATTTTGAATCTAAAAGCATCTCATTATTAGTTCAGCCATGCTGGGAGGAAGCCCAGTGTTGGTGTTGCAGTGGGCAGGACAGGGCAGATGCACACTTCCTTCAGCAAAACAGAGGGAAATGGTATCCTGAAAAGTTGTTTACTGGAAGCACTGGGACATTTTGCTACAGATTACACTCAGGCAATTCAGCTCTGTCTGGAGACTCTGGGAGCTGCTCATGGGGAGAAGGGCGGCAGGGAGTTGGACTGCATGGCAGATTAGATCTCAGTTAGGCAAATGAAGCTGAACTAGCCAGATGTCAAAAGGGATCCAATCTACACATGACTCCCAGACAAAGTAAAAAAAGGTGGGGGGGAAATGGTGTCACAGACATAATTCTGATAAATATCTTTACCTGATAAAAATCTTCATGGAAAAACCTGTCTTAAGTCACCTTATTCTTAATTCATTATTGCCAGTGGGTGATACGTCCCAGTTGTTCCAGCACACTCCCACACTGCAGAGCCACCCCAGAGCCACAGAGCCCTCTGCCCCAGCCTTGAGGGTGCTCAAAATCCCTGGCTGGCACAGGGCACGAGGTCCTAGGATTGTGTTCCTGAAAGGCACCACTTTTCCTAATCCTCTGAAGACTGTACCTACATTTCAATCATCCAGAAACAGGCAGGCAACTGGGTGCCTGGTTGCAAATTCATAGTTTGTTAGAGGGAAACCCAGTGATCAGGCAAATGCAACCTAAAAATGCTCTGAAAACTTGAGTTAAAATCTATGTTGAAGGTATTGCACTGTCTGCAGGCTGATGAGCTGACAGCTGAACTCTGACCATGCAGTGACACTGATACAACCATCTCAGAATTCCACTTATCAACTATGTGGTTTTAATATGACACCTCAGTTTGTTCTCCTGTGGCTTAACACTCCAAGTTACCAATTCCTTTGTTAACAGATCACGGCACCTTCCTGAAGCATTGCTCACCCTACTGCAGCACCCAGACAGTCTGACCTAGCTCATTTGCTGTGATGTCTTCATAGAAGCCTCCACCCTATGGAATCAGGATTCCTTAGAATTGTTCTTTAAAATTATTTTTCTTGTTCGTATTTTCTTGAAGCTCCAAGGAGCTTTACCTTGAGGGCACTATGGGCAGTAGAAGCATTAATTTCACCTTGCCTAAAGTTATTGCGCATAAAGACAGAACAAGCATTTGCAGCCACAGTTACATCCCTGAGCATTCTCAGCATTTCCAGGAGCCACACATTGGTGCCAGGGCTCCCATGGGTGTGGCAGCATGAGCAGGAGGTGCCGAGAAGCAGAAGTAGTTCCTGCCCAAGGAGAGGTGTGTGACCAGGTACTGCTGGCTGGGGAGGATCCCTCTCTAACTTGTCAAATGTGCAACTAGAGTCAGAGAAGGGCATCCTAAATGTGACATCCCATACATGGAAATAATGTTCTGTTAGTGTTGAACACATCCTAGCAACAGCCTTTTGATGTGCAAGAAGACAAATTTACCTTGCTTGGACTTTTTCCTTTTATGATGAATTACAAAAAATGTGACCAACAAAGTCAGCAGGACCAGCAGCGCCGCAGGGACAACATATATCAAGATGGACTGTTCTTCTGCTTCTAGACTGTCCTCATCATTCACAGCATTCAGTTCAGTACTTGAAGAACTCTGTGTTTCAAAGCTGCTTTCAGTAGTGCTTGCAGTTACAAGTACTGGCTCGTGGTCATCCACGGTTGAAGGACCCGTAGCAGGAAGATGTGTTGCTGTAAAAGTGGGTAATATCATCGATCCATCTCCTGATCCATCATTGCCAGGGTCTGTCAAATATATGAGGACAACTTAACATTTTAAGGGTTTCATTAGTATTATCAGTGAGTCACAGTGTACATCTTTAGTATTTACTTCCCATTTGATGTATAAAAAAGCCCCAGCAGATGCCCCATACACACAGGTTGGAAGTTGTGGGCATCGGATGTAAAATTAGATCTCAACTTTGTCACAAAACGTTACCAGTCATGACCATGTTCTTCAGCTGACTTTTACTGGGACACGTCAGCATGTGTCATCTATCTGCAGGCAGCTGCCTTGCACCAACAGACTTCTTTTCTTGCAGGTTTGCATCCGGTCTTGCTCGCATGTGAAATTTTTCTGCTTCTCAGTAAAACACACCAGCCTGTTTTGCTTCTCAGTCTTGGCACATATGTCCCTCCCCTTACCCAAGGAGTTAGGTATTGCCTTCTGGGAGACCATTATCCCTGGTTCACCAGTTCCTTTGGTTCACTCATCTCTCTGTTTCTGTGCCTTTCTCAAGTTTGTTAAATTTGTCTCACTGGGAAAAGCAGAATTGGTGAAAGGAAGTCTGAAGGATGCAAAAGATTCTGACTACCACTTCTGCAAGGACTAGAAGAGGTAATATTAACACGGGGACCTTACTGCATACAGGTCCAATTAACTGTTCCTCTGACTGCTTCTGCAGGCTAGCTGAAGGAGTGTGTGGCAAAGCATCAGTGCTGGATATTCCCTTTAAGTGCTAAGACTGGGGTTTTTGAACTTTGATCTCATTTCTGGTTTCATTTATCATGCATTTTGCAAGAAAAGTGGCTAAAATTGGCTGTATTTGTAATAGTGAAACAAGTGCTTTTTGTGTATTTAGGTAAGTCTATTGACTGTCACAGAGTTTAAAAACTTCAAAGAAGTACAGCAAATTCTGGGCTGATACTATATTCTATACTGATGACAAAAATCCTGTTGTAGCCAAAGGTGCAAGAATCAGTCCTTAGACAAATTACAACAGAAAAATTATTTTCTTGGCAAGAAATTAAATGATGGGGGTTTTTGTGCCATCTGTCCTTTCAGATACAATGCTGGCATGGTGCACATCTCATTTTATGCAATAAAGCAGGATGGGATTTCTTGACTTTTGCAATTACATGTTTCTCCTCATTCTTGTAAAGTGCTGGGCAGCCAGAGTTTCCACTAGAGTTAGCAAGAACTTAAGGTTTTCAGCACCTCAGTGCTGGCATTTCCAATCTCATAGGACTGGAACCAAAAGTACTTAGCATTTAAAATGCTTTTGTAAACACATTAATCTTCATAATGGCCCTGAGAGATGAGCAGTTATCATCTCCATTTTACAAATGAGAAATCAGAAGGACAGGGATGCTGCCCTTCCCAGGGATGCCAAGTGGAAGAGAAAAACTGAGATTAGAGCGCTATCTCTTGCTTAATCCACTCTGCAGCATCTCCTCTCCCACCAGATTTTTGTCAAAGAGGAGATGAGTATTTCATGAGACTGTATTCAAGGAAACCCAATTTCAGATGAATAAAATTATTTGAGTGTGACAGCAGTATTTTATCTAGATTTTTATGCTGCACATATCACACAGGCATCTGATTGTTTCATCCTTTCCTAAAAACTAGGAAAGGATTTGAATACTTAATGTAATACTGTGAAGGTCACCAGACTCCTGCACCACAATAGGACAATGAGAATGATAGCTTTTCTGTGGCAAAGCACTTTGTATCAATAGTTTCTCTGTCTTTTCTGTGTTTAGTATTTCAGTCAAGAGCGAAACACTATCTCTGCCTCTCTTGCAGGTAACGACCTCCTTAGGTGTGTGCTGCTCCACCCCTTTCCTGCTGGTTTGTCCTGAATCTTATCGCAGAGGACAGGAGGGAGTAAGTTCCCTTATTCGTCTGGCCATTTGACTTTTCTTTTCCAAGGCAGTTTGTAGTTCCCAGTGCCTGCAGCCACTCCACTTCAGTTGCTGTTGTGCAGAGCGGCGAGGCAGCACGGGAGATGTCTGTGCTGCAGACTGTGGCGTGATGGACTGTGCCACAGGCAGAGCTGATGGCCCCCTCGCTGAACCTCTTCAGTGACCTTGCTTCATTTTCCTCCTCTAGCCATTGCCCTTGAAACCCATTGCCTGCCACATTTGATATATTGAGAGGGACAAGCCTGTTGCTTAAAATAGGAAAAGGGTGTGGAGAAAGTACCTTGCCTTTCATTTATTTGTAGAGCTAAAATGGATTTTTCAAATGTCTAAAGTGTGGTGTGGCTTTAAAGCAAAGCAAACAGTCACACCTCATTAACTGCAGTGATGAACTTTCAGCTGCAGAGTATATTGTGCTTGATTTCCGAGAGAGATTTCTCCAGTATCTCCGCCACTTTGCCTGGTTTTGAACTATGAAGCAGACTTCAAATCATTTGTCTCTGTGTGAAATAGAATTACCTTTTCTAGTCTCTAGGCAAGGCAAATGGCAAATCACAGGGAGTGACCTTGCTGCCACATTTTTTTTTTCACTTTGCATAATTCCAGGGACAAAACAGCATCTCTCTGGGACTACCATTTAGTCTTACAGAGATTTTTTTTCTCTGAGTGAATTAAATGCATCTTTCAGCAGAAGGGCAGCCAATTGCACAATGTTCTTGCAAGGATATTGCTCTTATTTCCTGCATTTTACCTGCTGCCTCAACACATCCCACTCCCCCATTGCCTCAGAGGAACAGAGCTCAGCCTCAAGGGATGCCTCACCTGTCACCCAGCAGTTCTCTCACTCTCAGGCCACCCACACATCACCCTTTTTACACAGTAGGAAAGCACAACCTGCACCTGGGTTGGCCCAGTGGCTTGCATCAGGGAAGGATTTGTGCCTCCAGTCCAGCAGGGAGAGTTGGGCTCAGGCCTCCCAGTGCAGCTGTATCTCCTGCCACAGCCACCCCCCCAGGCCACATGAGACACACGTGGTTGACCTCAAGATAGTTGCTATTTTTCATAGTGTTTCAATTTAAAGTGCTCAAAATAGCAAGTGGGCTGTGTTGCAGCTGGCCTGGGCGGCTGTTTGGCGGGGTGAATGAAAGCTGGGCATTACAAGGTTTGGAGTAGGGCAGAAGAACATCTGAAAACTGGAGATTTTGGGAAGTGCTGTTCAAACATTTTCTCCACGCCAGATTTGCAGTGGTAATTCATACCATGGACTATCTTGCCAGTTGTTGCAGACGTTCTACTAGCTCCCTGCAAATGGGAATCTTACAATACAGCATGACATTCAGGATGGAAAAGCAAGGCCAGTGGAGAGTAACAAAGAGCAAGTCACATGTGACCATATAGACTTTGCAAAGACTGTGCCCTTTCTTGTGTTGAGCTCAGCCTCATGCTGTTGGCTACATTCCAACATCCATACTCATCCCTCTGCACATCTTGTCCAAGGAGCAAATGCTCATACAACAACCACATGGGCTTCACCTTTATCTGGACCATCCAGGGCATGAATGCTGGTGACTTCTTCCTGTGTTAAGGGAAGTGGATGGGAACACACCACAGCTTCGGTCCAGCCTGTATTGCCACTTTCCATGCTTTCAAGAGAATAAGGGAGAGGGACTGGCAGGCAGCTGCATCCCACCCTGATGGGAAGGTGGGCACAGCTGGAACTGGAAGCTAAGTACCTGGAGCTGGAAGTCAGGGAGTTCTCAGGATTCCACAATTGAGGTATTAGAGAATCTGGAACTCAAAAATACTTGAGCAAGCACTACCAGCATCTCATAAAAGATCCAATTAACAGTTCTTACAGATTATGAAAAAGCTATGTCTCTGTACACAGATACCATGATATAAGGTATTACTCAATATTTTTTACTATTAAAATATGCTTGGATCACTGATAGACTTTGCTTGAGTTTTGGAGGTGCTCCCAAGCCTGCTTTTCATGGGAGACAGAGATAGTTGAATATACCAAGCGGTTTTAGAGATTGGAGTCCAAAATATTATGTCTCAATCAAACACAACATTTCTGTTGTTGCAGCATTTCTACCTCAGGTTTGTGCTGCAGCACACAGAGGTGGTGATACAGGCTTCCTGATGAAGTAAGCAGGCAAACAGGTTTCTGAATTCACTTGGATGCGAGGCAAAGGAAAATAGCAAAGGAAAATAGCTGGCAGTCAGCACATTCAGTTTTGTTGTAGAACCATCAGTCTCTCTGCTGCCTTGCCATCAGACGCAAGGACTGGGTTCTCAAGGGAATTTTTCAAATTACACTATACTGCCTACTGACAGAAGAAAAGGCAATGAGATAGAGAAAAAGCAAGAGCTATGTCAGTAGGATAGCCAGGCTTACTAGCTTGAAAGGAAAATTTTTATTGCTCCAAACCTTCCCATAAGCTATAAAAATGAAGTGAAAGGAAGGCTCATGAGAAGGTGACAGAACAAGAAAAGGCTATAAAGCTGGAATAAAGTTACCATATCCTATATCACTCTGCTCCATACACACATTCTGTTGGTGGTGTAGTCATACCACTCCACATGGTCTGTATGATCCTCTCATGTACTGCCTGGCTCATCCCTGTTCCTCTCAACATTTCAGGTTGCTGCAAGAAGAGCTGTTCTTGCCATGGCCAGGGCTTGCCCAGCTGCCTGTTGTGGCAGGCCTTGCCTGTCAGTCTGGCTGGAAAAGGAATCCTTAAAAGCCTGCAGGCTAGCTGTTGGGAGCATACACTCTTCTGATGAGGGAGCACAAGCATTTCAGGATGGCTAATCTGTAGACAAGATCCTATTAAAACGAGGTGCTTAGAAAGCGTTATCTAGGTATAACCTGAAAGAGGAAACAACTGTTTAAGCTCATTTATACAAGATGGAAACTGCTTTTCCTCACTTTATTTCTATCCAGCTGAAGTGCTGCATTGACAGGCGGTGTTGCAAATTCAGTCACACATCTTAGAGTCAAACTGTTAACCTGTAGTCTCATTGCTCACCCCCAGTACTAAAAGCTTTCCAGACCAATTTATGCATTTACTTGCTTCTACTTAATCTGATGGCCTTCTAGCTCTGCATCTGTGATACCCGTTCGACCTCACTGTGATGCAAATTTCTCAGTGCTCCTTGCTCTCAGGAGGACCCTGAAATTAAAGATTCAAAAGCTCCAGAGGCTTTCCAGCTATCGTCAAATCTCTTGAGGGAAAAGAGACTGATGTCACTGACTGAAAATTAGTATACAATCTTGCTGATGTAAATGAGAGATTTTCTGAAATGTCCCTGAAGCAGATGAATAAAACAGTGAATGTTTATGTGTGTGGCTAAAATGGAGGAATGGTAGTAAATATGTAGGAGAAGCTGATGTAGAAAGTAGAAAGGATTAAAAATCTGCTTTTTAGGGTACTGCACTTTGGAAAGAGAAAATGTAGGAAATCCTCATTTCTTACATTGTTGCTTTGCTAGAAAATTTTACAGGTGATTGTAGCAGGTTCAAACCCATTCTCAGTTCATTACTGGAGGGGGGAACAGGTCAAAACTATTGCTCCCTTAGAGACCTTGGCTTTGCAGGGGAGGCAACCTAAGACACTTCTCTGCCAAGGAAAGTCACTGCCTGTGCTCATGGTATATCTACTGAATATCTGGATCTTTGATAGTGTTTTTTGAATGACAATTCAGAATAATAGCACAGAGACACAGACAAAATAAAGCATTACCTGCAACCACCCCAGCTCTTCCACTTGGCGATCTTACATGTTTTACTGTTCCTCTCCCTCATACATGTTCTTGCTCCCCGTGTCAGACCACTTATGCTGCAATTTCCCACACGTTTCACTGAATGCAGTGGGAGATGGCCTAGCCTGGGAAATGACTCAAGGGCCAGAGTGTGTTCCTATGAGCTATAGTAAGGGTCTTGATGCTTGTGACTAGGGTCAGCACACACACCTAGGTAGGTCTTCAGGACTGCTGCAGGGCTGAGCAGTGAGTACCATCCCCTACAGCAGAGATGATGCCCTATACTCATACCTGTAGGGCTTCCTGACTGGATTGAAGCAAGGGGAAGGGAATTGGTGCAAACCCCAATGTCCTGTCAGTATGGAGCTGGGAGAAGCCCAGCACTCAGAGCTGAGACTCGGGAATGCTCTTAGAGCTACTGGATTAGAGTGATTGTAGCATCACAGGGAGAAAAGCATCCATAAATCATAATCCAAATGGCAAGGTTAGGCTTTTATAAGGTTCTGGCGTGGTATGGGAACAGGACTTATAGACTTTAATCTGTCTATGCTGCAAGATTTAATCATACTCTGTTTGCCTATTTTGTAAATGGTCTCTAGACAGTAGACAACTTAAAAGGTGAAGACTGTGTCTGGCAAAAGGTGAAAAAGCTCCCTTAAAGGTCCTGCCTGTTGAGCTGTGAGCAAGGAAGGGTGAGAGCAAAGGATCTCCCTGGGAGGCTGCTCTCAGCAGAGGGGCTCCTGACCCACCAGTGCCTGTGGGGTACGTAAGCCCTACATAAATTGTCACCCCACCAGTTTAATTTCTCTACCAAGGCTCAAGTTCTCAACTTCCCCATCCCACCCTTGAAGTCACAGTAAGCCCCCAGGTACATTTTGGGGCTCGTTGCATAAGCAAAACCTGCCTTTGTATGGAGAGCAAAGGCGGGTGCTCTCCTCGCCTTCCCCTGTGACTGCGGATTGGCTCTGCAGAGTCAGAGCTGACAGGGCTTGGGGAGGGCTCTGGCAGGACTGACTCACTCCCAAAGAGGAACCATTCCAAAATCAACCAGAACTGAAAGGTGGACCTACTGGTAGGAACTGGGGAGTGTGGGCAGTGTCACACACCTGGTGTGTGACATCTGCCTGGTGTTTCCTGCAGCCCCTAATGCCCATTGCAGAGAAGGGCAGGGGGGCACCCAGTCATGAGCTGAGGGGCCTCGGGCTAAGGCCTCCCCACCACCCCCCGGGACATGGTGATGAAATAGTAGCTCTCAGTACCCT
Source organism: Hylia prasina (assembly GCA_013397195.1). Classification (NCBI taxonomy): domain Eukaryota; kingdom Metazoa; phylum Chordata; class Aves; order Passeriformes; family Sylviidae; genus Hylia; species Hylia prasina. Next base: position 417,049 of record VYXD01003631.1, read on the forward strand.
GCACACGAGCTAGAGAAGCAGGAGCCTGATCACTCTGCATTGCCTTCATTGAACTCCTCCATTTCCCTGGGACCCATGTTTTGCTCTGCCCATGGCAGGATTTTTGTGCCTCTGACTGCTTTGATTCTGAGCTACACTCAATGCTTGCAGCGTATTTTCTTAACGCGTCTGCAATGCAGCAGGGCTGTAGTAACACAGCCAAACCCAAACCATTTTATACCTCACTTAGCTGGCTCGTACAGTTAAGCGAGTCTCCTAAGTGCAAGCAGCTCAGCAGCACACCAGGATCCTGCAGCCCAGCTCTACACCTTGCTTATAGTAAGTACTGTTTTTCAGGGAAAAAGCACACACACCAAAACACCGATTCCAGCAGTGCATTTTATGACATTAAGAGGAGTCCAGTGATATCTGAGAGTGACCATCTTCTTTCCCTGCTTTCCGTAGAGCTCCCGCTCACTACAGCAGCACAGAGGCAGCAAACACTTCTAGTCCATATCAAAGCACTTTGGCAGGGATTTGTTTGACACGGAAAGGCTTACAAGCTCCACCTCGGCAAGGTTTCACTACAAGAGCTGCTTGTCATGTTCAGTCGCTGCCTGCCAAAATTCCAGTGGAGCCAATGACCCCTGCAAACAAGCAAGAGTCTCTGCAATGACACCCCAGTGCCTCAGCATTTTGTCACAGGCTGCCTCTCCACTCATGGTTCTTCTCTTCAGAGGGTCAGAACCTAAACCCATGCTGCCAGCCACTTTGTTCTGCAGCTGAGAGTTCAAAATATTTGTCTCCGGAACCGGCTGTTCCTTTGTTAAACCAGTTTCAGCGCACCGGGACTGCGGAAATCGCCGGTCACTTTTTGAATGGAAGCAGTGCTTTGCCCTTAACTTCGCTATTAAACACTGATGGTATGGGTGTGGGGTTTAAAAAGTTCAAAAACAATTAAAATTAGAAGCAAAATGCCTGGTGGGTCAACTCCGGTTCTCTACACACCTGCAATTTAGGAAACGTAGGAATTGTAGGATTTGTTTGCTGCTGTTCGGGGATGGAGCTAAGGGGAAAAAAGTCAAAGTTCTGAAAAAAAGAGGCAGCTGAAAACAGAGAGGGCAAACACAGCAAAAAGCAGCAGAGAGCAAGTCCCCACAGATCTCCCAGTGCTCCGTTTGGAGGGTGTTGCCCTCCAGCTTGGTCCCATTGCTGCAGGCAAGACACGCGGTCCCACCTGGGCAGGCGAAAGGCGCTTTCTTACTCACCGGTGCCGGCAGCTCCCGCAGCCAGCGCCAGGGCAGAGAGCAGGGCGAGCAGCCCGGGGCTCCGCATGCCGCCCCGGCAGCGCTCCCGCCTGCGGGGCGCTCCGGCAGGCTCCCCGCTGCACCCCGACATCGGCGTTTCCTGCTTCCTGCCGGGGAGCATCCGAGCTGCATTTCTTCAGGAGATGGACTCTCTTTGATGGGTTTTAGGAAGTGATGTAATTCCGTCTGGGCCTGTCAAGCGAGCAATGATTGCAAAAGAAAGAAGAAGGAAAAAAAAAAAAGCAGAAGTTGCTCTTCAGGCACACGCTTGGCTGAAGCGCCTTTATGCTGTAGGTGAGAGAGCTCCCGCTCTCTTCCTCTCCTTTCACTCCTGACTTTACTACCTTCTATCTTCATCCACACACAGTGCCACAGATCATACAAGTACAAATGAGACACAAAACCTCATATATGTGTGTTTTCAGGAAGGTTTTATGTCGCTTTTCAGGGTGGTTAAGCAAGAAAATTTCAATAGTGCCTCCCCTCCTGCCTTGGTTTTCAAGCTGTAGTTCTCCCCACATCAAGGTGGGAGATTGCATGAATTTACAGTTCCAAAAGGCAGCCCCCAAGTGGGCTGTCTTCAGCAAATGGGATGAATGGATGAATGGCTGGCTCTCTTAGGAGCCTATAACTGAGTATTCTGGGCTGGTTTGTGCAGAGGAAGAGAAAAAAGAAGAAAACCACATCCTTTTTTATTACAAGCAGGTGGCTTAGTGAGAAAGCACTGACACCAATGTGATGATGGCTGCAGATGACAGGGGACAGGTTTCAATCCCCACCAGGGTGCAGGGCCTCGCATGGGGGCCCACAATGCCACAGCTGATTGAGGTGGCAAGGAGAAGGTAATCCTGCCTCCCTTCCTGATTCCTCTTTATTTTCGCTCCCCGTTGGCAGTCTCTGTCTGGGTGTGCAGACCTTGGCTGTTGCCCCCCCAGATGCTGCCCTGTCCTCTGTCCCCACCACCCCATCACTGTCCACACACTCACGTAAGAGCTGGCCAGGGGCTTCCACACATTTCCTATTGGGCGGTGCTCTGTGGGTAAGAGCAATGGAGAACTTAAAAATTAAACCAAACATTTTCAATCTTCTTGCTGTATAGGATGGGCCTAGCCAGGGCTCAGGATTTGGATCTGAATCTGAACCATACACATGCCCAAGCAGGGAAAAGGGTTGGACCATAGATTTGGGCTGTTCCACTGTAGAAGTAAGAGCTAGCTCTAAAATTAATACCTCTGAGTTGAGGAGAGTCTGCACTCCAGATTTTAGTCTGGAGTATCCCAGGTTAGACCCATTGTAAATACTCACATAAAATTTTCCAGTAGTAGTCTAAGGAGGGTTGAATGGTGACTATGTAGGAGCTTCATGGTACTTCACTTAGACATGAGTCTGTCAATATCTGACTTCTGGTCAGAATTTGTTGAGTTCTGGAATCTGTCAAAGCTGGTGAATCTTTCTGTTCAGATTGGTGGGAAGTGATCAATTGCTGCTCTGCTTCTCCAGCTAATATTTTTTCTTAACACGCTGATGCTTTTATAGGTCATCAGTTATAGGTTGTTTAGCGTGAGTAGCAGAGAAATAGGTCAGTGATTCATTTAATGACCAGCTTGTTGATAGATTTAAGCCACTTGAATGATATAGTTAACTTAAAAACTGAACTGGTTGCTTAGTATTGGCAATGTGTGTTTATGAACTTCATAAAATAGTGGGGAGGGGAAGCAAAGTTGTAGCATTTGCACCTACAAGTAGATAAAGAGGAGCTCTGAGTTTTAAAAGCAGTACACTGACAAACTAATCAAATATTTCTAGGAGATATTCTTTACTATGATGCCAGAGTTATGCACAATAACACTTATCAGACAGAAGTGTCAGAGGTGAGACTTGCCAATACTTTTAAGATTTTTCCATTAAAAAATGACAGAAACTCCAAGGATTAGTAGCAGTGTCTAATTGGCATAGACTGTTTGAATGATGGACCTCCAGAAATTGAGGCTACCCATCTGTACTCAGAGGTAATTCTGTCTAGTCTGGCAATAGGAAAACTGATAATGGGCTGGTGGCCAGCACGAGCATTATTTTCAGCCTTTATTTTCAGGAGCAGAGTCTCAGATCCCAAGGCTGTCACTATTGTCTATCTTCAGCTTTCCTTGAACTTTAGTCAACAGTAGGCAAAGTCTTACTATGTAACAGTTTTCATTGTTTTAACGTACAGAAAAGATGTGCTATACTCCTTTCCATTTCTTCCCCATCTTCTTCCCAGCTTTGCCACTCTAATACCACATGTGCTGCAAACATATTCTTCTGATCTATCCCTGCATATTATTGCCCTGCAAATTTGTGGTTTTTCCCCATTCTGTAGACTCAGCCCAGCTTGCTCATCCATTACAAAAACATAAACCTAGACAGAGAAATTGGAAGGGAAAACAGGAAAGGATTTGTGTTTGGTTTGTATCTTTGCTGCATTTTTACGCCTTATTTCTACTGTAAAGAATACTTTTTTCCCTTTCAGTCTTTCTGCATAGGTTTTAGCATTTCCCCTCAAGTTCCCATCAACTGTTATTGACAAATGTTTGGCTAACAACTCATCACTGCCCCTTGCAAGCAAGATAGCCATCTACTGCTGTGTACACCAGTATGATTTCTAAGGCAAATAAAAGTACAGGAAATGTGACTCTTGGCCACAGTACCTTTTAATTAAGATTTTAGAGGGATATGAAGGTGGTTTGACATGCATTTGATTATTCTATTTTTTTTTTTTAAACTGTAGAGGGTTAATGAGGTATTTTGGATGTTGACAAATTAGACTCTCAATCAAGGGCAGTTAGCTTGGTCCATCCCCAGCAGCACTGGGATCGTGCTTCCCTGAAGTACTCCCAGCAGGCTCCCTTTTGCCTGCCTGGGAAAAAAGGTTGGTAGCTTTGCCTCGGTTGTCTTCAGCCTCATGTGTCTCTCTTCATAATTGAAATACAGAAACCAAATGCTTTGGTGACAACTTTGTTGCAAAACAGATTTGTGCATTTGGAAACCCGTGTAGCTTCAGCCACGGATGATTTTGTAAGAGGGGTAGATTGTATTTGTTTATTTCATAGGCCTTAGTGCATTTACTAGGACCCACAATGCACCTTAGCAAAAAGAAGTGTCTTTTCGCAGGTAAAACCAGTAAATTTTTGGGGTGCTTACAATATATGTTACCCATGTGGAAACATTTGTGCATATTCAATGTTACTGTTTCATTGGGTTTTAGAGTATAAAGGGCATTTCTGACTGCAAAGCTAGGCTGTTTGCTAATGTTGTTCCCTAACAGAGAAGGATTTGCATCATTGAGATTACAGGATGTCATTGGGGTGACATTTTCAGAAAAACAGAAATGTATTGCAATGCTGAAACCACTTGGCTGATGCCCTTCTTGTTCCTTTTTTCTGTGAGAACAACAGCAGCTAAACTTTTTCAAGTGATGTGGCAAGGGGATGGTTAGTTACAGGGCTTTTATTACAAACCTGCTGGTGCAGCTTGTTTGCTGCAGTCTTCAGCAGCTAATCCATCTGCTCTGAAGTGCAGGCAGGGGCTAGAGCCGGCCAAGTTCTGCTAGTCCCTTAATGACTTGTTTCTGTCTCGGACATATGTTGAGAAAGGACAGATAAAATTTTCCCACAAGTTTCTGTGAAAGAATGGAAAATAGCAGTGTACTGCAATTCACTGCAACATTAAAAAAAACCCCCAAAACCGAACATCAAAGCAAAAGAGTTTGAGCAAAGCCCACAGGGATCTTCTTGAGTCAGCCAGAGTGTCAGCTGCAATGGCACTTCTGCAGGCTGCTGAGCTAAGTAAGATTTGCAGAATCAAGGCTAAAATCCATCCTTGTGTAGAAATCTCATGGGAATCTGGAACCGCATGCACGGTTCCACTTGTTTCAGAGCAAGCAATGCCTGACTGAGTTGCAGATGACAAAAAGCTCTCTTTCCAACAAATTCAGGTCCAGATTATATGAAAAGACAAGTTACATTTTATTTCATCCACAGAGGTGCTTCAGGAAAAGTTTTAGGTTTTTCTGAAACCAATGCCAGCAGTATAAATTAGAACAAAGCTTGAAACAAGGAGATATTATCCCTAACTGGGACACTATAACTAAAATGAGAGTGACAATAAAAGCATAAAAACAAGTATATGCCATTTTTAAGAATCTCTTTGCTTAACTGGACTTATAATTTTATTTTTAATTTTTATTTTCTTTTTCTTTTTTTTTTCCTTCCACTTGCATAGCACAAGCTGTTATTTCATGCTGACAGTATTTTGGGTACTTCAGTAGGAACAGAAAAAAAAACCCCCAAAACTAAAATTGAAAATATTCAGATGTTTGCATCTAAGTTTCATTTACAAACTAAAAAATAGCTTCAAAGAGAGACTTCTAAGATCGAAAATGTCTGAAATGGAAGAGGCCTCAGGGTGCATCAAGAGCATTGGCAGATTTATATTGAAGTGTAGCTGGACACTTCTTTCTACTCATTTTTGGGAAACCTGTACATGGATTATACATTGTGCACATGCCAAAAGATTCCTGAGTTATTTGTGACTTGTGTAAATTCCTAAAATAGATGATGCCTCCATTTGTTGTAGTACTGACTGTGTTTTGAAAGATGTGTCCTCCTGGAAGCTCAGCTTTCCCTCAGGCAAAATCCACAGCTGAAACTGCACTTCCAAAAGGACAGTGTCTGGTCAGCAAAGTCATCTTGTTATTTGGCCACAAGAGAGACACAATTACTGGCTGATGTAGGTAGTCCCCAGCAGAGCTTTATTCTAGCCTAGTGGAGATTCACCCATAAAATCCCTCACACAACAACCTTCCTAGACTCCTATCCTTGAAACCCAGGTGGGACTCCATGGGGTCTATCTTTGTCTCAGTGCAGGCTGCATAAAGGTGGGATGAACACCCCAAAGTACAACTTTAGAGTTTGGGGTTTTTTAAAGCCTGTACTTACCTCAAAGCTACCAGCTTCACATTCTTTTTGATAGCTAAATAGTGTTTTTTCCTAACTTTGCAACTTCAGAGTGCTCCTGGACTCCAACAGTGGTTTTACCCTTTTCTGTCCCCAAAACTGTCTATTTAAACATGGAAAACCCAGGGGTTTGGGCCAGGATACTGTGCCCCACTTATTTTCAAAACTGTGCAGAGCACCCTCATGAGACATGAGGCCATGAGCATCTCAGACAAGCAGTCAAGGCCTGAGCAATGCAATTCTGAGAATCAAATTTTCAGGCACTTTTATTCATTGTAACATACCACTACTGTGAGAGAAGCTTACAATTTATTAATCTCTTATATTTTGTTCTTCCAAGGCCAGTGCGGGAATGAAACTGAAATAAAAAACATCAGTTTTTAAAAAGTCTTGGGTCACCTTCGTGACATTTTATTTATGAGTAAATCAGGCTTTTGCTTCTTTGTGGAAGAACACAGGGATTTATTAGTTAAAGGTTTGTCTCATTCTCTGAAAATATTTATGCACATGTTGTATTAGGGTTTAAGATGGAATTAGAGACTGAAATTATATAAATGGAAACATAAATTTTCTGTGGGGCAGCAGTATCCCAAACTTGTATTACAAATATACAGTTGATGTAAACAATCCAAATCCTAGTTAAAGGAACAAATGGGTCATTGGGCACTGCAACTCTGTTGTCAGGAAAGGGTCCCCTTCCACTCTCAGTCAGGGATTGAGGAACACATCTGACCAGAAGTGAACCCCAAAAGATGAGCCATGTAATAAGCTAGGAAGAATTCATTTGCTTGAGATGCCTTGCAGAGGGATGTGAGTGTGTTCAAAAGCCTGTTCAGAATGGGAGCTGACTCCTGAGTCTCTGGTGCTGGGAATAAAGCTGTTTTATACAGAAATGGCTGTTCAGGCACAGGAGAGCAGCAGACCTCCCAGCACGGACAGATAATGGCAGACAATATCCATGCAATTTAGAAAAAAACTTCAGAGAATGGAAACTCTTTGTGGCTGCTCCTGGGGGTGACAGAAGAAACATATCCTGGATGTCCCATGCAAGGATCAGAGCCTTGTCTGGTCACAGGCTTTCACGTGCCAGCTCACTTGATAGATGCATGGTCAGCAACTTAAATGGGGCAAAAAGCTGCCAGCTGGTGAATTATCTTTACATGAAATGTCAGTGCTGTGTGTCTTACATGGAGGTGCCTACTCAGTAGTTGTCACTTACAAGTCAATGCTAGCTTAAGATCTGGCTTGAAAAAACCCACAGGGCTCTGTAGAAATTGAAATATTTCTCTTAAAGAGATAACAAGAAGTGAGATTGATGAATTAAAGGATTGAAAACCAAACAGAAATCTGTCTCGGGTGCAATCACTGGGGAATTTACTAAAATGAAGAGTAGAGAGACAAGGTACTTGAGGGAAAGTAAACTAGATTTTTTAAAATCCTCCTTACTTTCATTTCTAGGGTGCTTTAGCTGGACGTCCAAAGGTATTTTCTCAGCTGTGAACAATTCATAAGAAGAGAAGAAAATCTGAAAAGCACATTCCTTCAGGAATACTAGACCATTAAAAAGCACACCAGCACATCCAAACTGTAATGTGAGTACTAAGATTTTTCCAGCCACACCTAAAGCATCTGAAGATAATCTTTGACGTCCTAAAATAATGCTGCTTAAATGTTGCTTGATACTTTTTTAGGCTGTGGCAGCTCTCATTTGATCCTCCCATCTAGGTCCCTTTTTCTATTCTTGAATTAAATGTTCTCAACTTCTTCCTTTGCATATTTTCACTGTAATTACTGAACTCAGCTTCACATATAGTTTATATAGAGTCCAGACTCTAAAGAAACATTAAAGAACAAGCTTTTTTAAAGATTCTCAGATACCTAAAAATGCAAATAACCACTAACTACATTTAAGAGTAGGGATATCTGGGACAAATTCTGTTCCTGGATGATTTGAAAAAATTATTTTCCATATTTTTCCATTTAAATACCTTTAAAGGACCTAACCCAAGTGCTCGGTTCTAGTGTAGTGTTATGAACTAACATTTAAAATCATGGAAGCAGCCTCCAGTCCTGTCCTGGTCTAGCTCTGCAGAATCTGAGGACATATTTAAGCATATGAATAGTCCCAGTAGAATTAAGGAAACAGCATCCAGCTTTAAACCAGACAGATATTAAAGGAAAAAGGTGTGATAGTCTGCCGAAAGACTGTATTTATAATGTGTATGCAAGCAAGAGGCTAAATTCAGGCTGTTTGGAACCCTCTCAGCCTGTGTTTTGAGCCTGTGCCTGTTTAACTTCAGGCTCCTGAATCAAAATGTGCTAGTGGTCCTGAAGGCACTTTGCCTGCTCCTCTATGCAAGTGGAAATTGGACTGAAGCAATGAAACACAGCTGATTAATAGAAAATAAACATATTTTTGAAACACGTCTTTTTTTAAAAAAAATGTTCAGTTGAAGCACTTGCTATATGGCATTACATTGTTAATACTGGTTTGACTACCACAGATGCTAATATGTGATATATCCTTTTGTCAGGGTGATTATACTAGACCCACATATTGCTAACTCAAAAGTTTTCAACAGCCTTTGCAGTGCCAAGGCAGCTGTTTCAGAAATTTTACACTTTTGTCTAGAATCTAAACTCAGAAACCATGCTGAAACCTGGAAAATCATATATCTGCAACCTCATTTTCAGATGGAAATGTGAGTAGTGTCTTGCCTACAATTGTTATTTCTCTGAAAACCTTGTCACAACACAGGCTGTATTTAATCACTGACTAGGTCTTCATACAGATGATAGTATTTTTTGGTGATATGCATTCAAAATGCCATCAGTCACAACCCAGGGAGGGATATGCTGAGGGCATTTGTGGCAGAAAGCATTGCTTCTCAACACCTTGTGTTTAAATTTAACTTTCAGTTCAGTATAGCTGACTGTAGTGCTGCAAGGCTACCTGGGGAAAAAAAATCATTTGGCCTTCTGCTTGAGAAATCCTTTTCTAAGAGTTGGGTTGGATGTACTGCAGCACATTTTCAGGTGGATCTATGTTTTGACCAGTATCTGTGATGGCAGTGCAGGATGACACACCTTCATTAAATATTTTTTTGGTTGGTGTGACAGTGAAATATACTTCAGTATAGATACTAGCAGCCCAATTACACATCCTAATAGCAGTACACAGACTGATACCCCTTACCTCCTGTGGCTGCCTTTCTATGCATCTGTCCATGCCACAATCACACCCCTGTGCCAAAGTGTAGGTGCATCAAGTGAGGTCAGAAGTGAGAAGATCATGATTCTGACAGGCTGCTACCTTGCCTACATCCTGCTCTCTGAGGCTTGATCTTCTGTCAGAAAGTACAGGTTTGATACTTAGGTGTACCCTGAGGCAAGCAACACCAAAATTCTGTGGGAACTGGCATTCAGCCAGTCACAGGCAGATGCAGCAAGAATGAAAGAGGTCAGTCCTAACTAATGGCTGCTAATGAAACCCCTGATGGAAAGAATTGTACATATGATCCTATAGGAAATAGAAGCTTCCTGGAAGTGAATATATAATTCCTCTCTTAATCCATTTTGGTTCTGAGTACTTAATTGTGAAGCTTTATGTCTTCTACCATGTCTGCAAAGGTCAATCCACACCTAACCTGAGCCTACACCCTTCTTGAATGTACATAAGGGCAGATCTCAGCGTGGTTTAAATTCTTACAATTTTATCTCCACATAGAGAGAAATGTGGAGTTCATTTGAGGTTCACAACTCATTCTTTTCCCATTAGAGCTGGAAATGCTTTTAGAGACTGCAAGTATCTGATACACAACAACAACAACAAAAACCCAAAAAACCCCCCAAACAAACAAACAAAACCCCACAAATAAACATGCCGAATATAAGTGCTATATTTAAAGCCTGTAAATCAGGAGGGTGAATGGCACAGAACCATCCCATGTTTCCAAACTGGGGATGTGATCAGGCAGGTGGCTGACGGAATTTTTAATCACTGGAATGGCAGACAGGAAGAAGAGAGAAGGATGAATGATTAAAAGCAAACCAGTACCTGCATTACTGCTTTTGGAGGATGCAAGCCCACAAACATGTGTCTTGCCTGAGGAGTCAGCATCCTAATAAAGAGGCTGGCTCAGCCCACTTGGGAGGCAGAGCAGCAGTTAAACCTCCTGCTGGCTGGATCCTATGGGCTGTTTTCCACACATTGCAAATTTCTTCCTAATCCTTGCAGGTCAATATGCTTCTGAACACTAGCAGAACTCCCCCCAAAGAACACTGTTCAAAATGATCCCCTTTGTGAGGCTGCACCAGTGAAAGCCACTGGGTTCTCCCCTGTGAGATGAGGTGAGAGGATAAAGAAATCTGAGGGAAGATTTGAATTCATAAAGCTACCTAATCCCATTCCAAATAATTCTTTAGGAAGCTTACATTAATGTAAGTTTCATATAATCTCATTGTCCAGGATGCTATCTGCCATCCCAGTGTTAGTCCTCTGCAGTTATCACTGCAGATGTTGGCAGTTCACAAAGAATGCAGGTTTGGAGTTGCACATGTACATTACGGCTAGGTATAAATAAAGGTGTAGATATTGTTAGGGAATGATCAAGTAATTTTACTAAAGCTATTTAACCACGAATATTTAAGAAGAAATTGTAAGATGATTTCTAGTCACCCCAGAATTATGTTTGCCAAATCCTCTCCTCTTAGCTCTGGCAGGCAAGCTGTTGGCATCAGATTAGACTTCGACAAAGCTCGGAAGGTGTTGTATGATTTAGAGCACCTAAATCTACATGAGGTGAGTGAAGGCCAGGTAAGGATGGGACACATAAAACTACAAGTTCAGCTTTACCTTTTTGAGTTTGGATTTCTGCTGCCAACTTCTACACGGTGAAAAGGTATGAAAAACATTGCCAACTTCGCAAGAAATTATCAAACCCTAAATTTCTTTTGCTTCCTAAGAGAATTTCTGTTTCTTTTTGAAAAGATTGGATTGGTAATAGGACATGTAGGGGGAAGCCTCCTGATGGGGCATTGGAGGGTTGTCTGTATACATTCAACAAGCAGAGCCAAGAGCCTGTAGCTCTGTCTGCCTGTACTTGTATTTCTGTCCTGCTGTTGCACGTCTGTAGCATTTGCCACATCTGCTCCTCTGCAGATGCTCACTGTACAATGTACTGAGTCTGGTCACCCTCAGCTCCCACAGGGAATTAAGGGTTTTTCTCTATTAGAATTTGAATTGTAATTCAAATTTGAATTGTTTGCCTTTGTCGTGTGTTGAGTACACATGTAACACTCAGAGCCACTTTTTCTCAGAGCAGTAAAACTGATATCAACTGTGCCAGCTTTTCAAAAATAGTTTAGCAGTTGTTGGTAACATAATAAGTATCTCTAATTCAGATCCCAAGTTCATATTACCAAGTGTCTCTTGGTTAACTTCTGAAAAGCCATGTCAATTTTCAAGCTCATGTGACTCTTACTGAAACGTCTAGACTCTGCAGAAACTCTTCTTACACGGAAATGCTGTTTCAGCCTTGCCTTGTCTCTAGGCAAATGTCTATTTGCTTACTGAACGTCGATGGGCCCTGGGTAGGGCAGTGACAGACAGTCTACACAAATCGTGTGTCATTAGCTCTGGGGAAGAAAACTCAAACTCAAACTTGTGTCAATTTTGAAGTGGAGCTGAATTGTGGGTGGCCATTTCTTGCTATCCAGAATTCAGAGAACTTGTGGTGTTACCTCTCATAATAATTTCCATAACAATAATAATGGAAATGGAATTACAGAGGACTCTCGATGTTGATTTTTAATAAAAGTTCTGCTTAACCTGACTTACAAATTCTCCTTGAGTTCCTGCAGGGGAATCTCAATAGACCAGGACCCTGCCTTTTAACTCCTCCTTTTTTATGTTCTACCTGCATTTCTCTATGATCTTAGGCCATATGGGCTCACTACAAAGCAGAACACGGCACCAATATCTGAAGTCTCACAAACAGCTATTGAAATAGCAAAGAGCAAAAATAAACAACAAAAGATGTAGGGTCAAATAAAAACCTTGATAAATATTAGCTAATGTTTGAGCTGGCTTTCAATCTGACCTTTTACTGCAACATTGTAACACAAACAGTCCCAAATTCCGTATTTGTGCAGGTTTTGTTTGTGGGTCTATTTTTCACAAGGTTAAAAAAAAAAAAGAATAAGATTCATGCTGGTGATGAGGAGTGCAAAATAAAGGTTCAAACAAAGGCAAGACATGAAATGACTAAGAATAGAGGATGGGAAAAAATAAAATGCAAAGAGGTAAATTTAGGGAAGATAACATACTTTTAATCATTACATAATCTTTGATATAAGAATATCATGAAGACATGCCAAGTAAGATAGTAGAAAAACTGGTTGTCTTCAGAAAGAGTTAAGTACTTGTTTTTTAAGGAGAGTACTGGACATGAAATCATAGAAAGGAGGACAAAGGAGGTTGAAATACAGTTTAAATATTAGATGAGGCCAGTAAAAGAGGAAGGAAGAAAGAGCTAAGGGTAGGGATATCATATCTAGAAATGGAAATATAAAAGTGAAATGTGAGAGAGATGCTATACAGGCAGGTAGGGGTAAGAGGTGAAAGAGAAATACGAGCAGTTTAAACAAAGATACTAAATGTCAAATTGAGAACTTCAAAAGAACGGCTCAGAAGGGACCACTGACAGAAAGGGAAAAAGGAGACACCTGAAAGGAGAGAGAGATTATGTGTTTTGTTACCAGTTCTCTTGGACATCCTGGGGGACTGCTGGAAAAAGCACTGCACACCCTCCCCTACAAAAGGAAAAGACAAAAAGAAATAATGACATACTAGATGTTTTCAGCTAAATGAAGCAAGGATTTGAGAAAGCCACTAAATAAAGCAATGGAGAAACTAGGGCCTATGATCACGAGGATGTGTACCAAGAGGGTGATACTGGCTGATACATGAGCCAATTCAAAAATATGACCTGCAAAAGATAATATTAGAAATAGGGAGAATACAGAGGAAAGCAGCTTGCCAGAAGGTTGGGCCAGCAATCCTAATATTAACATTAGAATTGTCAGGATATGAATGAATATAAAATAATAAGGGCAATGGATGAAAAAGAGGTAGAAGGGGAAAGAAATAGAATTTTGAATAGCCGAGTATCATATTGCATCATTTATACAGGTTAGAAATAGGAGGCACCAACGCTGCTCGAAGAAAAGCAGCGCTTTCATTAGGTTGTCTCCTTGTATGCATGATACAGAGGCAGCCCCAGAGCACATCTCTCAAGAGAAGTAGGTGCCTTCAGATGAGAAATCCAGCAACTAGTTACCATGTCTAAGTAATTCTTGAATAGAGAGTGTTTTGTAAGAACTTCTCCAGAGCAAGAACTTCTCTTTCAGCTTTGCTACTGAGCAGTGACCAGGAGAGCGGAGACATCTTAATGCCCTCCTCAGCAGGGTCCCACAGTCTTCAAACAATAAAACATCAATTATTTAATTTGGCATTTGGGGTCCCACAGTCTTCAAACAATAAACCTTCAATTATTTCATTTGGCATTTGGGGTGAGGTTGCACCATCCCATCAGACCACAACTTTCTCAGACAGGTGAGTCACTACCTGGGTGATTACAGCCGAGTGCTGGCACAGCACACAGAGCAGCTCTGGAACTCACCTCCCCAGTGACACAGCCACTCCCCGTGGGCAGGCTGGCAGCTCACACAGGTTGTAGCCACCTGTGGGAGTGACCTGTTCCCCTTGGTGCTATTCATGCACAAGGCTGGAATGTTGTGGCAGAGGCAGCATGACATGAAAGCTTAGGAAGAACGTGAGTTGCAGCTGAAATATTGTAAGACACAGAAAGCCATTTTAAAAATTGTCAAAAACTCTCACTCAACAGATTTGGTAATTCAGTGTGCTATTTATTCACTTCACTGATTGCACTAATTTGCAATTTACACTTTTCCATTCTGCTCAAAGAACAGAGGTGACACAGCTATGCATAAGTTGGCAAGACACTATTGACTTCCCCACTCTGCCTTAACCCAGATGTTAAATGGTTTTAACTAGATCAATCAACAGCTACATTTGACAGGAGAAAATTCAGCTCAAATACAGTAACTGTGCTACCAAGAAGGGAAATGAGCTACACCTGAATTCCTGTTTCTATAAACCAATGATGTGGTTATACCACCATGCAGTTGTATCAGGAAAAGGGAATCACACGTCTATACCATGCTGCTTTACCAGCATAAAGGCTGTGTGTAAAATCAGGCTGTCAGACATCAAGTTGTTATATTTTCATCTGTTGCAAAGATTTTTTTCTGTTGTTAATGAGTGACGCTGTCACTCATCCCAAAAATGAGCAAAAATTTCAGTTAGATTTGTTTGTTTATTAGTTGACTAGGCTTGATTGTGATTTTCAAGGAAGCCACCCCCACCCCCCCAACAGGCATATTAAAACATCTAGATACAAATACTGACTTCCTTGTGTAAATTTAAAAACAGTTCTCTGGCCACAGCAGTATTCAGGCCAAATGAGACCTTTGCAAACCCTTCATTTAACAGATGCCTCCCAAAAATAGGAAGCACCAGCTTTTATTGATATTAAAGGAATAAAATAACATGAAACACTGTCATTATAGTCCATGGTTGCCCAGTCACCATACATTTCAGTTGTCTTGAGTAGGCCAATATTACTCTACCATTTCAATAAACATGGCCACCAAAAAAATTTGAAAGTATTTTACTAATATTCTGATGTTATAATTTAACTTTACAAAAATATTGCACATAAAATTTAAAATCACTAAAGACTCTGTGTGTTTGAGGGTATTATTCTCAAGATTTGTATAATAATGTGAAACCATCGACTAATTTACTCCCTCGATTGCCTGGCTATCAGAATGTCACAAATCCTGGATATACATGGATTGCTCTCCTACAAATCCCTGACTGCCTCCTCTCTTCCATTTTTGCCTAAGGCTGCAAAAAGTTGTTATTTCCTTTTACCATTAGGGGTGAGCAGTCTTCCTTTTGGTAACAGTTTAAAAAAAAGATGTCGTTTTATAGACCTGAAAGGCATCCAGAATTGCACACACAGTAACACACACAAATAAACAACAGTGTAGTACTTCTTAGAGTTTTCAAAAACCTATGCATTTTTGAAGAGCATACTTATTTTACATATTACTTATCTCAATAATCAATCTGAGGATGTTTTTTATTATATCAAACATAGTTTCCAAATATTTTTTCTACTTTGGCCTTGTCTAGACATCGGTTATATTTTTAAAACTTCATATTTTCAGTTCCCACTTCTAGAAGTCACTTTTGCATTACCAAAAGCAATCTCACTGACTTGATGCTGAACATAATCACTACCTAACCATAGCACGAAGCAGAAAAGCTACAGAGAAAAAGCACATTGTTGTCCATACTAATATTAAAGTATTAAAGAAAACGACTGCCTTAGTTACCTGCCTTTTGTAGAAAAGGTTCTTCATGTTAAATATGATGCAATCTAAAGCTATATTCTTCCTCTCCCTCCAAAAGATACCAGCCCAAGATATAAAAAGCCAGTGTCCTGGTGGTTTACCCAGACTATGTAAAGAAATCTCCAGCTCAAACTGTGTGCACAGGCTAAACTGACAAACATTTACACAGCACACTGCTTCCTTTCGCACTGTTAGCATTTTGGATCTGGGAGTCTGCAGCTCCCCGTGACAAACACCTGAAACAGCATTCAGAATGGATTTCATTTTCACTACCTATAAATGTGACCAGAATCCAAGCAAGGAGAAATATTTGGGCTCTTAAATAATTTTGAAAACTATAGTGTTAAAATATAAAGTGACTGACACACAGAACCAGTTTTCAGTGAGTGCATTTTAGCTTGGTTTCTCAGAATGAACTAGGAGGCTAGTCCTAGTTCATATATTCTCTAAAGATACAGGATTTTGATAGGCTGTATGATTTTTAAAGCAAGTTCCACAACTCACCTTCAAAGTCCAGGCCAAATTAGTAAATCCTTCCTGTTGTTTTCATGAGGGAGTATGACAACACTCAGTAATTCACTTCCTTCCTTTCCAGCTTCCTTTCCAGACATTATTTCCCATCTCCTGATTTTCTAAGCCTCTTCTTGCAAAAATGACACTTCTTGTAGAGTGAACCCTTGTTTAACCAAGATTTGCTGCTTACATACATGAGCCT
Source organism: Hylia prasina (assembly GCA_013397195.1). Taxonomy (NCBI): domain Eukaryota; kingdom Metazoa; phylum Chordata; class Aves; order Passeriformes; family Sylviidae; genus Hylia; species Hylia prasina. The sequence goes on from VYXD01003631.1 coordinate 433,545, forward strand.
TGCTCGTTCAGATCCAACACTTTCACACTCTGAATTCTCTCAGAAGGAAAGAGAGTTTCTTTATCTGGAACCCAGGCCAGTGAAGGCCACACGGAGTAAAATCATAACAACTTACACCTTTACTATGTGTAAAGAAAACTTTTCCCTAAACTTCCCTCCAGCGGGACAAGCTGTTGCAAAGAAATAGATTTTAAATCAAAAGATTACTACAGGAAAAGTGTCTGCAGGTGTCTGTGGGATTTAGATGAACTTCAAATAAGCTTAGTCAGAATAGAAAGTACTTTGCAGAAGCTTGTTCTAAAGTATTTAAGCAAGCAGAATGTGACAGATTGTTAATGTAAAAGATTTTTCATCTGTTTTATAAAATAATGAATACCTAGAAGAGATAATTCAGAGGAGTACCTTTTTTCAAAGAATCTATAAATCTCCATGTAGGACTTTATTTATTGGAATTTCAGCAGAAACTTCTTATTTAATCAGAATATATCCTTTGGATGGAATTCACATAATATACTTCACAATCATAAACCAGAAGTTTGTGGGATTTTTTTTTTTGGACAGAGTTCTAGTAGAACTAGTTCTAGTTCTAGTAAAATATTCATATTCATTTTTCTCACCAACTGTAATTTTCACTGTCTTCTAACAATCTGATATATTTTCTGAAATGATTTCACAAATATGAAAAGCGTCCTACACGAGAAAAAAAACAGTAAGCAAAGCTATAGCCAAACTATTTATTTACAACTGAAGATTCACATACGCATGAGATTTTTTTCTCATGGTTTAATTATAGGCAGCATAATAGATTTTTATTATGCAGGCTTCCTAAAGAGTGTCCATAAAATATTTTCTTCTTCCTCAAAATTAGAGAAATTACTATCTCCAACTTTTGAAAAAAAATTGAATTGATTGATATGGAAAGGATTGAAAACAGGTTTTGAAAAAAGCCAGAAGGTCACATAGAGTGTGGATTTTGGCTCTGATATGATTACATTGTTTGAAATGCATACTCAAAGACATGTAAATGTACCGTGATTTACACAACTTCACACTGCAATCATGCAAACAGCACCCTTGCTAATGGGACTTTTAGTGATAAACCACATTAGGGCATTGAATCCTACAGCAAAGCCTCCAAGTATTGAAAATAAAACAAGAGCTCAGTGAGGTTTTTACTGCAGATACTGAGGGGTTTTTTCTGAATTTACTGGAGAAATACATGGAGTTGCACAGAAAACCATACATCAAATCTATGCGGCAAAAAAGCTGAAAAGGATAGAAGGACCTGCCTTTTTGACCTCTTCAAAGACCAAGTAAAGGTCTGTTTATGTTTGACTCTTGGATAAATAATTATGCCATTCGAGTGTATCCACACATGAGCAGTTTAAAGAAAACAAAACAACACATCAAACCTGTGGTAACTTTCTGCTGTTCATCATCTGCTGCAAGAGTAAATGATGACCTGAATTGTTTATGAAGGGCGAAAAATATTTCTTTTTAAAATGCCTTACTTCTCAGAACTTAAGCATGTATTTTCTGTTTTACTCAATTTTGGGTTTATGTATCAAAAGCACCAAGGTCATAAATATTTACTACTTCACTGTCAAAACCCCCAAAACACTGGTGAAATTATTGATGCGTAGAAGTGTAGTCTCTTCTTGAAGAAAGGATTCCAAGTAGTCAACAGTTTATCCTGAGCATCAAAGAATTTCTCTTGCTTCCACTTGTACTTATTACAGTTAGCATTTTAAGGGTTCAGCTTACTCCCTCTCTCCACCTAAGTATGTGTTATTTGCCCCTGATTTTGTGGAAAACTTCAGTTCATAGCCCTTTTTCACAGTTTTGTTATGTTCACCTAGGCACCTCAGCAAAACACACCAGAGAACATTTCAGCAACGCTTGTTATTAAACTGCCTATCTTTGATTATATAATTTCTTTTATTCCAATTACATGATTTCCCACTTTGCTAAAATAGTTATTCACACGCTACATCTTGAATAAAATTCTCCAAGTCAGCTAGGGAATCATAAAGAGAATCATCTGTGTCTTGACTTCTGAGAAACTTTCGAAGGGTATCTAAAGCACTCAAAGCCTCATTTTTGGATGGTAAAACCTGCTCAGCTCCCTGAAGTCGATCATCTTCATCCTTATCTTCACCACCAACAAATGTCTCAGTTTTATCTGATGGGCTTTCTTTGGCACACATCCTTTCATTATTTCTGGGCACTTCATAAGTTACCAAGCCATCATCTAGAGCTGCACATTCTTCCAAAGACAAACCTTCTGGAAACTCTACTCCAACTGCCCGTGCATGTGCAATCAAATCAAAATCACTTTCAACCTCATTGTCATTATCATTTGTCTCAGTTTCGAATGTGCAAGTTGCTCCATTGTAACTTTTTACAATAGTCTCTGGTGTTACTTCCCTCCAGCACAGGTACAGCATCTCAATTGCATCAGGAAGGGTCAACATAAACTCTTTATTACTTTCTACACAGTCAACAAATCTCCTGATAAGACAGTGCCTGTATTTAACCTTCAGACTTCTGATAATCCTTTCTTTCATAGCTATATATGAAGAAGAGTCTGGAGGAAAGAACACTAATTTGACAGACTTCAGGTTCTTTACTTCTGTGTGAACTGGGACAGAATCAACAAGAATAACCACTTGGCGCTGCTGTGCTTGAAATCTGTTATCGAGTTTATGCATCCACTGTTCAAAGAGTCCTGCAGTCATGCATGCCCTTTCATTTGCTTCATAATCCACTGGCAGAGATTTCACATCTTTGAAAGAGCGTGGACTTTTGCTTTTTCCTATAATGAGCAGTGGGAGTTTCTCAGAGCCATCCATATTTGTACCCACCACTACGGTGATGCTCTCTTTGCTTTTTTTACCTACAGAACAAGTTTCCCCTTTAAATGCAAACGTGTTATGTGGTAACATCTGATAAAATAACCCAGTCTCCTGTATGTAAAACACATTTTTTGGCTGATAATCATTTAAATAACAAAGAAACACATTTTGGTACCAACGAGTAGAAGCACCCACTCCAGGAGTAGCAGCTGCTTCTACAGGCTGAGCTCTGAAAACTAAACCATACCTCGACTTGAAACGATCGAGCCAGCCATTGCTGCATTTAAAATCACTGTGTCCAAGCTTCTGGGCAAAATCATTCGCCTTAAGGCGTAACATAGGGCCATTGACCGGCACATTCAAGCACTGTGCAATTCTGTACCACTTCATCAATGCCTCCTCCAGGTCGGCATAAAAAGCAGTCCGCAGTCTTTTCCTTTTAGGATCAAACCGCAAAGTTTCAAAGGCTTCCAAAACTTTTTCCTTATTCTTCATAATCGACGACAGGGAGTTCCTCTTGATGCCGTACTTGGCTGCAATGTCCGCCTTCTTCTTGCCGCTCTCCACAGCGCTTATGATGTCAATTTTCTCCTCTATAGATATGCTTTTTTTCCTCCTCACTGTGTTTTCGGGCAGAGCCTCTGCCATGGCCCCGAGCAGCGTCTCCCAGGCGCGCTCATCCGCGCCCACAGCGGGGCAGGCTCCTTCTGTGCCGCTCCTGCTGCTTTCCCGGGCCGGCGGCGCGATCCCCGGGCACGGCGCTCGGCGGGGCTGGAGCGGCTTCCCGGGCGGCGCCGGCGGTGGTTGCCATGGCTGCGACCATAGACATGACGGCCTAGAGCGGCCGCCGCCGTCATCCCCTTTCCGGCCCGGCGCTTCCGGCTCCTGCTGCCACCGGGGAAGGAAGAAAATAAAGCTTGAGAGGGGCCGCCGGCGCCG